>JBBELK010000480.1:605000-1120000 GCA_037783545.1 Henricia sp. BOLD:AAB3569 | reverse complement strand
AGTGATTTCCTCCAGGAAGACCTATTTTAACAATGTGATTCCCACAGCAATGAAATAATGTGGCATTTCCTGTTTCTGGGAGAATTCTGTAGTTAAGGGTGCCCAGAAACAGATTGGGTGGGGTTTTAACCAGTGTGACGAGGTTGCCGTGTCAATTGGCTCTAAGCATCATTGCCGTCGGAAAAAAGTACCATAGCAAAAGCACGGGGACACGGTTAAGTGATTTTTAGTGTGGAGCCATTGCCTAGGCAACAAACAAAAGATGACGTATTCACTTCGGCAGTCTATAAGGCTGGGTTTGAATCTCATTTATGTACACTATTCAATGGGTTACGGTATTGCGTGAAGCCGAGCGTGCATGGCGTTGCCAGGTTACGAATGACATTTTGCTCAAGAGCTGTCCACTCTTCCCACAAAGCCTGTCTGAGCTACTGCTGGGTTTCGGGTGGTGGTTCACGTCGTCGAATCCGGCGGTTGAGCTCATCCCACAAAAGCTCAATGGGATTCAGATCCGGACTCATCGCAGGCCATGGGAGAACATCAACATCAGCATTTTCAAATAAGTCCCTGCATATGCGTGCCACATGGGGACGTGCATTGTCTTGTTGGAATACTGAATTATCACCCACTCTCTGCAGAAATGGAACAACTATGGGTTCCAAGATCTCCTCACGGTATCTCTGGCCGTTCAGGTTCCCGTCAATGAAATGGAGCTCTGTGCGATCATTGGCACATATGGCAGCCCATACCATCGTGACGATCAATACATTATTTTTTGCCATGGAACTTGAGGCGCATGCAGGATAACTGCTGTTTTGGCAGCTAAACGGTGGACACACTCAGTATTAACTGTCCATGCATTTGATGAAAACTGAAGTTTCAGGGTACCTTGTTATTTTGTTAGTTGTTTCAATGTTAGTGCATTTATAACTTTTTTTGTTTTTTAAGTTTTTTATACCGACAACACCTTTACATATGTTAATGTTGGCCAAAAATAGAACATGGGATCAATATTAATAAAATATTGAAACTGTATAGTAAGTGGTGCGTTTATTTTCCATGAGTGTATATGCAACGCTAACACGTCCTCAGCATCGAGTTATTACGGTGTTTGTACTGAGGTCACAATTCTGGTTAAGTTAACGGGGCCCAATTTAATGGAACCCGTTAGCACAACAATTTGTTTAGCACAGAATTTCTTTGCTCTGTAAAATGAGTTACCAGCCAAATTTGTATTTTTAGGAACAGGAGCAAAATATCAGTAAATACACATCACAGAGGATTTTGCCTGGCAACCCAGTTTTGTAAAATAAGGCAAATAAATTAATGTTGTGCAGGGGGTTCCATGAAACGGGCCCAGATCTACTAGGGATCTGTTAACCCTAACACGTAACACACAACAAGATGAAACCTTTTTTTTTTTAATTACACACACGGGCTTCCGAACCGTTACAATTTGTAAGCAACGGAAGCCCACTGCAAAAATTGTTATTAAACCATAAACGGTCCAATTTATTGTTGCTAGCTTTAGGCTGAAAACACGAAGCAGTTTGCCCGATGCCTCCAATCACCTACAGTGTTGCCAGCAATCCGTAAAATGTTTACATTCTTTGGTAATATTTGACAATTCTAATTTCTTCCATGCATCGCACCTTAACAAGATACCATGACAGACATTATATTTACTGGGTGTCGCATCTTTATACTGTCACAATAACCGAATTATTGGTTGGATAGAGAGAACAACCATTCCGTACACAAAATATGAATATGAATATGCAACATTATGCAAATTAGGCTGAACTGGGGGGTGTATGGTGTCTCTGAAGAGACATCGCAAATCGTGAATTTTCACATGATGTAAGAAAAATCATGTTTTTATTCTTGGGTTTCACAGTTGATGTTCGCCATTACTGTGTCCGTACTATGGCACGCCAAAGCGAAACTAATTTAACACTGATAATTTAATGTTGACGCGTATGTTGACGCCAAGTGGGAACCAAAATTCGGTCTTGGGACAAGACTATTACAAAGCACTTATACACAACACTTATACACAAAATCTAGATTTTCAAGGTTTTCTGAAGCATTGATGCATCTAAGTAGCTAACATTTCTTTAGGCTAGTTTACCAACATTTTTCCTTAGATATGTTACATTCTTATTCCACGAATTTGTAAAAGGTTTTATCTTGCAAATGATGCAAAGGTCCTTTAAAGGAAGGGACAACACTTGTTTGAAGTTATCAACGAATTTAATCAAAAATATTACCGATCTATTGCCCGGTACAAAAACCTTCATGAGAATCAGAGAATTTAATTGTTTTCAACATCGGCAACACAATTAATTTTGATGGTAAACTTTGCAACTAATGTAACAATGTACTGCGCCATATTTGACATTGAAAGGGATGATGACGTCAAGATTAATGCCTTGTTTCCCGACTACCATACACCGTGAAATATGTAAAATTCAGTTGTGACCTGAATCACGCCCTCTCAAGTCCGAGCACCGAACTGCATAAGTTGTTGTTGTTGTTGTATATTTTACGGTATCTTCGGCAACTAAGGCCCTTTATGCCATCAACTATACGGTTTTAGCTCTAACTATACTATATTATCAACTTGAGATGACGAAGAAGGAGTTGCAGTTTTAGAAGTGGGAGGAAAACCCCCAGAGAAATGCCCCAGGGGAAAACCCACGCGGTCAAGTAGGGACTGCAAACCCAATCCACATACACGCCCCAGATTCGAACCCGGGACGCCAGAGGTAAAAGGCGAGGAAAGAACCCGTACGCCAACCCCACCGCCCTGAACTGCATAAGATTTTTGCCACGAATTGGTACTATTACCAGAGACTGTCTATATACACACAATCGTACCAAATCGTACGAAATTCGTGGCAAAAATCGAACAGTGGGAGCTAGAGAGGCCCGCTTTACATGAAGCGTACAGAATTAATTAGGCAAACCTCTGAAAGTGTTGTCCGAGTCCCTTCCTTTAAGATCACTCATAGGCTTCCAACAGTTACAATTTGTAAGCAACGAAAACCCACGACAAAAATTGACTGTTAATTACACACACTATGAGCAACTAACAATGGAAATTGGGCACACACCATTGTTAATAACAATGGTTTGTGCCCAATTTCCATTGTTAGTTGCTCATAGTGACAGTTACTATATTTATGTACGAAATTCCTTGGATGTTTGAGACACAATAGGGGAACAATGGTAGGGGGAAGTCCGTTTGCCACATATCGTGCTACATATGTAATCGAGGCTCGGAACCCCCGACAGGCAATTCAGACTTTAATCTATCTTTACAAATCATTCAGAGGCTTTCAGAGTTTACAAATAGTAAGCAACGAAAACCCACCACAAAAATTGTATGTATATTTCCATATACATCCTACATGTACATAACCTCCTACAGCTGAACGAAACCGGTACGGTTTGTCCTGTGTCTCCTTTCACCTACAGTGTTCCCAGCAATCCATTCATATTTTGTTTCACTTTTTGGCAATATTTGACACTTTTTATTTACTCCACACGCCGCAGGGTAACAAAATAATGTTAGAAACATTACACTGACGTGGCATTTTACCTTTCTTCTGTAAAAAATTACCGAAATATCACGATAAAAGGGAACAACCATTCAGTACGTTATTAGGACTGCAGATTAGGCTCCGCCCAGGTTAGTAAAGTACGGTGTCTTTAAACAGACATCGTAAATATTCCCTTATCAGTGGGATTCACGCCAATAAAAGCGTAAAACAAATCACGACCTGTTCCCCACCTCAAACATTTTGTTGTCCAGCGGCAAAATATTGACGTACAAATTTGCGGCAAAAACTCGCGCCCTGCTGTGTCAGTATGACTGGTACAGCATTTCGCTCGGGTGGGATTTGAACCCACAACCTCCTGCATAATAGGCAGACGTCTTAACTACCGAATTTGCCAAAGCTGAATTGTACAGCTTGCCCATATCCAACCACAATTCCATTGACCCCATTTTGATATCTTTTACCACTTTCAGGTTATAGACCAACATCCGTTTGTCAAATAGGAAACGAAGTCAAAGGTCGCCGTCTTTTTTTATTGTAAAGCTTGACCATATCCACCCATATTGTTATTGACCCCGACGAAACTTCTGGTCCTGACTTTGAAATCATTTTCAAGACTGTTCTGCATCAGTGATTACCTCCAGGTCCATGACCTATTTTAACAATGTGATTCCCACAGCAATAAAATAATGTGGCATTTCCTGTTTCTGGGAGAATTCTGTAGTTAAGGGTGCACACAAACTGATAGGGTGGGTTTTTAGCCAGATTAATCCTGCTTGGGATGAGCTGACTTCTAGATCCGTGCATCTCCCAAACGGCCATAGAAGTGTAGGTTCCCAGAGTGGCACAACCTGCCTTTGCGGCTCTTTGTGGACGTTCGCGTGCAGTTATGTAAAAACACTTTGTCAAATTTGACTAAAAAACAGTCAAAACGTTGCACCCAGCTGACCCTGAAGGCCTAGTTACTGATAAATGACCACAAATATAGTTAATGAATCTGACTCCGCCTGGTACATGTAGTTGTTTTAACTGGATATCTATTGGACATTACGAGGATTATAGTTATCCTGATATAGTCCTACCACGAGATGTAGCTCATTCAGTCAGTGAGAGTGTGTAAACAAAACATCTATCGGCATACTCGTGTTTTATTGGGGCGTGGTAGGTGTTGTGGTCAAAGACAGGGTATTTGCGTGTATTTTTGTAATCGTATACTTGGCACGATGCAGAATCTTGCGGAAGCCAAACAATGATCAATGTCCAATCCTTGTGTAAAAAACAAAACAGCGCGTCGTTCGTCTGTGTTTTGTTATTGTTAACCGATCGTTGATCGTGCCACTAAATTTGCTAAAGAGGATTTTTTTTAGTACGAACAAATACCACAGTCTGTCTTTTATTATCACACTTTCGGGCTTACGAATGTCACAAATTGCAAGCAACGTATGCCCAATACAAAAATTGTTTATTTTGTATAAGCCGCGACGCTAAAGTCACTTGCCTGAAAAACGAAGCCCTTTTGCCCTATGCCTCCTTTCACCTACAGTGTTGCCAGCAATCCATTCAGATTCTTTTTCTCACTTTTTGGTAACTATTTGACACTTTTGTTTTCTCCACGCATCGCAGCCTGACACAATAATATTGGAAAACATTAGACTGACTTAGCATCCCATCTTTCTTCTGTCAAAATGATCTAGGTACACATGTATTAGGATAAAATAGAAAAACCAATCAGTACGTTGTGTAAAATGCAAATTAGGCTCCGCCCAGCGTTGTTGGTAAAGTACGGTGTCTTTAAATGGACATCGTGAATGGCACGGCGTTGGCAGAGTGAAGTCTATTTCTGCGCGGACGCGTTCACTTCTTTGACAGGATAGTGTATCGCTATGAGAGTAGGTATGAGCAAACCATTACAAGTCATCAAAGTCCTTAGTTTTTTGAGATTTTCTTCTAACAATAATAGTATAATTATAATTAAAATTAATAATTATATATAATAATGGATGTAAAACGTGAGCGTGAACCAGTAACCATAGTTACGGTCCAGCGACCGCAATGTGACGTCACGACTTCGCCAGCGAATTGGGGCGCGTTTTGGCGACAGCTAACCAGAAACTAGTCTTTCGGAAAGACTGCCTTTTTGCGCGCAATACACGATGTACATAGACTATTCACCATTGGCCGCCAGAGGGCGCACCTGAAATACAGTCGAAAAGACAGTCTTTCATATTCCGTATAAATCGCTCGCAAAATACCGAGCGAATTCCTGGCATACCTTTGTGTGACACGTTGAAAGGCGTGACGTCATCTAATTTCCATATTTCACAACAGCTCTGGTCTGTCTGGTACCCAGAGTACACACTGGACAGGACAGTGCATACAAATGTCGCTGCTTTTCCAGTCGCTGATCGATCGATCGATCAGCAGTCAGCGGGCAAACATGATATGAGGCAAACACGTTGTCCACGGACAAAGCTATCTTGCGCGTTGCACTCAGTGGCTCGCCTGTACCGTACGTCCGGGCCTTGCCGCTTGCCGGCCTGCGTTGCTCGTGCGTTACCCGTGAACGGGTCTACGGTCGGGTGTGATGATTGGGCGGCCAGTGAAGACGAAGCATTTTCGTTCCAAGTTGGGAATCGAAAAGTTCAAAGGCTATCAAAGACTGGCATTTAGAGATTTTCTTGGGGCATTTTCTGCTTGGTCACGATTTTATTTCATCGCTTACGCATGGAGGAAGAAAACGACTGGGATTGTTTTCTTCTCCTCTATACTATGGCATGCTTGTCATATTATTGGCTTCGGTAAAACAAAAAAGTGCTAAACGATTTCAGAGAAGTTATCCACTACTATTTTTCACTAAAATGACTTGCAAGCATCAGTTAGTTCAGATATGATAGAAAAAAACCAAAATTTAGGAGTGAATTAATCTGAGTGAAGAACCACCCACTTTCTTAAAAACTACTAATTTCACTCACTATCACATGCTTTGTACACAATGTTTGAAGTAATTGTACATTACAAAAGTAATTGTACATTTTCTAAAGTCAAATATTACCCATTTGATTTTCATTTAGGCCAACAAAAAATAAGGCAAATTGTTGTGACCCAAGGATCGACCTTTTACGGCCTATTTAAAACAATACTTTTTTTTCTGATTCTTCGTGCATGTTTTTGTTTTTACAGCAAGCAGAATTGCAGAAAATTAATTAGAGCAACTTGCTTGCATAAGCCTCCGAAAATATACTGGAATAACGTTTAATGGAACAAATTTAAATTTGATGTTTATTAGTTTACTAAATGTTTAAAATTTCACCATTTTCAGTGCTTTGAGGAGAATGCTTTGAGAAGGCCCATTAATTTTGTGGATATGAAGCTGTTTTTACGAATTCCAGGGAACAACAGCAAACTACTTTGTAGATAGGACAGAAGCCTTTGAAGGAAATTTGCACAGTTTGGTTAACTAAAAACAAAATGGAAATGTTCGTCAACATTGTCTGATTCATTAGTTTAATATTTGCAGAAATAATTTGAATCTTTAGGTTGAATTCCATATCCGACCACTTATAAACGTCTTTATTCTGTAAATGAAAAATAAACAATGCATGTTAGAACAAGTTTGATGATAAAAATGAGAAATAAAATTATGACATGTCTGATTTTAGGCCCCCAACCTGGATTTCCATTGTTATAAAACCATGTAAAATTTTAGTTTAGTTGTAAAAACCATGGTGTAAAAACTAAGAGAGGAATTTTCATGATTTTTTAATTTTTTTCCACTGCTGTCCAACATTGTCCAAGGAAATGTTCGTCAACATTGTCTGATTCATTAGTTCAATATTTCACTTCAAGTGCAGAAATAATTTGAATTTTTAGGTTGAATTCCATATCCGACCACTATAAACGTCTTTATTTTGTATTAAATGAAAAATAAACAATGCATGTTAGAACAAGTTTGATGATAAAAATGAGAAATAAAATTATGACATGTCTGATTTTAGGCCCCCAACCTGGATTTCCATTGTTATAAAACCATGTAAAATTTTAGTTTAGTTGTAAAAACCATGGTGTAAAAACTAAGAGAGGAATTTTCATGATTTTTTAATTTTTTCCCACTGCTGTCCAACATTGTCCAAGGAAATGTTCGTCAACATTGTCTGATTCATTAGTTCAATATTTCACTTCAAGTGCAGAAATAATTTGAATTTTTAGGTTGAATTCCATATCCGACCACTATAAACGTCTTTATTTTGTATTAAATGAAAAATAAACAATGCATGTTAGAACAAGTTTGATGATAAAAATGAGAAATAAAATTATGACATGTCTGATTTTAGGCCCCCAACCTGGATTTCCATTGTTATAAAACCATGTAAAATTTTAGTTTAGTTGTAAAAACCATGGTGTAAAAACTAAGAGAGGAATTTTCATGATTTTTTTATTTTTTCCCACTGCTGTCCAACATTGTCCAAGGAAATGTTCGTCAACATTGTCTGATTCATTAGTTCAATATTTGACTTCAAGTGCAGAAATAATTTGAATTTGTAGGTTGAATTCCATATTCGACCACTATAAACGTCTTTATTTTGTATTAAATGAAAAATAAACAATGTATGTTAGAACAAGTTTGATGATAAAAATGAGAAATAAAATTATGACATGTCTGATTTTAGGCCCCCAGCCTGGATTTCCATTGTTATAAAACCATGTAAAATTTTAGTTTAGTTGTAAAAACCATGGTGTAAAAACTAAGAGAGAGAAATTTTCAGGATTTTTAGATTTTTTCCCACTGCTGTCCAACATTGTCCAAGGAAATGTTCGTCAACATTGTCTGATTCATTAGTTCAATATTTGACTTCAAGTGCAGAAATAATTTGAATTTTTAGGTTGAATTCCATATTCGACCACTATATAAACGTCTTTATTTTGTATTAAATGAAAAATAAACAATGTATGTTAGAACAAGTTTGATGATAAAAATGAGAAATAAAATTATGACATGTCTGATTTTAGGCCCCCAGCCTGGATTTCCATTGTTATAAAACCATGTAAAATTTTAGTTTAGTTGTAAAAACCATGGTGTAAAAACTAAGAGAGAGAAATTTTCATGATTTTTAGATTTTTTCCCACTGTTGTCCAACATTGTTCAATGTTTTGGCCATGGCATTGGGTCTTAATCTACACGGACAGGCACCCCCGGCCGGGGACAGGAAGTCACCGGGCTGGGCTGGGCGCGCACTCGTACCGAGAAATGCCGCTTCTCGGCAGGCAATGCACCACGGTCACTGCACGAAAACGGCCCGATATCATTTTCGCGCGGCACGGTGAATCACTAGCACTGCACACGTACAAAATGTACACGGCAAGTTACCATCCCACATGACCTAATTATGGAGGCATCGCTTTCTCTTCTACGCAGGCGCCCATAATTTTTGACCTTGCTGTTTAATTATTCATGTGCTTCCATTAAGGTTATCGAACTTTTTTCTTACGGAGTAATCAAGACCGAGTTTTCGAGTTCACGTTGTAAGTGTAGGTACGCCCTCTGGCGGCTAAAATGAACAATGTGGGGATCGCGAACTCGGTCTTGCATCAAGACTAACCAGAAACATGTTTCTGGTTCAATCATTGGTTGGGCGTTTTCGCGACTTCAGTTATGCTGTGTGACGTCATTGTTCTGACCAAACGAGAACCGAGCTTTGGAGCAGGTTTTGGTGCATGTTCATCGCACGGTTCAAAATGGCGGAAGATCATAGATATATGTAATTGGAAGGTAGTTCTTGTTGTCCTTGAAATAAAGGCTTTGTGTACTGCAATCTGTTATTGCATGCAACAAATCACAATAGAGTTCTTTATGCCGCCGCCATGCTTGTTGGACAGCTGCGTCGAGTTGGGCGTTTTGGCGCCTTCTCGTAAACATGTTCTTGGTTGTGTACCTCACGTCAGACGTTTGTGGTCTGGCATCGCCAAAACGCGCCCCAAATCTCTCTCAAATGACGTCACTTCTAACAGACTGCCACGTGCTTCGGGATCTTGAGCGTATTGTTATGGCACTGATCGCCGCGCACAGTCGCTGCGGCAGCGGCCCTGATATGGCAAAATTGTGTATCTTCTATTGTTCTCTATTCAAGATACACCAGTTTGCCATATCAGGGCCACCGGCTGCTAGGCCGGGTTTTCCAGAAAGCTTTTCGCCGACTGAAATGTCATGTGACCCAATTATGTAATCTGGTTGGTTTAAAGCTTGAACATCGTCCAACATGTTCAAATTATTGTGCATGCTCGAACATCGTCCAACCTTGTTCGCAGATGTTCAAATGCCCATACACGAAATAATACAAAATATTGGATGATGTTCTTGAACTAAAGTATGATCGTGTATTAAGCTGTCCTTTAAACAAGACTACTCCTTGATCCTGACCTTAAATTCAAACAGGCTCACCAATTGTCACAAGTTATAAACACTGAGAACCCATTGTGGGAAAACAATCCACTAATTAGTAACGCTGTGTAAAATGTAAATTAGGCCCCGCCCATGGTTGTCGATAAAGTATGGTTGCACATTGTGAATATTCACATTCGGATCAGAAAATGTTAAGCATCGTCACCGAGGATTGTCGGTTAATCTTTGTGACAAAACAATCACACGACCTAGTCTTAATGTCAAGTCGGTAACTGGACCGGTTGGTTCATAATTTGTTGCGCAAGAAACAAAAAGTTGGTTGCTCATAGTGACAGTTACTATATTTATGTACGAATTTCCTTGGATGTTTGAGACACAATAGGGGAACAATGGTAGGGGGAAGTCCGTTTCCCACATATCGTGCTGCATATTTAATCGAGGCTCGGAACCCCTGACAGGCAATTCAGACTTTAATCTATCTTTACAAATCATTCAGAGGCTTTCAGAGTTTACAAATAGTAAGCAACGAAAACCCACCACAAAAATTGTATGTATATTTCCATATACATCCTACATGTACATAACCTCCTACAGCTGAACGAAACCGGTACGGTTTGTCTTGTGCCTCCTTTCACCTACAGTGTTCCCAGCAATCCATTCAGATTTTGTTTCACTTTTTGGCAATATTTGACACTTTTTATTTTCCCCACACGCCGCAGGGTAACAAAATAATGTTGGAAACATTACACTGACGTGGCATTTTACCTTTCTTCTGTAAAAACAATTACCAAAATATCACGAGAAAAGAGAACAACCATTCAGTACGTTATTAGGACTGCAGATTAGGCTCCGCCCAGGTTAGTAAAGTACGGGGTCTTTAAAACAGACATCGTAAATATTCGCTTATCAGTGGGATTTTGCTAATGAAAGCGTAAAACAAATCACGACCTGGGGGGAGAGGGGAGGGCGGGGGGGGGGGGGGGGGGGGCGGGGGTCAGAGACGGGGTATTTGCGCGTCTTTTTTTAATCGTATATTTGGTACGATGCAGAATCTTGCGAAAGCCAAACAATGACCAATGTCCAATCCTTGTGTAAAAAACAAAACAGCACGTCGCTCGGCTGTGTTTTGTTAATTATTGTTAACCGATCGTTGATCGTGCCACTAAATGTGCTAAAGAGATTTTTTATAGTACGAACAAATACCACAGTCTGTCTTTTATTATCACACTTTCGGGCTTACGAATGTCACAAATTGCAAGCAACGTATGCCCAACACAAAAATTGTATATTTCGTATAAAGTCACAAAAGTCACTTGCCTGAAAAACGAAGCCTTTTTGCCCTATGCCTCCTTTCACCTACAGTGTTGCCAGCAATCCATTCAGATTATTTTTCTCACTTTTTGGTAACTATTTGACACTTTTGTTTTCTCCACGCATCGCAGCCTGACACAATAATATTGGAAAACATTAGACTGACTTAGCATCCCATCTTTCTTCTGTCAAAATTATCGAGGTCCACATGTATTAGGAGAAAACAGAACAACCAATCAGTACGTTGTGTAAAATGCAAATTAGGCTCCGCCCAGCGTTGTTGGTAAAGTACGGTGTCTTTAAATGGACATCGTGAATGGCACGGCGTTGGCAGATTGAAGTCTATTTCTGCGCGGACGCGTTCACTTCTTTGACAGGATAGTGTATCGCTATGAGAGTAGGTATGAGCAAACTATTACAAGTCATCAAATTCCTTAGTTTTTTGAGATTTTCTTCTAACAATAATAGTATAATACACTGTGCGCAAACACAATGGATGTAAAACGTGAGCGTGAACCAGTAACCATAGTTACGGTCCAGCGACCGCAATGTGACGTCACGACTTCGCCAGCGAATTGGGGCGCGTTTTGGCGACAGCTAACCAGAAACATGTTTCTGGTTCAATCATTGGTTGGGCGTTTTCGCGACTTCAGTTATGCTGTGTGACGTCATTGTTCTGACCAAACGAGAACTGAGCTTTGGAGCTGGTTTTGGTGCATGTTCATCGCACGGTTCAAAATGGCGGAAGATCATAGATATATATAATTGGAAAGTAGTTCTTGTTGTCCTTGAAATAAAGGCTTTGTGTACTGCAATCTGTTATTGCATGCAACAAATCACAATAGAGTTCTTTATGCCTCCGCAATGCTTGTTGGACAGCTACATTGAGTTGGGCGTGTTGGTGCCTGCTCGTAAACATGTTCTTGGATGTGTACGTGACGTCAGATGCACGTTTCTGGTCTGGCATTGCCAAAACGCGCCCCAAATCTCTCTCAAATGACGCCACTTCTAACAGACTGCCACGTGCTTCGGGATCTTGAGCGTATTGTTATGGCACTGATCGCCGCGCACAATCGCTGCTATAGGCCGGGTTTTCAGAAAGCTTTTCTCTGACTGAAATGCCATGTGACCCAATTATGTAATCTGGTTGGTTTAAAGGCCCTGTCACAAGAAACCGAATTGCATTACCGTTCATGTACCGTACTGATTTATGTGGAATCGGTATAGATAAGGAGTGATCGGTAAGTGGTCGTTTCTCTATCGTTACTGATAAGTTATTGACACTGGCTGTCTCGGGGTTATAAGGACAGCACGGAATTGCTGAAAAAAAGTTTTAAACATGTTCAAAAATTGCCACCGAACTGGAGCACGTTAACGGGTCGTTACTTGTACGCTATCAGCTCGGTATTGGATCTGTTTTGCCGTTTATAAGCCGTTACTGATACGGCAAGGTTTGATATCAGCGTACCAGTACCGGATCACGAACGATTGGATAGCGTTCTGATACAGAGCTGATACCGCACTTCACCTTACCTTCCACGTTCGCTCCGTTCCTTACAACGTCGTAAACTTATTACTACCGTGTATCTACCGCCTACCACGCACTAATCACGACCGTTCTCCGAACAATCCGTGCATGACACAAGTATAAATATGACTAAATTGTGATGAGAAGCTCAGTTCAGATCCAGATCCCACTACAATTCCAAGATGAACCCTGCAGAAGATGCCGCGAGAATCCAAGCCATTGCTGCCCTAAACCACCACATTTTAATTTGAACGGAGACGCTTATTTATACACTCGCTAGCCACCCGTTTCCGACGGTTGCCGGTCGGTATGCGTTCGGTATTGGTAAGGTGTTGGTAAGGTTTTGGTAAGTTATGTGCGGTGCGCAACAGTTTATAGAACGGTATTGATTCGTGTGTTCGGTCTTAGAACGGTCTTAGAACGGTAATGGTTAGGTTTAGCAACGGTGAATTCGTCAACAGTACTGTCTCGGCTCGGACAAAATTGCTAGATTCTGGATCAAATTGACCATTTTATGCTGTATACGGTACTGGTACGGAAACAGAACGGTACTGGGGCGGTATGAGAAAGTTGATGAATTGCATTTTATGTCCGTTCTCCACCGTACTAGAAAAATATTAATTTTTCAATAAGGTTTACGAACGTTCTTGCGATTCGGTTTCTTGTGACAGGGCCTTAAAGCTTGAACATCGTCCAACATGTTCAAATTATTGTGCATGCTCGAACATCGTCCAACCTTGTTCGCAGATGTTCAAATGCCCATATACACGAAAGAATACCAAATATATTGGATGATGTTCTTGAACTAAAGTATGATCGTGTAAGCTGTCCTTTAAACAAGACTACTCCTTGATCCTGACCTTAAATTCAAACAAATGGGCTCACCTTATTGTCACAAGTTATAAACACTGAGAACTCATTGCAAAATTTTGTGGGAAAAAAATCCACTATTCAGTACGCTGTGTAAAATGCAAATTAGGCCCCGCCCATGGTTGTCGATAAAGTATGGTTGCACATTGTGAATATTCACATTTGGATCAGAAAATGTTAAGCATCGTCACCGAGGACTGTCGGTTAATCTTTGTGACAAAACAATCACACGACCTAGTCTTGATGTCAAGTCGGTAACTGGACCGGTTGGTTCATAATTTGTTGCGCAAGAAAAAAAAAGGTTGGCATGACTTTTAAATGTTGATAGATTGTTTGAAACTGGCATACCGTGCTTTTGTTTTGCAAGTTTTTAAACTGTTGAGACTTTTAGTTTTTTTTTTCAGGGTTGATGGCAAAATTATCAGTGTTGAATTATTTTCGCTTTGACGTGCCATAAGCGTGACGTATTTTGACTCGCAGTGAGTGACTTTAAATGACATCGTCATGCAGGGTTACGTGTGCAGCAAACATCAAGAGCAAAGTAAGACATCCTCCATATTGTGTCGCCATCGTTCCTTCGAAAGGTCTCCAAGAAGCAAATCTGTAACACTAACATGAGTCCAGATTAACAAAGGGCTACTGTACCAAACATTTCAGATCGGTGCACGTGATCACACTTCATCGTTTCATTAATTTAACGAAACCTTCGGTAATTTGAAATATTTACACTGAGTTTATTTTAAATTACTACAGGTTTCGTTAAATTAATGAAACGAGGAAGTGTGATCACGTGCACGGCCCTGAAATGTGTCCGACATTAATTGTTTTATTGATGTTTCCACTCGGCTTTAAAAAAATATGAAACACGTCCCTAAGAAGTTGTGTATTCGTTCTTGGGCAATTCTAGTACTGCGTGATGTCCTGTTACCGTATAAACAGAACTTACGATTGTAACAATTATAAGACGAAAATGAAATTATACACTGATTGTGAATTGTATGACAGTGTGCGTTTAAATGGACACACCGGCTTTGTTGGGCTATTTTGGGCTCGAAATAGACCCATACATGATTCTGAATGTCCTTCCGAAATATACTGCAAAGAGAACCTAAACAGAAACCACCTAATTTGGCCGTTTTTGAGCATTTAAAAAAAAAAATCAAGGTCACGTGATTTATCGGAACCAGATTCTGGTTCCGAAAAATCACGTGGTCTTGGAGTTAGTTTTATTTCCAGCCGTAGAAACCGTGGTTGGTTTCTCTTCTTGTCGAAAAATAATGTCCTACGAACACGTACACACCGTATTTTCCAATTTGTACACAAATCTGCCAACAGATTTTATATGTTGATATGGACGAGAGAATCTCTCTGATTTTCGCGCCTTCGCTTCGCGGCGATAAATAATATCCGAAGAAAAAACAGCTACTAAAGACACCAAAAGGTTGCGTTTGGGTTGCTTCAGAGAGTCAGCCCTGACCTGAGGGATCATGCAAGGTGCATGTGACGAGTCAGGAAAAACAAGGAAACGAGGTTAAACACGTGTCGACCCATATTGAACGCCACCTTTTAATACTTACAAACACATGATACATAATACATCGCAACGGCTGGTAAAGCATATAGCCCAACATTTGTCTCTTTTGTTAATTACGTGACATTTTGATAATTGTTTTTCACAACGACCATCGACAAATTATTGTCAATGATGCTAGATCGCCACATTATGTAAACAGTAAGCCGGTGTGTCCCTTTAATGTTAGTTATGGTACAAAGCAGATCATACATCAGTCATACCTGTGAAAAAAATGGTTTTGAAACGTTGCCGAAGTGAAAGCTGAGATAGAAAGTGAAAGAAATGAAATAAATTATCCCCACCTGTACGCAATCATTCTAGCCAGGTGACCTATTGGGGTATGTGGTTGATTTCTGGGGGAACTTTGAACAGAAGGCACGATGGCACCACGATATGGACAAGCTCTTACTTTGCTCTTAGTGGTGTTTGCTGCACACGTAACCTTGACGATGTCACTTAGAGTCACGGCGAGACGAAAGTCGGTGACTGTCAACAGAGGGGACGAGTTGACGTTGACATGTAACATCGAAATAGCATACGGCGAGAAAATACGTGAGGCAGGATGGGATGTGGGTGATTTATTCTATCCATACGGTTACATTGACATGTGGGGGAGTGAACAGCAGACTATCCTAGGTGACAATCGTGGTAGGGTGCAGTATGAAAGCACGACTGCGAAAACAGCAAGGTTGTCATTAATAATTGATGAAAGTAACGAGGGGGACAACGGAATGTTTACATGTGATGTTTTGATTAGGAACAGGCTGGGATTTGTAAATACATACGAATTCATATTAGTGACTGTCAACTATCTTCCAAACACAAGCTACCCCAGGTGTTCCAAGTCACCGGACCTTCCTGAAATCTCCGACTCTTTAAGTTTGACCTGCGCATCCGAAAAAGGCCGACCAGTGGTCTCTCTCGAGTGGCACGTTTTGGAGCATTCGGTCAGCAAATCTTTATCAAATGATTCCATCGTAGTGGGGGATCACGTCCATAATCGTCTCAATCTCAGTGAATGGATGATATACCATAGTAACCCCATATTCACTTGTTACATGAGAAGCGAGGCGTATCCCGATATCACCAGAAACTGTTCAATCCAAGTCCAACCAGCCACTACTACAGTCACTCCATGGATTCCAGACGAAACGACTAACGCTTCTCCCGCGTCCATCTCTGACGACCACGAAGCAACGACAAGCTTCAATTCTTCAAACGGACCCACCTTAACCCCTTCAGACGGACCAAACGCCACTTCTTCACAAGACACAACCTTTGCCTCGTCACGGCAACCTATCGTGAGCATCTCAGAGAAGACACTTCAAACGTCCACCATCCAGACACCCTCAACCCAAACCCTCTCTCATCGTGAGAACTCGGTCGTCTTGATCACAGCATCTTCTGGCGCCATTGCACTCACGCTCCTTATAATCATACTGTGTGTGGTGTCAAAGTGGAGGGCAAAGAGGCGGGGCGATAGAGAAGCACACGCCCACTGTTTTCCCTGCCTAACACGGCATGATAATACCACCAGTGGTCAGACATCGGGTACTGGCGCCTTAGGTAAGCAAATTATATACATATCTATGGAATCTTTGCACTGGCGGCCATGATAGGGGTAGGTTTTCTTGTTTAAACGATGTGACATTAGATCCGCAAAGCGCCAACTTGTGGTTGACTCACGGTGACAATATGCATGTCCCCTGTCATGGCCGCCGCTGCAAAGGGTCTATACTCTCCACAGTCCAGCCTATACGATATTCCCGGACTACAAGCAGCTGCATTAGATTGGTTCCGTCAGAGTCAGATTAATCCCGAATTTGGGTCAGAATTGACCCAACTCTCTTTCCTGGTCAAAATATGGCACTTTCGTTGTCATTCTAACAGTTCTCAGGCTTACAAAGACCCATTTCCAAGTAATTTTAACCCGTATTTGTCATATTTTGTAATGTTTCTTGAAAAATAATCTGGTTGATTTTGACCTATAGGTGGAACCAGTTGGATAGGACACAACACAAGTCACCTTTTTTATACCAATGGGGGAGGTTAAGGGGGGAGTCATTGGCGATAGGTCTGTCCCAAAAAGAAATCATTATGCATTCTTCTTTCCATTCGATCTCATTCCACAGTGCTAAGTTTAGAGGACCGCGGCTCGAGTCAAACCTACGCCGGACCTGGCCGGTCTCGCCGCGCGCGAACCGCTGGCACTCACCGGGAGAACCTAGCATTCGCGGACAACAACGTAGGGGCAGATTTCTCCATCATGGATGAGCAGAACTTTAATATACATGACTTCTTCTCCACGAAGGGAATAGAAAGACTTGATCCATATTAAAGAGCCGCCGCAACAGACCTAAGATGCGATGACGTCATACTTTGTTTCCATGTGTGTATTGCTATGGGAGTCTCATGGAACCAGATAGAGACATAGGAAAGTGACGTCACGACGCCTTGGGTCTATACGATTTGTAGATTGATGTGACTTAAATTCATCAATGTCACCGCATACAAGCCTTGTAGTGAATGTATATAAGCTTAGTGAAAGTAGATCACGAGATGACAGTTCAGAGTAAACATTCATAATGATAATGATAACTAGAGGTATGACGTTTGTTGTTACAAACGCCAGGTGATCGGGCTAAATGAACATTTTGTGATGAATTTCAGACGTTGTTATCACCTGTGGAATTGCAAAAATGGAAGTTCAGCAGCCGATTTCACGAAACTTTACGCAATTGCGCAAGTCCACTTACGCCATTACCTGCGCAATAACTTATGGCGTAAGTGGACTTGCGCAATTGCGTAAAGTTTCGTGAAATCGGCTGCTGTATACACTAATCCGGTAACTAATATCTCCTCCCTGCATATCCGCCATAGCTGGGGGTTGTGATAGCTTGCACCGTTTTGAGATATGAATTGTTGAAATAATAACCTTTTAAATCTTGTAATGTGACACCTGTGACGACATCATGACGTCACAATTTTGTGCACAAATTGTTGAACAATATGTTGAACATCAAGTTCTTAAATGTGGCGAAGGAATCATACCAATATCTGTTGTAGTTTTCAAGATACAGCATTTTAAAACAATTCAGCTCCAAATTTGCCTAATTTGACACCACATTACGTAACCACCGTTCATGTAATGACGTCACCAATGGTATAGTCAAAAGGTCCACATGTGTGGAAACATTTCGTTCCGTAGAAATATGGTCAAATTCACTACCACTTTGAATATATTTGCATTCAAAATGCTAAAAAATTGCACATTTTCGAACAACTTCCGGTTTGGACCGGAAGTAGGCGTCACACAGGGGTCATGACATCGTATGATTTGTTCAGTTCATTTAGACTTATCATGTTGTGAAAGAATTATTCAAGTATCTATTACGGTTCTTGAGATATGAATTTTGAAAATAATAACCTTTGAATTTTTGTAATTTGACACCTGATGACGTCATGATTACGTCACACTTGATGCCATCATGATACTATACATGCTGGTGAAAGTCTGTCATAGGGCCTATGTCTGTATCTAATTTACTAACGATTCAGTTTGGTTTGATGGGCATTGTTACTGGTAAGTGTAAAAACTGAGATTTCCGTTTTCGTTGAACTTTGACCTCCAATTGACCCCAGAAGGAAGGGTCAGATGACAATGCCCACACAAAGAAAGTTGTAGAACAGAATGTCATCTATAAACCTGCCAAATACGAAGATCCTGGGTCACGTGGTTTTCGAGACGGAAGCATTTTAAAATATGCATATTTTGTTTTTTTGGGAGGTGTAATTTGATACTTGATGACGTCACGATGACGTCACGCTTGATGCCATCATAATATTAAACACGCTGGTGAAAGTCTGCCATAGGACCTATGCCTGTACTTAGTTTCTTAAAGATTCAGCTTGGTTTGATGGGCATTGTTGCTCAATAAGTGCAAAAATTGAGATTTTCGTTTTCGTTGAACTTTGACCTCAGATTGACCCCAGAAGGAAGGGTCAGATGAAAATGCCCACACGAAGAAAATTGTAGGCCATGATCTGATATATAAGCCTGTCAAATACGAAGATCATGGGTCACGTGGTTTTCCAGACGGAAGCATTTTAAAACAAGCATATTTTGGTCATTTTTGGTTTGTAATTTGATACCTAATGACGTCACAATGACGTCACACTTGTATGCACATCTTCACATTGGGGTTGATGTTCCTACCAAGTTTTAAGTTGATAGCTTGAACCGTTTTGAAGAAAAGCTCTGGAAACGTTTGAGTGGAAGAAGAAAAAGAAAAAAAAACTAGAGCTACGTCTGTTCTATGAACAGATCGTAGGGCTTTTTCGAATTTTTAAAACTTTTTTTAAGCATGCTTAGCTTGCAAAATTAGATGTTATTTAATTTAAAAAATGTTTACCTTTAATGTGTTACCTTTAAAGGATTGATGACGTAATCAATGTTTTAACAACACAGACATGTTTGGTGGTCGACGCACTCTATAATCACCACTACTGGGCTAATTTGCGCAAACACTGCTTTTAAAGAGCATTTTATGACTTTTAATTTCGCCGCTAGAGGGCGCCCTTTTATGGAATGACGTAAAACTTACATTTTTGGAAACCCTATTTACCTTAGACACTAACACCCGCATCTCGGCAGCTTTCCCCACTTTCACAAAATAGGTTCATTTAAATGCACTTCTGGTTTCTACCGGAAGTGAGCAAGTTCACAGGTTATGGCGATATTTTTTGGATACCCCACCCTAGTCGAACTCAAACACCTTTGACCCCATCCAAATACCTCTTACCAGTTTCAAATGGCGAGGCAAAGTCTGTTTGACCAATAGGGAATGAGGTCAAATGTGAAGGCATGTGGGAATCTGAAAGACCTTTATTAATTATCGTATATGCCTAAAGAATCAAGATCGTAGGTCAAACGGTTGATTTTTTATGAAATTTTGCATATGGAAACATTAAATTTCATCCCCTTTAAACTTAACCTGATGACGTCATTATGACGCCATTGTTGGGTGCACACTTCTTCTACTATGTCTTTGATGTTACCAGGTTTGTTTAAGAACAACCTCAAGTTTGGGAACAACCTCAAAAAGTGCCGACAACGCCC
Source organism: Henricia sp. BOLD:AAB3569 (assembly GCA_037783545.1). NCBI lineage: Eukaryota > Metazoa > Echinodermata > Asteroidea > Spinulosida > Echinasteridae > Henricia > Henricia sp. BOLD:AAB3569. The sequence goes on along the minus strand of JBBELK010000480.1, from coordinate 1,099,639 downwards.
ATGCGTTATGTCAATGGGGGAAAAATCAAAAGAAGAAATAAACGGAAAAGCCAAAAGTTAACGACCTTTGCTAGTGATCGTATATGGGAAGGAATCAAGGTTGTAGCTCGCATTTGTTAATATTTTATATTTATAATATTTGTATCACCTTTAATCTGACACGTGATGACGTCATTATGGGATCATCAGTTAAATACCTTTGTTAATGACAGTATATGGCGCAGGAATCACGATCATAGGTGAATCAGCTGATTTGTTACGAATGTTTGAATATGGAAAACATTAAATTGTATGTTCATTTAATCTTATAACTGATGATGAACAGTTTTTGAGTTGTGTCAGTTTGCCTGGGTGGGGAAGTACTGCTATACAGATCTACCACTTCAAGGTGTTTGATGAACTGTGAGATACCAAGTCATGGTGCAGGTAAAAACTTTTGATTACTTAATTAGCTCCTTGAGGAGTATCATAACATGTAGGTTCAGGATTTATACTAAGAGAGTCTTGAGCTAAATTTCATATAAAACAAAATAACATGTATATTATGTAAATAGTACAGAAGCCTTCATCGATTGAGAAAAAATTTGTTTAGATTTGAAAATATGGCAATTTTCAGTTTTTGCACTTTTAAAAACATCAATTAAGTTACTGTAAAATTAGTACTATTTGTAATAATGTCACATGGCGTTATAAATTAAATATTTAAAAAGTTTATCCTGAAAACTCAGTTTAGAGGCAATTTTGATTTCCCTTTGCGAATTATAAACTGTTCATTTTTAGTTTGTTTTGTTCACATTTGGGATGGAAAATGCGATGTTTACTCGAAATACTAATATACATATATTAGTCATCAAAGGCAGAAATCAGAGCACATAATTTGTTAAGATTAAAAAGAGTTTGGCCAAGGAGGACAATTTCGTAATCAGATAAGTACATGTACTATATGTTTACACGTATTGCGCATTCTCTCTTTAGCTATACGTGTATCACTATGAGGGCGCTATATCACTTTCACGGTAGCAAAATGCGAGTGCATGGCCTGGCATGGTTTTACGCAAATTGTGACTTGGCTGAACTTTGGCTCTCAATTGACCCAGGAAGAAAGGGTCGGATGAAAATGACTACACAAAGCAAATTGTAGCGCAGGATCCGATCTATAATGTCTGCTAATTATGAAGACCCTGGGTCATGTGGTTTTATAGAGGGAAACATTTTACGAAATGCATTTTTTGCTAATTTTTATGAAGAAAATCCACTTTTTTGCCATTTTTAAATAATTATAATTACGTAATCATTGACGTCATGGTGATGTTGTACATGGTGGTGGAAGTTTGTGATGAGGCCCATGCCTGTACCTAGTTTTATGAAAATCAAGCGTACTTTAATAGCTAAAATTGCTTCATAAGTACACAAAAACACAACAAATGTGAATTTTGAAATGGCTGAACTTTGACCTTCGATTGACCCAGGAAGGAAGGGTCAGATGAAAATGCCTACACGAAGAACATTGTAGCCCATGATCTGATATATATGTATGCAAAATATGAAGACCCTGGGTCATGTGGGTTCATACAGGGAAGCGTTTTACGAAATGCATATTTTGGTACTTTTCATGATAAAAATCCACTTTTGTGCCATTTTAAAATTATTATAATTACGTAATCCTTGACGTCATGGTGACGTTTTACATGGTGGTGGACGTTTGTGATGGGGCCCATGCCTGTACCTAGTTTTATGAAAATCAAGCATGGTTGAATAGCTAATATTGCTTCATAAGTACAAACAAATACAAAAAATGTGATTTTTGAATTGGCTGAACTTTGACCTTCGATTGACCCAGGAAGGAAGGGTCAGATGAAAATGCCTACACTAAGAACATTAAAGCTCATGATCTGATCTAAATGTTTGCCAAATATGAAAACCCTGGGTCATGTGGTTTGGGCAAGGGAACCATTTTAAAAAGTTCATATTTCGGCAATTTTCCGCTTTTTAGGCATTTTTAAATCGTTATAATGACGTAACGGATGACGTCACAATGAAGCCATTCTTGGGTGCACACCTCTTATACTATGTCTTTGATGTGACCAAGTTTGGTTAAGATCAATGTTTGGGAACAACCTTAAAAAGCGCCGACAACGCCTATGCGCTTTGTTTATGGGAAAAAAATCAGAAGAGGAAAAAAAAAAAAAAAAAAAATCAAAACGATAACAAAGGCTTTTTCGTCCTAAACGAAAAAGCCAAAAAGAAATCGTACGAGAGTAATAGGTGATCGGGCTGTTGGCCCGATCACCTAATGATATTGATTTATACCGCGCACTTATCCAGGGAAATCCCGATCAAGGCGCCTACATTATCATAACCCTGATCATAGGGCTCCATTAAATCACTCCATATACCATCTCAGCTCCCTGGGAGTATACGTACAATTAATATAGTACATACATAAATATAAAAACACGTGATCGGGAATATATTGTAAAAGTATAGCGCGGTGTATATTTAGCACTATAATAACAATATTATAGATAACAATATTTTTATTTATTTGTTAAACGTTCAACGGTTTAGCCAATTTTTTTAAAATACAATGTTTATTAAATGAATTAGGTTGAACCTTCAACCTAAATTGTTAGGTAACAGTTATTCATAAACAATCACGGAAAACCAAAGAAAATGTTTAAACGATTTAACCAGAAAGGTTACATATTGGTAATTTAATGATAGTACACATGATTGGTAAACTGTTACAAATAGTTTTATCTCCCCGTGTGATTGAAGATATGCATGATTAAAACCAACCTGAGCAAAAACCAGCTCCGTACTTCGTCTAACGTTTGAGAAAACAGTCAAAAAAGAGTTTACAGTCATTTCGCCCCAAAACCACTTCGCCCTGAACCACGGCATGTGCACGAAGTTGTTTTGGGATGACATGGCTTTTGGTCGTATAGTGTTTGGACGAAGTGGTTTGTGGGAAAAATGGCACTTGGGCGAAGTGGTTCAGGGCGAAGTGGTCCAGGGCGAGGTGGTTTCGGGGCGAATTGATTTTACTTCTCGCGAGACGAAAAAAATTGTTTTGCTAATTTCTCAAAGACTATATAGCACTTCAGACAAAACCATTTCAGGGGAAGTTTTCTACGGTCATCATGTTTATATTGTGTAAGTTAGTGTAAATCTGTGAACATTCCTGATTCTTCAAGATACCAATCATGCATAAAATGGAAAATCGACTGTAAATGTTTGATATTTGTACAGATTACACGTTTACAAGAGGAAATGCTTCCCTTTTCATTATTATACGTAACTCATCTGGATTAACATATATCTGTAATTTACAGTTGAAGTCAGAAGTATAGGCCTAAATACAACTGTGCAACCATGTGTTAAAACTGGTGTGCTTAAACTTGCGTTGTCGCCATTTTTGTAACAGTCTTTACTGAAGTCGTGATTTTGTGGAATTCCTCACGTGCTTGCAGTACTTAAAACATAGCTTGTATAATACACCTTGCAATGGTTCGGGTTGTCCTGTTTAGCTTTTTGGGTGATGATGGTATAGTGACGTGAATGTATTTATACCTCTGAGTTTAACTGTAGCTTGCACATCTTGCAATGGTTCGGCTAGTCCTGTTTACCATTTTGGGTGATGATGACGGTAGTGGTGTACATGTATTTATACTTCTGAGTTCAACTATACGTCACTTATTCAGTTCCATACCTTTTTGTTTTTCTCCAATGGTTCAAACGCACTTTGTATGCCATGCAGAGGCATTTCACATGCACACATAATATAATATACAGGTTGTCCATTTGACGATATAGAGCACTAAAGTAATAATGTCACCATTTGTGTGTTGGGTCGGCTACTTGGTCTACAATTAAACCAGTGAACTTTTCCCTGCGCTTTACCAATGGTCTTTTCAAATTACCAGCGAATGCTGAGATCCATTTACCCTGGTAACTGACGTCACACTAACTAACTGACGACAGATCGCCTCGAGCATGGATGCGTGCAAGATATAAAACTTTATTATAAATAGCCACGCGTCTGCAATATAGACCCTTTGCACGCGCGGCCATATCAGTCACATTGTTATTACCGTGTCATGCACGAGTAGGCACTTTGTGAATCTATTGTCACATTACTTAAACAAAAATGTAGCCCCCGGCATGGCTGCTATTGCAAATTGTCTATGGACGTCAGCGAAGAGTCAGTTGTATTCTGGCGGTGGAGGCAACACCACAGCTGTCAGGGCGTCCGAAGTGTACGCGGAGACTCCAGCTGGTGATTGTATTATGGTTGGTTTTAGACCCTCCTCGTGTGCGTAAGGTCCAGCAGTAGCAGCTTGGTGATATCTGTACGTGCTCGATATTACGATGTCGCTATTCGTCGCATTGAACTGGATTTGGCCGATAGATCGAGAACGGTTGGTGTGTCGTGCAGCTACTTTAAGTTGCCTCTTCGCTCTTCTCTTTATCAATACTACGCGCCCAATGATTAGAAGGAGCATGCATGCAATGCCACCGGCAGAAGCTGACGCGATAAGGATGACATGATTCTTGGGTCCCGTCTTACGAGGAGAGAGGGTTTGGGTTGTGATTGTCTGGAGGGTGGACGTTTAAACTGTCGTGTCTGAAGCGTTAGTCGTTTCGTCTGGAATCTATGGAGTGACTGTAGTATTGGCCGGTTGGACTTGGAGGGAACAGCTTCTGGTGATACCGGGATACGCCTCGCTTCTCATGTAACAAGTGAATATGGCGTTACTATGGGATATCATCCATTCACTGAGGTTAAGACGATTCTGGACGTGATCCCCCACTACGATTGAATCATTTGATAAATATTTGCTGACCGAATTCTCCAAAATTTGCCACTCAAGAGAGACTACTGGCTGACCTTTTTCGGATGCGCAGGTCAAAATTGAAGAGCCGTCGGAGGATTCGGGGAGGTTCGGTGACTTGGAACACCTGGGATAGCTTGTGTTTGGAAGATAGTTGACAGTCACCAATATGAATTCGTATGTATTTACAAATCCCAGCCTGTTTCTAATCAAAGCATCACATGTAAACATTTCGTTGTCCCCTTCGTTACTTTCATCAATTATTAATGACAACATTGCTGTTTTCACAGTCCTGCTTTCATACTGCACCCTACCACGATTGTCACCTGGGATAGTCTTCCGTTCACGTTTCCACATGTCAATGTAACCGTATGGAGAGAATGAATTAATACCCACGTGCCATCCTGCCTTACTCAATTTCTCGTCACCTTCCATTTTGATGTTACATGACAACGTCAACTCGTCCCCTCTGTTGACAGTCACCGCCTTTCGTCTCGCCGTGATTTTAACTGACATTGTCATGGTTACGTGTACAGCAAACACCAAGAGCAAAGTAAAAGCTCGTCCATATCGTGGTGCCATCGTGTCTTCTGTTCAACGTTCTCCAAGGGATCAACCTTATATCCCCACAAATCACCTGGCTAGAATGTTTGCGTGCAGGTGGGGATAATTTATTTCATTTCTTTTACTTTCTATCCCAGCTTTCACTTCGGCAACGTTTCAAAACCATGAACTGATTATAACGAAAACGTATTGCCGCCACTTGAATAAAATTGTACGTGTCATGTACGTATACACGATAAGTACCTTTTTTTGTATTCAAGTGGCGGCAATAGACTACTAAAGTGTGACGTCAGTTGCCATGGTAATTGGGTCTAAACATTCGCTGGTAATCTGAAACGTCCATTGGTATAGCGCAGGAAACAGTTCACTAGTTTTAGTGTAGACCCAAAAACCATGGCAACACACAAAGGGTGACGTTTTCACTTTAGTGCTCTATACGTTTCCGTACATTTCTGTGACATACAAGGTTATAACTTCCAGTTCACTTAAAATTTCTTTCTTTTATCTCAAAATTAAAGTAATGTCTTCCGGAAAATATCTTTAAGACAACTTTAGTCCCAAAAAGTATTTTTAAAATAGTCCCTTAAAATACACTTTCCAAAATCCCGTGTACAAATTTCCCATTAAAGAACAAACAAAGACAGAAAAAAAGGAATTATTGACTTTTATTTTTCAAATTTACCCCATTACTGCATCCTGAGATCTCGGGGAATTTCCACTCTGCGAAGCAACGATACAATACTCTGAGGAAATTCACGCAAATCTGTAAAGTAAGTCGGCTATTGTCTTGAGCCAACTCACGCCCGAGTCATTTTGATGTAATTTAATTAATTCAGTCATGTTATGCCGAAAAGAAACGATTTCTATACTTCCCAGAAATTGTATTGGGCTCTGTTCCTTATGACTGTCCAATTCCTATACCAAAATGTCAAACGACGATCTTAATTTACTCCGCAGTTTTCCAAATTAATAACAGGGATGCATGCTGACGAATATAATGGAACGGATTCCCCAGTATGCTTTAAATAGCAGCCAATCGCTGACGCGGACAACGGCCCGCATTATCGAGTACATGTATCACATGCATGCACGGTGTTTACAATCTGCGCGCGTTACATTTGAATGCCTGCAACGCCCTGCCAAGCGTCCTGATTGGTAGCAGAGGCGACAAGATTTCTGTCGCCTGTTACCACCGAAATGGGGCCGGTTTCAACAGGGCCTCGGTACGCAGGAGTTGGGGAGTGTGTTTAAGGGGCACTATTGCAAAAGGATGCCATTACTGTGGAAAAACCCATATTCTTTGGTTTCACTTGGCTTGACAACAGTTGCTATCCGCCATTACCGTGTCCATACGGCCCTCCCACTGTGTGAGTTTTGCCACGAATTTCAAACGATTGGCTACGATTTGGTGCGATTGTGTACAGAATCTATGGACAATCTCTGGTAATCTCCCCAAATCGTACCTAATCGTTGGAATTTCGTGGCAAAAATCGGGCGTCCCACTGTGCGATTTTACATATACACGATACATTTTACACTGTGCCACGTAAATATACACGATAAGTACCCCCAAATAAAACTTATTCAAGTGGCGGCAATACGTTTTCGTAGTTTTCAGGGGGCTGTAGCGATAGCACGTGATCGGTGCACGTGATCACACTTCCTCGTTTCATTATTTAACAAAACCTGTAGTAATTTGAAATATTTACACTCCGCCATTGTTTTGTTGATGTTTCCACTCGGCTCTTGTTTATATGAAACGCATCCCTGTGAAGTTGTGTATTCGCTCTTGGGCAATTATAGCACTGTTCCCGTATAAACAGAACGTACGATTGTAAAAGTTATGAGACGAAAATATAAATCTACACTGATTGTGAATTGTAAGACAGTGGCCGTTTAATATGCGAGGGAGAGTTTTGTGAAACAAAAATGGTTTTAAAACGTTGCCGAAGTGAAAGCTGGGATAGAATGTGAAAGAAATGAAATAAATTATCCCCAGCTGCACGCAAACATTCTAGCCAGGTGATTTGTTGGGGAATGTGATTGATTCCTTGGAGAACGTTGAACAGAAGGCACGATGGCGCCACGATTTGGACGAGTTCCTACTTTGCTCTTGATGTTTGCTGCACACGTAACCTTGACGATGTCAGTTAAAGTCACAGCGAGTCGAAAGGCGGTGACTGTCAACAGAGGGGACGAGTTGACGTTGTCATGTGACATCGAAATGGAAGGTGACGAGGAAATACGTGCGGCAGGATGGCATGTGGGTAATTCATTCTATCCATACGGTTACATTGACATGTGGGGAGGTGAACGGAAGACTATCGTAGGTGACAATCGTGGTAGGGTGCAGTATGAAAGCACGACTGGTAAAACAGCAAGGTTGTCATTAATAATTGATGAAAGTAACGAAGGGGACAACAGGAAGTTTACATGTGATGCTTTGACTGAGAACAGGCGGGGATTAGTAAATATGTACGGATTCATATTAGTGACTGTCAACTATCTTCCAAACACAAGCTACCCCAGGTGTTCCAAGTCACCGGACCTCCCCGAAACCTCCGACGACTCTTCAATTTTGACCTGCGTATCCGAAAAAGGTCAGCCAGTGGTCTCTCTCGAGTGGCAAGTTTTGGAGAATTCGGTCTGCAAATCTTTATCAAATGATTCCATCGTAGTGGGGGATCACGTCCAGAATCGTCTAAATCTCAGTGAATGGATGACATCCCATAGTAACGCCATATTCACTTGTTACATGAGAAGCGAGTCGTATCCCGATATCATCAGAAACTGTTCCCTCCAAGTCCAACCGGCCACTAATACAGTCACTCCATGGATTCCAGACGAAACGACTAACGCTTCAACCACGTCCAATTCTTCAAACGGACACACCTTAACCCCTTCAGACGAACCAAACGCCACTTCTTCACAAGACACAACCTTTGCCTCGTTACGGCAACCAATCGTGAGCATCTCAGAGAAGACACTTCAAACGTCCACCATCCAGACACCCTCAACCCAAACCCTCTCTCCTCGTCAGAACGCGGTCGTCTTGATCGCAGCATCTTCTGGCGGCATTGCACTCACGATCCTTATAATCATACTGTGCGTTGTGTCAAAGTGGAGGGCAAAGAGGCGGGGCGATAGAGAGGCACACGCCCACTGTTTTCTCTGCCTAACACGACATAATAATACCACCAGTGGTGAGACATCGGATAATGGCGCCTCAGGTAAGCAAAGTATATACATGTATCTATAGAATATTTGTCATATTTGTATTGTCTCTGGAAAAATAATCTGGTTGATTTTGATTTTTGGAACCGGTTGGAACTGTAGGACACAACAAAAGGCCCCTGTTTTATACCAATTGGGGAGGTTAAGTGGGAAGTCGTTGGCGATAGGTCTGTTCTAAAAAGTAGTAATTATGTATTCTTCTTTCCATTCGATCTCATTCCACAGTGCTAAGTTTGGAGGACCGCGGCTCGAGTCAAACCTACGCCGGACATGGCCGGTCTCGCCGCACACGCACCGCTGGCACTCTCCGGGAGAACCTAGCATTCGCGAACATCACCATAGGGGCAGATTTCTCCATCATGGATGAGCAGAACTTTAATATACATGACTTCTTCTCTACGAAGGGGATAGAAAGACTAGATCCATATTAAAGAGCCGCCGCAACAGACCCAAGATGCTATGACGTCACACTTTGTTTCCATGTGTGAATTGCTATGGGAGTCTCATGGAACCAGATAGAGACATAGGAAAGTGACGTCACGACGCCTTGGGTCTATACGATTTGTAGATTTATGTGACTTAAATTCATCAGTGTCACTGCATACAAGCCTTGCAGTGAATGTATATAAGCTTAGTGAAAGTAGATCACGAGATGACATTTCAGAGTAGAGTAAACATACTAATAAGGATTTATACCGCGCACTTATTCAGGGAAATCCCAATCAAGCCGCCTACATTATCATCACCCTGATCATAGGGCTCCATTAAATCACTCCATATACCATATCAGCTCCCTGGGAGTATACCTACAATAAATATAGTACATAAATAAATATAAAAATACGTGATCGGGAATATATCGTAAAAGTATATAAGCTCGGTGTATATTTAGCACTATAATAACAATATTATAAATATGTAGGTTTGTGTTTTTATTTATTTGTTCAACGTTCAACGGTTTAGCTAATTTTTTTAAATACAATGTTTATTAAATGAATTAGGTTGAACCTTCAATCTAAATTGTTAGGTAACAGTTATTCATAAACAATCACGGAAAACCAAAGAAAATGTTTAATCGATTTAACAAGAAAGGTTTTTAAAAGATAGTACACATGATTGGTAAACTGTTACAAATAGTTTCATCTCCCTGTGTGATTGAAGATATGCATGATGAAAACCAACCTGAGCAAAAACCAGCTCCGTACTTCGTCTAACGTTTGAGAAAACAGTCAAAAAAGAGTTTACAGTCATTTCGCCCCAAAACCACTTCGCCCTGAACCACGGCATGTGCACGAAGTTGTTTTGGGATGACATGGCTTTTGGGCGTATAGTATTTGGACGAAGTGGTTTGGGGGCAAAATGGCACTTGGGCGAAGTGGTTCAGGACGAAGTGGTCTTGGGCAAAATGGTTTCGGGGCAAATTTATTTTACTTCTCGCGAGACGAAAACAATTTGTTTTGCTGATTTCTCAAAGACTATAGCACTTCAGACAAAATAATTTCAGGGGACGTTTTCTACCGTCATCATGTTTATATCGTGTAAGATATGTGTAAATCTGTGAACATTTCTGATTCTTCAAGATACCAATCATGTATACTGCCTTTGAAGTCTGTATAAAATGGAAAATCGACTGTAAATGTTTGATATTTGTACAGATTACACGTTTACAAGAGAAAATCATGCTTCCTTTTTCTTTATTAATACGTAACTCATCTGGATTAACATATATCTGTAATTTACAGTTGAAGTCAGAAGTATAAATACAACTGTGCAACCATGTGTTAAAACTGGTGTGCTTAAACTTGCGTTGTCGCCATTTTTGTAACAGTCTTTACTGAAGTCGTGATTTTGTGGAATTCCTCACGTGTATGCAGTACTTAAAACATAGCTTGTATGTATACACCTTGCAATGGTTCGGGTAGTCCTGTTTAGCATTTTGGGTGGTGATGATGGTAGTGGTGTACATGTATTTATACTTCTGAGTTTAACTGTACGTCACTTATTCAGTTCTTTTTGTTTTTCCCCAATGGTTCAAACGCACTTTGTATGCCAGAGGCATTTCGCATGCACACATAATATAATATACAGGTTGTCCATCTTGACGTTATAAAGCATATAAAGTAAAAATGTCACCATTTGTGTGTTGGCTCGGCTACTTCAAACCAGTGAACTTTTCCCTGCGCTTTACCAATGGTCTTTTCAAATTACCAGCGAATGCTGAGATCCATTACCCTGGTAACTGACGTCACACTAACTAACTGACGCCAGAGCGCCTCGAGCATCGATGCGTGCAAGATATAAAATTTTATTATAAATAGCAACGCGTCCGCAATATAGACCCTTTGGACGCGCGGCCATGTCAGTCACATTGTCACCGTGTGTCATGAACGAGTAGGCACTTTGTGAATCTATTGTCACATTACACAAACAAAAATGTAGCCCCCGGCATGGCTGCTATTGCAAATGGTCTATGGACGTCAGCGAAGAGTCAGGTGTATTCTGGCGGTGGAGGCAGCACCACAGCTGTCAGGGCGTCCGAAGTGTACGCAGAGACTCCAGCTGGTGATTGTATTATGGTTGGTTTTAGACCCTCCTCGTGTGCGTAAGGTCCAGCAGTAGCAGCTTGGTGATATCTGTACGTGCTCGATATTACCAGGTCGCTATTCGTCGCATTGAACTGGATTTGGCCGAGAGATCGAGAACGGTTGGTGTGTCGTGCAGCTACTTTAAGTTGCCTCTTCGCTCTTCTCTTTATCAATACTACGCGCCCAATGATTAGAAGGAGCATGCATGCAATGCCACCGGCAAAAGCTGACGCGATAAGGATGACATGATTCTTGGGTCCCGTCTTACGAGGAGAGAGGGTTTGGGTTGTGAGTGTCTGGAGGGTGGATGACCGAAGTGTATTGTCTGAGATGATCATGATCGGTTGCTGTGACGACGCAAAGGTTGTGTCTTTTGACGTAGTGGCTTTTGGTACGCCTGGAGGGGTTAAGGTGGGTCCGTTTGAAGAAATTAAACTTGTCGTTGCTTCGTGGTCATCAGAGATGAACGTGGGAGAAGCGTTAGTCGTTTCGTCTGGAATCCATGGAGTGACTGTAGTAGTGGCCGGTTGGACTTGGAGGGAACAGTTTCTGATGATATCGGGATACGCCTCGCTTCTCATGTAACAAGTGAATATGGCGTTACTATGGGGTATCATCCATTGACTGAGATTAAGACGATTCTGGACGTGATCCCCCACTACGATGGAATCATTTGACAAATATTTGCTGACCGAATTCTCTAAAACTTGCCACTCAAGAGAGACCACTGGTCGACCCTTTTCAGAGGAGCAGGTTAAAATTGAAGCTTGTCGTTGCTTCGTGGTCATCAGAGATGAACGTGGGAGAAGCGTTAGTCGTTTCGTCTGGAATCCATGGAGTGACTGTAGTAGTGGCCGGTTGGACTTGGAGGGAACAGTTTCTGATGATATCGGGATACGCCTCGCTTCTCATGTAACAAGTGAATATGGTGTTACTATTGGATATCATCCATTCACTGATATTAAGACGATTCTGGACGTGATCCCCCATTACGATGGAATCATTTGATAAAGATTTGCTGACCGAATTCTCCAAAACTTGCCATTCGAGAGAGACCAGGTCAAAATTGAAGAGTCGTTGGAGGTTTCGGGGATGTCCGGTGACTTGGAACACCTGGGATAGCTTGTGTTTGGAAGATAGTTGACAGTCACCAATATGAATTCGTATATATTTACAAATCCCATCAGCCTGTTCTCAATCAAAGCATCACATGTAAACCATCCGTTGTCCCTTTCGTTACTTTCATCAATTATTAATGACAACCTTGCTGTTTTACCAGTCGTGCTTTCATACTGCACCCTACCACGATTGTCACCTGGGATAGTCTGCTGTTCACGTCCCCACACGTCAATGTAACCATATGGATAGAATGAATTACCCACATGCCATCCTGCCGCACGTATTTTCTCGTCATCTTCCGTTTCGATGCTACATGACAACGTCAACTCGTCCCCTCTGTTGACAGTCACCGCCTTTCGTCTCGCCGTGATTTTAACTGACATCGTCAAGGTTACGTGTGCAGCAAACACCAAGAGCAAAGTAAGAGCTCGTCCATATCGTGGTGCCATCGTGCCTTCTGTTCAAAGTTCTCCAAGGAATCAACCACATACCCCAACAAATCACCTGGCTAGAATGTTTGCGTGCAGGTGGGGATAATTTATTTTATTTCTTTTACTTTCTATACCAGCTTTCACTTCGGCAACGTTTCAAAACCATATGAACTGATCATAACGAAAAAGTATTGCCGCCACTTGAATAAAATTGTACGTATCATGTACGTATACACGATAAGTACCCTTTTTTTGGCGGCAATACGTTTCCGTACATTTCTGTGACATAAAAACTTCCAGTTCAATTCAGATGTCTTTCTTTTATCTCAAAATTAAAGTAAAGTCTTCTAGAAATATCTTTAAGACAACTTTAGTCCCAAAAAGTATTTAAACAAGTCCCTTAAAATACACTAAAATACAAATTTCCCATTAAAGAACAAACAAAGACAGAAAAAAGGAATTATTGACTTTTATTTTTCAAATTTACCCCATTACTGCATCCTGAGATATCGGGGAATTTCCACTCTGCGAAGCAACGATACAATACTCTGAGGAAATTCACGCAAATCTGTGAAGTAAGTCGGCTATTGTCTTGAGCCAACTCACGCCCGAGTCATTTTGATGTAATTTAATTAATTCAGTCATGTTATGCCGAAAAGAAACGATTTCAATCTATACTTCCCAGAAATTGTATTGGGTTCTGTTTCTTATCTTATGACTGTCCAATTCCTATACCAAAATTTCAAACGACGATCTTAATTTACTCCGCAGTTTTCCAAATTAATAACAGGGATGCATGCTGACGAATATAATGGAACGGATTCCCCAATATGCTTTAAATAGCAGCCAATCGCTGACGCGGACAACGGCCCGCATTATCGAGTACATGTATCACATGCATGCACGGTGTTTACAATCTGCGCGCGTTACATTTGAATGCCTGCAACGCCCTGCCAAGCGTCCTGATTGGTAGCAGAGGCGACAAGATTTCTGTCGCCTGTTACCACCGAAATGGGGCCGGTTTCAACAGGGCCTCGGTACGCAGGAGTTGGGGAGTGTGTTTAAGAGGCACTATTGCAAGAGGATGCCATTACTGTGGAAAAACCCATATTCTTTGGTTTCACTTGGCTTGATAACAGTTGCTATCCGCCATTACCGTGTCCATACTATGGCTTAAAGGCCCTGTAGATGATCTGTTTTGAGCGATTCTGCGAATAAAACCATTATAAATCAAAAGAAAGACATCAACAAACTCATCCGAAGAAATTTCAGCTTTGTCAAATATACCACGTTTAAAAAAAACATGAAAATCCATATGCATTTTCCTGGTCTTGGCGGGGTGTTTCAAATATTCGTTCTCAGTTGATCGGGTACTATGTGGCTTGCGTCATGCACTCTGTGGCGCACATACTGCGTGTGCGCGCGATCCATGAAAATGCATCGCGTTGGATCTGGAACACGCACATGGAGTACACAGCGCCCATGCATTTTGGACCGCGTAGATGCGAACCAAAAATAAGTAAATCGTTTGCAAACGATCTAAATAATTTCATCTTTACGGCTTATTTTCTGGTAAAATTATATCATTTTGAGCGAAAACCCTTCATTGGATAGTTGCTATTAATTAAATCTTTACTTTCAGAACTTTTCCCCTGTAAACTCGTCGATTACTTGTTGGGGTCATTGCAAATGATCCACTGGGCCTTTACAGCGGCCCTCCCACTGTGTGAGTTTTGCCACGAATTTCCAACGATTGGCTACGATTTGGTGCGATTGTGTATAGAGTCTATGGACAGTCTCTGGTAATCTCACCAAATCGTACCTAATCGTTGGAAATTCGTGGCAAAAACCGGGCGTCCCACTGTGCGATTTTCTGCCACGTACATATACACGATAAGTACCCCAAATATAACTTAGGCATAAAAAAAAAATAATGTTATGTTGGCGTAACGGGCCCCAAAAAATAGGGTAGGTAGGTCGGGATTGTTTTTTTATTAGGTGATCGGAACTCATTCCGATCACCTATTGATATTGTACGATTTCTTTGTCTTTTTTTTTTTTTTTTTTTCTTTTTAGGTGATCGGAACTCATTCCGATCACCTATTGATATTGTACGATTTCTTTGTCTTTTTAGGTGATCGGAACTTTTTCCGATCACCTATTACTATTGTACGATTTCTTTGTCTTTTTTGGCTTTTTCGTTTAGGACGAAAAAGCCTTTGTTTTCGTTTTGATTTTTTTTTTTTTTTTTCCGTTTATTTCTTCTTCTTCTTCTTCTGATTTTTTTCCCATAAACAAAGCGCATAGGCGTTGTCGGCGCTTTTTCAGGTTGTTCCCAAACATTGATCTTAACCAAACTTGGTCACATCAAAGACATAGTATAAGAGGTGTGCACCCAAGAATGGCTTCATTGTGACGTCATCCGTTACGTCATTATAACACTTTAAAAATGCCTAAAAAGCGGAAAATTGCCGAAATATGCACTTTTTAAGATGGTTCCCTTGCCCAAACCACATGACCCAGGGTTTTCATATTTGGCAAACATTTAGATCAGATCATGAGCTTCAATGTTCTTAGTGTAGGCATTTTCATCTGACCCTTCCTTCCTGGGTCAATCGAAGGTCAAAGTTCAGCCAATTCAAAAATCACATTTTTTGTATTTGTTTGTACTTATGAAGCAATATTAGCTATTTAACCATGCTTGATTTTCATAAAACTAGGTACAGGCATGGGTCCCATCACAAACGTCCACCACCATGTAGAACGTCACCATGACGTCAAGGATTACGTAATTAAAATAATTTTAAAATGGTACAAAAGTGGATTTTTATCATGAAAAGTACCAAAATATGCATTTCGTAAAACGCTTCCCTGTATGAACCCACATGACCCAGGGTCTTCATATTTTGCATACATATATATCAGATCATAGGCTACAATGTTCTTTGTGTAGGCATTTTCATCTGACCCTTCCTTCCTGGGTCAATCGAAGGTCAAAGTTCAGCCATTTCAAAATTCACATTTGTTGTGTTTTTGTGTACTTCTGAAGCAATTTTAGCTTTTAAAGTACGCTTGATTTTCATAAAACTAGGTACAGGCATGGGTCCCGTCACAAACTTCCACCACCATGTAGAACATCACCATGACGTCAATGATTACGTAATTATAATTATTTTTAAAAAGCAAAAAAGTGGATTTTCGTCATTAAAATGTGCCAAATATGCATTTCGTGAAATGTTTCCCTCTATAAAACCACATGACCCAGGGTCTACATATTTAGCAGACATTTTAGATCAGATCCTAGGCTACAATTTACTTTGTGTATTCATTTTCATCTGACCCTTCCTTCCTGGGTCAATTGAAGTCCAAATTTCAGCCAAGTCAACCTTTCCGTATATACAGGTTGGATTAAAAAAAACGAAACCGAGATATTATTGCTAATTGTAACCAAAGTAGGCCGCGAATAAATGAACAGGAGAAATCATCTGTTAGAGTTGAATCTCCTCTTTAAAATGACACCATGATCATGTCATTATGTTTTCGGTTGACTGAGCAGTGACCAGTGTTATGCCATTAGCCTAGTTTCAGATGTGACCATTCTCAATGCAAGCAAAATTCGCAGAAATGAATTTTTACCGTAGCTGTCTATTACGTGTACCCTATGTGACACGGCGCCGGCCAAGACCGTGACACGCTAATTTGTTTGCGTGGAAGAAGTCTTTTAACTGTGTTTACCACGGACGTGTAATTCAACAGAACATGGTTTAACAAAAGGACATGTGAGTAGGATACAATCTTTTGTTATTTCAGTCTTATTTGAGAGAGTCCACTCTCTACACGAAAGTAGTAGTTTTGCCGTAAAGCATTCATTCCAATGTTTGTTTTCTTCCTTTTAGGTTTATTAAGGTGCAAAGCTTAATATAGGCCTGATATCATTAAGTCATTGTCAGGATTTTATTGAACCATCTTCAACAAATCTAATTACGAAATTGTTCCTTCTTGGCCAAACTCTTTTCAATCTTAACAAATTATGTGCTCTGATTTCTGCCTTTGATGACTAATATATGTATATCAGTTTTTCGAGTAAACATCGGATTTCCATCCCAAATGTGAACAAAACAAACTAACAATGAACAGTTTAGAATTCGCAAAGGGAAATAAAACTTGCCTCTAAACTTAGTTTTCAGGGTAAACGTTTTAAATATTTAATTTATAACTGCATGTGACATTATGACAAATAGTACTAATTTTACAGTAACTTAGGCCTAATCGATGTTTTTAAATGTGCAAAAACTGAAAATTGCCATATTTTCAAATCTAAACATATTTTCTGAATCGATGAAGGCTTCTGTACTATTTCCATTAAATGTACATGTTATTTTGTTTTATATGAAATTTGGCTCAATACTCTCTTAGTATAAATCCTGAACCTACATGTTATGATACTCCTCAAGGAGCTAATTAAGTAATTAAAAGTTTTTACCTGCGCCATGACTTGGTATCTCACAGTTCATCAAACACTTGGAAGTGGCAGATCTGTATAGCAGTACACTCAGGCAAACTGACACAACTCAAAAACTGTTCATCATCAGGTATAAGATTAAATGAGCATACAATTTAATGTTTTCCATATTCAAACATTCGTAACAAATCAGCCGATTCACCTATGATCGTGATTCCTGCGCCATATACGGTAATTAACAAAGGTATTTAACTGATGATCTCATAATGACGTCATCACGTGTCAGATTAAAGGTGATACAAATATTATAAATATAAAATATTAACAAATGCGAGCTACAACCTTGATTCCTTCCCATATACGATCACTAGCAAAGGTCGTTAATGTATGGCTTTTCCGTTTATTTCTTCTTCTGATTCCCCCCATTGACACTTTTTTAGGTTGTTCCCAAACTTGAGGTTGTTCTTAAACAAACTTGGTCACATCAAAGACACAGTAGAAGAGGTGTGCACCCAACAATGGCGTCATCATGACGTCATCAGGTGTAAGTTTAAAGGGGCATGAAATTTAATGTTTCCATATTTAAAAATTCATAAAAAATGAACCGTTTGACCTACGATCTTGATTCTTTCGTCATATACGATCATGAATAAAGGTCTTTCAGATGCCCACATGCCTTGACATTTGACCTCATTCCCTATTGGTCAAACATACTTTGCCTTTCCATTTGAAACTGGTAAGAGGTATTTGGATGGGGTCAAAGGTGTTTGAGTTCGACTAGGGTGGGGTATCCAAAAAATATCGCCATGACCTGTGACCTTGCTCACTTTCGGTAGAAACCGGAAGTGCATTTAAATGAACCTATTTTGTAAAAGTGGTGAAAGCTGCCGAGATGCGGTAGGTAGTGTCAGTGTTTAAGGTAAATAGGGTTTCCAAAAATGTAAGTTTCTACGTCATTCCATAAAAGGGCGCCCTCCAGCGTCAAAATTAAAAAGTCCTAAAATGACCCTTTCATAGCAATGTTTGCGCAAATAATAATAATGATAATGGTGGATTCTTATATAGCGCACATATCCACCCTGCCGGGTGCTCATGGCGCTGCAATTAGCCCAATAGTGCTGCTTATAGAGTAAGTCGACCACCAAACATGTCTGTGTGGTTAAAACATTGATGACGTCATCAATCCTTTAAAGGTAACACATTAAAGGTAAACCTTTTAAAAGTTAAATTGTTGATATGCTAACATCTAATTTTGCAAGGTAAGCATGCTCATTTTTTAAGTAAAAAAATGTGAAAAAGCCCTACGCTCTGTTCATAGAACAGACGTAGCTCTAGTTTTTAGGTGATCGGGCCAACAGCCCGATCACCTATTACTCTCGTACGATTTCTTTTTTTTTTTTTTTTTTTTTTTTTTTCTTTTTCTTTTTCCACTCAAACGTTTCCAGAGCTTTTCTTCAAAACGGTTCAAGCTATCAACTTGAAACTTCGTAGGAACATCAACCCCAATGTGAAGGTGTGCATACAAGTGTGACGTCATTGTGACGTCATTGGGTATCAAATTACAACCCAAAAATGACTAAAATATGCATGTTTTAAAATGCTTCCGTCTGGAAAACCACGTGACCCATGATTTTCGTATTTAGCAGGCTTATAGATAAGATCATGGCCTACGATTTTCTTCGTGTGGGCATTTTCATCTGACCCTTCCTTCTGGGGTCAATCTGAGGTCAAAGTTCAACGAAAACGAAAATCGCAATTTTTGCACTTATTGAGCAACAATGCCCATCAAACCAAGCTAAATTTTTAAGTAACTAAGTACAGGCATAGGTCCTATGGCAGACTTTCACCAGCGTGTATAATATTATGATGGCATCAAGCGTGACGTCATCGTGACGTCATCAAGTATCAAATTACACCCCCCAAAAAAACAAAATATGCATATTTTAAAATGCTTCCGTCTTGGAAACCACGTGACCCAGGATCTTCGTATTTGGCAGGTTTACAGATGACAATCTGTGCTACAATTTTCTTTGTGTGGGTATTTTCATCTGACCCTTCCTTCTGGGGTCAATTGGAGGTCAAAGTTCAACGAAACTGAGAATCTCAGTTTTTACACTTACCAGCAACAATGCCCATCAAACCAAGCTGAATCGTTAGTAAATTAGATACAGACATAGGCCCTACGGCAGACTTTCACCAGAATGTATAGTATCACGATGGCATCAAGTGTGACGTAATCATGACGTCATCAGGTGTCAAATTACAAAAATTGAAAGGTTATTATTTCCAAAATTTATATCTCAAGAACTGTAATAGATACTTGAACAATTCTTTCACAACATGATAAGTCTAAATGAACTGAACAAATCATACGATGTCATGACCCCTGTGTGACGCCTACTTCCGGTCCAAACCGGAAGTTGTTCGAAAATGTGCATTTTGTAAGCGTTTTGAATGCAAATATATTCAAAGTGGTAGTGAATTTGACCATATTTCTACGGAACGAAATGTTTCCACACATGTAGACTTTTTGACTATACCATTTGTGACGTCATCACATGGACGGTGGTTACGTAATGTGGTGTCAAAATACGCAAATTTGGAGCTGAATTGTTTTAAAATGCTGTATCTTGAGAACTACAGCAGATATTTGCATGATTCTTTCGCCACATTTAAGAACTTGATGTTTATCAAATTGTTGAACAATTTGTGCACAACATTGTGACGTCATGATATCGTCACAGGTGTCAAATTACAAAAATTCAAAGGTTATTATTTTTAAAATTCATATCTCAAGAACCGTAATAGATACTTGAACAATTCTTTCACAACATGATAAGTCTAAATGAACTGAACAAATCATACGATGTCATGACCCCTGTGTGACGCCTACTTCCGGTCCAAACCGGAAGAGGTTCGAAAATGTACACTTGTTTAGAACTTTGAATGCAAATAGAGCCAAAGTGGTAGGGAATTTGACCATAGTTCTACGGAACGAAATGTTTTCACACATGTGGACCTTTTGACTATACCATTGGTGACGTCATTACATGGACGGTGGTTACGTAATGTACGTCAAATTACGCAAATTTGGAGCTGAGATGTTTTAAAATGCTGTATCTTGAAAACAGATATTGGTATGATTCCTTCGCCACATTTAAGAACTTGATGTTCAACATATTGTTCAACAATTTGTGCACAAAATTGTGACGTCATGATGTCGTCACAGGTGTCACATTACAAGATTTCAAAGGTTATTATTTCAACAATTCATATCTCAAAACGGTGCAAGCTATCAACCCCCCAGCTATGGCGGTATTGCAGGGAGGAGATATTAGTTACCGGATTAGTGTATACAGCAGCCGATTTCACGAAACTTTACGCAATTGCGCAAGTCCACTTCCGCCATAAGTTATTGCGCAAGTAATGGCGTAAGTGGACTTGCGCAATTGCGTAAAGTTTCGTGAAATCGGCTGCTGAACTTCCATTTTTGCCATTCCACAGGTGATAACAACGTCTGAAATTCATCACAAAATGTTCATTTATCCCGATCACCTGGCGTTTGTAACAACAAACGTCATACCTCTAGTTCTTTTTCTTCTTTTTCCACTCAAACGTTTCCAGAGCTTTTCTTCAAAACGGTTCAAGCTATCAACTTGAAACTTTGTAGGAACATCAACCCCAATGTGAAGGTGTGCATACAAGTGTGACGTCATTGTGACGTCATTGGGTATCAAATTACAACCCAAAAATGACTAAAATATGCATGTTTTAAAATGCTTCCGTCTGGAAAACCACGTGACCCATGATTTTCGTATTTAGTAGGCTTATAGATAAGATCATGGCCTATAATTTTCTTCGTGTGGGCATTTTCATCTGACCCTTCCTTCTGGGGTCAATCTGAGGTCAAAGTTCAACGAAAACGAAAATCTCAATTTTTGCACTTATTGAGCAACAATGCCCATCAAACCAAGCTGAATCTTTAAGTAACTAAGTACAGGCACAGGTCCTATGGCAGACTTTCACCAGCGTGTATAATATTATGATGGCATCAAGCGTGACGTCATTGTGACGTCATCAAGTATCAAATTACACCCCCCAAAAAACCAAAATATGCATATTTTAAAATGCTTCCGTCTTGAAAACCACGTGACCCAGGATCTTCGTATTTGGCAGGTTTACAGATGACATTCTGTGCTACAATTTTCTTTGTGTGGGCATTTTCATCTGACCCTTCCTTCTGGGGTCAATTGGAGGTCAAAGTTCAACGAAACTGAGAATCTCAGTTTTTACACTTACCAGCAACAATGCCCATCAAACCAAGCTGAATCGTTAGTAAATTAGATACAGACATAGGCCCTACGGCAGACTTTCACCAGAATGTATAGTATCATGATGGCATCAAGTGTGACGTAATCATGACGTCATCAGGTGTCAAATTACAAAAATTCAAAGGTTATTATTTCAAAAATTCATATCTCAAGAACCGTATAAGATACTTGAACAATTCTTTAACAACATGATAAGTCTAAATGAACTGAACAAATCATACGATGTCATGACCCCTGTGTGACGCCTACTTCCGGTCCAAACCGGAAGTTGTTCGAAAATGTGCATTTTTTAAGCGTTTTGAATGCAAATAGATTCAAAGTGGTAGTGAATTTGACCATATTTCTACGGAACGAAATGTTTCCACACATTTGGACTTTTTGATTATAGCGTTGGTGACGTCATCACATGGACGGTAGTTACGTAATGTGGTGTCAAAATACGCAAATTTGGAGCTGAATTGTTTTAAAATGCTGTATCTTGAGAACTACAGCAGATATTTGCATGATTCTTTCGCCACATTTAAGAACATGATGTTTATCAAATTGTTGAACAATTTGTGCACAACATTGTGACGTCATGATATCGTCACAGGTGTCAAATTACAAAAATTAAATGGTTTTTATTTCAAAAATTCATATCTCAAGAATCATAATACATACTTGAACAATTCTTTCACAGCATGATAGGTCGCAATGAACTGAACAAATCATACAATGGCATGACCCCTGTGTGACCCAAACCTCCGGTCCAAACCGGAAGAGGTTCGAAAATGTACACTTTTTTAGCATTTTGAATGCAAATAGAGCCAAAGTGGTAGGGAATTTGACCATAGTTCTACGGAACGAAATGTTCCCTCACATGTGGACTTGATGACTACATATATACCACTGATGACGTCATCACGTGCACGGTGGTTAATACGTAATGTGGAGAAATGATTTGTTGGGTCCCTTGATAATTAAGCTAACTCAGTCGTTTGAGGGCGCTATGCCAAGCCTCCACTAATCTGACGATTTGCGCCCATATATAGTGCTCGACTTCTAATAATAAAACTTGTATCTAGGCGGCCTGTCTCGGGTCAGAGGTCATAATGTATCTTTTTAGGGAGGATGTCTGGGCCACACGGCCAATGATATACACGTACGTGCGCGAGTAGTGAATAAGTCGGACAGACGAGACATAATAAGCAGGGCTTGATTTACAACAGAGAAAATTGGACTTTTGAAGATGTAAAACTGCTAGTTTCCGTGGCATCATCGCCAGGAAAGTTGAATGAACACTAGATAGCACAAGGACATTTACTTTTGGTGACTTAGCTGTTGTATCTTGGGTGTAATTATGTACGGCTAGCCTTAGTCGGCGGACCAGAGTAAATATGTCTTCTCCCCGAAAACTGTGAATGTGACATGCTGGAAATCGTTGCTGTATTGGAAATAAAATGGACATGGTGGACCGCAACTCAAGTTGATTGGAGCGTCAGTTTATTCTAGATGCAATTGAACCCCAACTCCCCCAAGGCAATATACTACAGTAATATGATCTCAAATGACAACATCTTTAGAACTGTAATAGATATTGAAAAGATTCTTTCACCACATGTCAAAACTTGTTCTTCAGTAGATACTTGAACAATCTGTGCACACAATAGTAAGGTTATGATGGGATTGACAATTATGACGTCATCAGATACACAATTTTAGCGTTGAATAGTCAGAGTCATGTCTTGAGAATTCCAATACTTTTTCAACATCAAACAACTCAAGTTTTCAAACAATCTCAAAACTGTGTCGTCATCATTTCAATGTTTATGTCACCCGATCACCTTGCGTTTGTAAAAAACACAAACGCGAAGCTCTAGTTTTTTTTTTTTTTTTTCTTTTTCTTTTTCTTTTTCTTCTTTTTTCACTCAAACGTTTCCAGAGCTTTTCTTCAAAACGGTTCAAGCTATCAACTTGAAACTTTGTAGGAACATCAACCCCAATGTGAAGGTGTGCATACAAGTGTGACGTCATTGTGACGTCATTGGGTATCAAATTACAACCCAAAAATGACTAAAATATGCATGTTTTAAAATGCTTCCGTCTGGAAAACCACGTGACCCATGATTTTCGTATTTAGTAGGCTTATAGATAAGATCATGGCCTATAATTTTCTTCGTGTGGGCATTTTCATCTGACCCTTCCTTCTGGGGTCAATCTGAGGTCAAAGTTCAACGAAAACGAAAATCTAAATTTTTGCACTTATTGAGCAACAATGCCCATCAAACCAAGCTGAATCTTTAAGTAACTAAGTACAGGCACAGGTCCTATGGCAGACTTTCACCAGCGTGTATAATATTATGATGGCATCAAGCGTGACGTCATCGTGACGTCATCAAGTATCAAATTACACCCCCAAAAAACCAAAATATGCATATTTTAAAATGCTTCCGTCTTGAAAACCACGTGACCCAGGATCTTCGTATTTGGCAGGTTTATAGATGACATTCTGTGCTACAATTTTCTTTGTGTGGGCATTTTTATCTGACCCTTCCTTCTGGGGTCAATTGGAGGTCAAAGTTCAACGAAACTGAGAATCTCAATTTTTACACTTACCAGCAACAATGCCCATCAAACCAAGACCAAGCTGAATCGTTAGTAAATTAGATACAGACATAGGCCCTACGGCAGACTTTCACCAGAATGTATAGTATCATAATGGCATCAAGTGTGACGTAATCATGACGTCATCAGGTGTCAAATTACAAAAATTCAAAGGTTATTATTTCAAAAATTCATATCTCAAGAACCGTATAAGATACTTGAACAATTCTTTCACAACATGATAAGTCTAAATGAACTGAACAAATCATACGATGTCATGACCCCTGTGTGACGCCTACTTCCGGTCCAAACCGGAAGTTGTTCGAAAATGTGCATTTTTTAAGCGTTTTGAATGCAAATAGATTCAAAGTGGTAGTGAATTTGACCATATTTCTACGGAACGAAATGGTTCCACACATGTGGACTTTTTGACTATACCATTGGTGACGTCATCACATGGACGGTAGTTACGTAATGTGGTGTCAAAATACGCAAATTTGGAGCTGAATTGTTTAAAAATGCTGTATATTGAGAACTACAGCAGATTTTTGCATGATTCTTTCGCCACATTTAAGAACTTGATGTTTATCAAATTGTTGAACAATTTGTGCACAACATTGTGACGTCATGATATCGTCGCAGGTATCAAATTACAAAAATTAAATGGTTATTATTTCAAAAATTCATATCTCAAGAATCGTAATAGATACTTGAACAATTCTTTTACAGCATGATAGGTCGCAATGAACTGAACAAATCATACAATGGCATGACCCCTGTGTGACCCAAACCTCCGGTCCAAATCGGAAGAGGTTCGAAAATGTACACTTTTTTTAGCATTTTGAATGCAAATAGAGCCAAAGTGGTAGGGAATTTGACCATAGTTCTACGGAACGAAATGTTCCCTCACATGTGGACTTTATGACTACATATATACCACTGATGACGTCATCACGTGCACGGTGGTTACGTAATGTGGATAAATTATTTGTTGGATCCCTTGATAATTAAGCTAACTCAGTCGTTTGAGGGCGCTATGCCAAGCCTCCACTAATCTGAAGATTTGCGCCCATATATAGTGCTCGACTTTTAATAATATAACTTGTATCTAGGCAGCCTGTCTCGGGTCAGAGGTCATAATGTATCTTTTTAGGGAGGATGTCTGGGCCACACGGCCAATGATATACACGTACGTGCGCGAGTAGTGAATAAGTCAGACAGACGAGACATAATAAGCAGGGATTGATTTACAACCGAGAAAATTTGACTTTTGAAGATGTAAAACTGCTAGTTTCCGTGGCATCATCGCCAGGAAAGTTGAATGAACACTTGATAGCACAAGAACATTTACTTTTTGTGACTTAGCTGTTGTATCTTGGGTGTAATTATGTACGGCTAGCCTTAGTCGGCGGACCAGCGTAAATATGTCTTCTCACCGAAAACTGTGAATGTGACATGCTGGAAATCGTTGCTGTGTTGGAAATAAAATGGACATGGTGGACCGCAACTCAAGTTGACTGGAGCGTCAGTTTATTCTAGATGCAATTGAACCCCAACTCCCCACACGGCGATATACTACAGTAATATGATCTCAAATGACAAAATCTTTAGAACTGTAATAGATATTGAAAAGATTCTTTCACCACATATACATGTCAAAATTTGTTCTTCAGTAGATACTTGAACAATCTGTGCACACAATAGTAACGTTATGATGAGATTGACAATGATGACGTCATCAGATACACAATTTTAGCGTTGAATAGTCAGAGTCATGTCTTGAGAATTCCAATACTTTTTCAACATCAAACAACTCAAGTTTTCAAACAATCTCAAAACTGTGTCGTCATCATCATTTCAATGTTTATGTCACCCGATCACCTTGCGTTTGTAAAAAACACAAACGCGAAGCTCTAGTTTTTTTTTTCTTTTTCTTTTTCTTCTTTTTCCACTCAAACGTTTCCAGAGCTTTTCTTCAAAACGGTTCAAGCTATCAACTTGAAACTTTGTAGGAACATCAACCCCAATGTGAAGGTGTGCATACAAGTGTGACGTCATTGTGACGTCATCGGGTATCAAATTACAACCCAAAAATGACTAAAATATGCATGTTTTAAAATGCTTCCGTCTGAAAAACCACGTGACCCATGATTTTCGTATTTAGCAGGCTTATATATAAGATCATGGCCTACAATTTTCTTCGTGTGGGCATTTTCATCTGACCCTTCCTTCTGGGGTCAATTTGAGGTCAAAGTTCAACGAAAACGAAAATCTCAATTTTTGCACTTATTGAGCAACAATGCCCATCAAACCAAGCTGAATCTTTAAGTAACTAAGTACAGGCATAGGTCCTATGGCAGACTTTCACCAGCGTGTATAATATTATGATGGCATCAAGCGTGACGTCATCGTGACGTCATCAAGTATCAAATTACACCCCCCAAAAAACCAAAATATGCATATTTTAAAATGCTTCCGGGTTGAAAACCACGTGACCCAGGATCTTCGTATTTTGGCAGGTTTATAGATGACATTCTGTGCTACAATTTTCTTTGTGTGGGCATTTTCATCTGACCCTTCCTTCTGGGGTCAATTGGAGGTCAAAGTTCAACGAAACTGAGAATCTCAGTTTTTACACTTACCAGCAACAATGCCCATCAAACCAAGCTGAATCGTTAGTAAATTAGATACAGACATAGGCCCTACGGCAGACTTTCATCAGAATGTATAGTATCATGATGGCATCAAGTGTGACGTAATCATGACGTCATCAGGTGTCAAATTACACAAATTCAAAGGTTATTATTTCCAAAATTCATATCTCAAGAACCGTAATAGATACTTGAACAATTCTTTCACAACATAATAAGTCTAAATGAACTGTACAAATCATACAATGTCATGACCCCTGTGTGACGCCTACTTCCGGTCCAAACCGGAAGTTGTTCGAAAATGTGCATTTTTTTAAGCGTTTTGAATGCAAATAGATTCAAAGTGGTATTGAATTTGACCATATTTCTACGGAACGAAATGTTTCCACACATGTGGACTTTTGGACTATACCATTGATGACGTCATCACATGGACGGTAGTTACGTAATGTGGTGTCAAAATACGCAAATTTGGAGCTGAATTGTTTAAAAATGCTGTATCTTGAGAACTACAGCAGACTTGCATGATTCTTTCGCCACATTTAAGAACTTGATGTTTATCAAATTGTTGAACAATTTGTGCACAACATTGTGACGTCATGATATCGTCACAGGTGTCAAATTACAAAAATTAAATGGTTATTATTTCAAAAATTCATATCTCAAGAATCGTAGTAGATACTTGAACAATTCTTTCACAGCATGATAGGTCACAATGAATTGAACAAATCATACAATGGCATGACCCCTGTGTGACCCAAACCTCCGGTCCAAACCGGAAGAGGTTCAAAAATGTACACTTTTTTTAGCACTTTGAATGCAAATAGAGCCAAAGTGGTAGGGAATTTGACCATAGTTCTACGGAACGAAATGTTCCCTCACATGTGGACTTGATGACTACATATATACCACTGATGACGTCATCACGTGCACGGTGGTTACGTAATGTGGAGAAATTTTTTGTTGGGTCCCTTGATAATTAAGCTAACTGAGTCGTTTGAGGGCGCTATGCCAAGCCTCCACTAATCTGACGATTTGCGCCCATATATAGTGCTCGACTTCTAATAATAGAACTTGTATCTAGGCGGCCTGTCTCGGGTCAGAGGTCATAATGTCTGGGCCACACGGCCAATGGTACGTGCGCGAGTAGTGAATAAGTCAGACAGACGAGACATAATAAGCAGGGCTTGATTTACAACCGAGAAAATTTGACTTTTGAAGATGTAAAACTGCTAGTTTCCGTGGCATCATCGCCAGGAAAGTTGAATAAACACTAGATAGCACAAGGACATTTACTTTTGGTGACTTAGCTGTTGTATCTTGGGTGTAATTATGTACGGCTAGCCTTAGTCGGCGGAACAGAGTAAATATGTCTTCTCCCCGAAAACTGTGAATGTGACATGATGGAAATCGTTGCTGTGTTGGAAATAAAATGGACATGGTGGACCGCAACTCATGTTGACTGGAGCGTTAGTTTATTCTAGATGCAATTGAACCCCAACTCCCCACACGGCGATATACTACAGTAATATGATCTCAAATGACAAAATCTTTAGAACTGTAATAGATATTGAAAAGATTCTTTCACCACATATAGGCCTAGGCCTATATGTCAAAACTTGTTCTTCAGTAGATACTTGAACAATCTGTGCACACAATAGTAACGTTATGATGAGATTGACAATTATGACGTCATCAGATACACAATTTTAGCGTTGAATAGTCACAGTCATGTCTTGAGAATTCCAATACTTTTTCAACATCAAACAACTCAAGTTTTCAAACAATCTCAAAACTGTGTCGTCATCATCATTTCAATGTTTATGTCACCCGATCACCTTGCGTTTGTAAAAAACACAAACGCGAAGCTCTAGTTCTTTTTCTTTTTCTTCTTTTTCCACTCAAACGTTTCCAGAGCTTTTCTTCAAAACGGTTCAAGCTATCAACTTGAAACTTTGTAGGAACATCAACCCCAATGTGAAGGTGTGCATACAAGTGTGACGTCATTGTGACGTCATTGGGTATCAAATTACAACCCAAAAATGACTAAAATATGCATGTTTTAAAATGCTTCCGTCTGGAAAACCACGTGACCCATGATTTTCGTATTTAGTAGGCTTATAGATAAGATCATGGCCTATAATTTTCTTCGTGTGGGCATTTTCATCTGACCCTTCCTTCTGGGGTCAATCTGAGGTCAAAGTTCAACGAAAACGAAAATCTAAATTTTTGCACTTATTGAGCAACAATGCCCATCAAACCAAGCTGAATCTTTAAGTAACTAAGTACAGGCACAGGTCCTATGGCAGACTTTCACCAGCGTGTATAATATTATGATGGCATCAAGCGTGACGTCATCGTGACGTCATCAAGTATCAAATTACACCCCCAAAAAACCAAAATATGCATATTTTAAAATGCTTCCGTCTTGAAAACCACGTGACCCAGGATCTTCGTATTTGGCAGGTTTATAGATGACATTCTGTGCTACAATTTTCTTTGTGTGGGCATTTTTATCTGACCCTTCCTTCTGGGGTCAATTGGAGGTCAAAGTTCAACGAAACTGAGAATCTCAATTTTTACACTTACCAGCAACAATGCCCATCAAACCAAGACCAAGCTGAATCGTTAGTAAATTAGATACAGACATAGGCCCTACGGCAGACTTTCACCAGAATGTATAGTATCATAATGGCATCAAGTGTGACGTAATCATGACGTCATCAGGTGTCAAATTACAAAAATTCAAAGGTTATTATTTCAAAAATTCATATCTCAAGAACCGTATAAGATACTTGAACAATTCTTTCACAACATGATAAGTCTAAATGAACTGAACAAATCATACGATGTCATGACCCCTGTGTGACGCCTACTTCCGGTCCAAACCGGAAGTTGTTCGAAAATGTGCATTTTTTAAGCGTTTTGAATGCAAATAGATTCAAAGTGGTAGTGAATTTGACCATATTTCTACGGAACGAAATGGTTCCACACATGTGGACTTTTTGACTATACCATTGGTGACGTCATCACATGGACGGTAGTTACGTAATGTGGTGTCAAAATACGCAAATTTGGAGCTGAATTGTTTAAAAATGCTGTATATTGAGAACTACAGCAGATCTTTGCATGATTCTTTCGCCACATTTAAGAACTTGATGTTTATCAAATTGTTGAACAATTTGTGCACAACATTGTGACGTCATGATATCGTCGCAGGTATCAAATTACAAAAATTAAATGGTTATTATTTCAAAAATTCATATCTCAAGAATCGTAATAGATACTTGAACAATTCTTTTACAGCATGATAGGTCGCAATGAACTGAACAAATCATACAATGGCATGACCCCTGTGTGACCCAAACCTCCGGTCCAAATCGGAAGAGGTTCGAAAATGTACACTTTTTTTAGCATTTTGAATGCAAATAGAGCCAAAGTGGTAGGGAATTTGACCATAGTTCTACGGAACGAAATGTTCCCTCACATGTGGACTTTATGACTACATATATACCACTGATGACGTCATCACGTGCACGGTGGTTACGTAATGTGGATAAATTATTTGTTGGATCCCTTGATAATTAAGCTAACTCAGTCGTTTGAGGGCGCTATGCCAAGCCTCCACTAATCTGAAGATTTGCGCCCATATATAGTGCTCGACTTTTAATAATATAACTTGTATCTAGGCAGCCTGTCTCGGGTCAGAGGTCATAATGTATCTTTTTAGGGAGGATGTCTGGGCCACACGGCCAATGATATACACGTACGTGCGCGAGTAGTGAATAAGTCAGACAGACGAGACATAATAAGCAGGGATTGATTTACAACCGAGAAAATTTGACTTTTGAAGATGTAAAACTGCTAGTTTCCGTGGCATCATCGCCAGGAAAGTTGAATGAACACTTGATAGCACAAGAACATTTACTTTTTGTGACTTAGCTGTTGTATCTTGGGTGTAATTATGTACGGCTAGCCTTAGTCGGCGGACCAGCGTAAATATGTCTTCTCACCGAAAACTGTGAATGTGACATGCTGGAAATCGTTGCTGTGTTGGAAATAAAATGGACATGGTGGACCGCAACTCAAGTTGACTGGAGCGTCAGTTTATTCTAGATGCAATTGAACCCCAACTCCCCACACGGCGATATACTACAGTAATATGATCTCAAATGACAAAATCTTTAGAACTGTAATAGATATTGAAAAGATTCTTTCACCACATATACATGTCAAAATTTGTTCTTCAGTAGATACTTGAACAATCTGTGCACACAATAGTAACGTTATGATGAGATTGACAATGATGACGTCATCAGATACACAATTTTAGCGTTGAATAGTCAGAGTCATGTCTTGAGAATTCCAATACTTTTTCAACATCAAACAACTCAAGTTTTCAAACAATCTCAAAACTGTGTCGTCATCATCATTTCAATGTTTATGTCACCCGATCACCTTGCGTTTGTAAAAAACACAAACGCGAAGCTCTAGTTTTTTATTTTTTTTTTTTCTTCTCCCAGCAACGAAAATGACATGAAAAAGTGGAAACCAAAATCAGACAAAATGCTGGCCGTTTCATCTGATTCCACATCTTTGTATGGACCCGCTTCTTCCTTTGACGATTGTATTTTCAGCACCGTGTACCCCACCTTGACATCGTCGGCGCAGCTCTGGGCGATTAACCTTAGCTGTTGACTCAAATTTATCCGTTTTAAGCGATCAAAAATGACCGCAGATCCACATTTTCCCTTGATGGAAACATATAGATATTAATCATTAAATTTCTTCCCTTGAAAAAAATAAAAATATCCAGGGTCGGCCGTATTTTTAGGGTCGGTCGGGTTACGCCAACATAACATATTTTTGTTGTATGCCTTATTCAAGTGGCGGCAATATGTTTTCGTAGTTTTCAGGGGGCTGTAGCGATAGCACGTGATCGGTGCACGTGATCACACTTCCTCGTTTCATTATTTAACGAAACCTGTAGTAATTTGAAATATTTACACTCCGACATTGTTTTGTTGATGTTTCCATTCGGCTCTTGTTTATGAAACGCATTCTTGTGAAGTTGTGTATTCGTTCTTGGGCAATTCTAGCACTGCGTGATGTCCTGTTACCGTCAACAGTACTTATGATTGTAAAAATTATGAAACGAAAATCAAACCCTGCATTGATTGTGATTTGTAAGACAGTGTGCGTTTAATATGCGAGTGAGGGTACAAAGCAGATATACGTCAGTTCATATTATGATACCTGTGAAAAAAAATGTAAAGGCTGGGATAGAAAGTGAAATAAATGAAATAAATTATCCCCACCTGTACGTAAACATTCTAGCCAGGTGATCTGTTGGGGTATGTGGTTGATCCCTTGGACAACGTTGAACAGAAGGCACGATGGCGCCACGATATGGACGAGCTCTTACTTTGCTCTTGATTTTTTTCTGCACACGTAACCTTGACGATGTCACTTAGAGTCACGTCGAGTCGACATAATGTGACTGTCAACAGAGGGGACGAGTTGACGTTGTCATGTGACATCGAAATTGAAGATGATGAGAAAATACGTGCGGCAGGATGGGATGTGGGTAATTTATTCTCTCCATACGGTTACATTGACGGGTGGGGAAGTGAACAGCAGACTATCCTAGCTGACAATCGTGGTAGGGTGCAGTATGAAAGCACGACTGCTAAAACAGCAAGGTTGTCATTAATAATTGATGAAAGTAACGAAGGGGACAACGGAATGTATACATGTGATGCTTGGACTGAGAGCAGGCTGGGAACGGTATATACATACAAACTCATATTAGTGACTGTCAACTATCTTCCAAACACAAGCTATCCCAGGTGTTCCAAGTCACCGGACATCCCCGAAACCTCCGACGACTCTTTAATGTTGACCTGCGTATCCGAAAAAGGTCGGCCAGTGGACTCTCTCGAGTGGCAAGTTTTGGAGAATTCGGTCAGCAAATCTTTATCCAATGATTCCATTGTAGTGGGGGATCACGTCCAGAATCGTCTTAATCTCAGTGAATGGATGATATCCCATAGTAACTCCATATTCACTTGTTACATGAGAAGCGAGGCGTATCCCGATATCATCAGAAACTGTTCCATCCAAGTCCAACCGGCCACCACTACAGTCACTCCATGGATTCCAGACGAAACGACTAACGCTTCAACCACGTCCAATTCTTCAAACGGACCCACCTTAAACCTTTCAGACGGACCAAACGCCACTTCTTCACAAGACACAACCTTTGCCTCGTCACGGCAACCAATCGTGAGCATTTCAGACAAGACACTTCAGACATCCACCCTCCAGACACCCACAACCCAAACCATCTCCTCTCGTCAGAACTCGGTCGTCTTGATCGCAGCATCTTCTGGCGCCATTGCACTCACGCTCCTTATAATCATACTGTGCGTGGTGTGTAAGTGGAGGTCAAAGAGGCGGGGCGATAGAGAAGCACACGCCCACTTTTCTCCCTGCCTAACACGGCATGATGATACCACCAGTGGTCAGACATCACGTTCGCACCGCAATCGCCAAAAGGATGAAACAAATGGCGCCTCGGGTGAGCAAATTATATACATGTATCTATAGAATCTTTGCACTGGCGGCCATGACAGGGGTAGGTTTTCTTGTTTAAACGATGTGACATTAGATCCGCAAAGCGCCAACTTGTGCTTGACTCACGGTGACAATATGCATGTCCCCTGTCATGGCCGCCGCTGCAAAGGGTCTATACTCTCCACAGTCCAGCCTATACCAGATTCCTGGACCACAAGCAGCTCTTTAAATTAGATTGGTTCTGCCAGAGTCAGATTAACCCCAAATTTGGGTCAGAATTTGGGTCAGAAGTGACTCAACTCTCCTTCCTGGTCAAAATATGGCACTTTCGTTGTCATTCTAAAAGTTCTCACGCTTACAAAGACCCATTTCAAAGTCATTTTAACCCGTATTTGCCACATTTTTTATTGTCTCTGAAAAAATAATCTGGTTGGTTTTGATTTTTGGAACCGATTGGAACTGTAGGACACAACAAAAGGCACTTTTTGTTTAACCAATGGGGGAGGTTAAGAGGGTAGTCGTTGGCGATAGGTCTGTTCCAAAAAGGAGTCAATATGCATTCTTTTCATGTGATCTTATTCCACAGTGCTAAGTTTGGAGGACCGCGGCTCGAGTCAAACCTACGCCGGACATGGCCGGTTTCGCCGCACACGCACCGCTGGCACTCTCCGGGAGAACCGAGCATTCGCGGACAACACCGTAGATGCAGATTTCTCCATCATGGATGAGCAGAACTTTAATATACATGACTTCTTCTCAACGAAGGGGATAGAAAGACTAGATCCATATTAAAGAGCCGCCGCAACAGAGCCAAGATGCTATGACGTCACACTTTGTTTCTATGTATGTATTGCTATGGGAGTCTCATTGAACCAGATAGAGACATAGGAAAGTGACGTCACGACGCCTTGGGTCTGTACGATTTGTAGATTGATGTGACTTAAATTCATCAGTGTCACCGCATATAAGCCTTGCAGTGAATGTATATAAGCTTAGTGAAAGTAGTTGTGATCATGATATGACATTTCCGAGCAAACAAACATAGGCCTACAATAAATATAGTACACAAATAAATATAAAAACACGTGATCGGGAACACATCGTAAAAGTATAAGCGCGGTGTATATTTTTAGCACTATAATAACAATATTCTAAATATGTAGGTTTGTGTTTTTATTTGTTTTTTTCCTTATTTGTTACAATTTTTAATGGTTTAGCTAATTTTCTTTTGTAATCTATATTCACGCTTATGTTTAAAATAACTTAAAGAAAGCGTGAGATTTTGATATACCATGTCATTTATCTTAAAACAAATTTATTTGCATGTATTTCCATGCAGGGATATCGTCAAAAACCACCGAAGTTCAGTAAATCAATTTATCCGGATTGCAAATTTCCTGTTTTCTTCCCATGGATAGTATTTTTGGGGAGGTATTTTTATGGTTTTTAGGTTAGAACGAAATCTGGTCACACTATAAAATACAATGTTTATTAAATGAATTAGGTTGAACCTTCATCCTAAATTGTTAGGTAACAATTATTCATAAACAATCACGGAAAACCGATTTAACAAGATAGTTACATATTGGTAATTTAAAGTCTGTAGCCTATTTATAAAATGGAAAATTGACAGTAAATGTTTGATATTTGTACAGATTACACGTTTACAAGAGTAAAAGCTTCCCTTTTCATTATTATTACGTAACTCATCTGGATTAACATATATCTGTAATTTACAGTTGAAGTCAGAAGTATAAATACAACTGTGCAACCATGTGTTAAAACTGGTGTGCTTAAACTTGCGTTGTCGCCATTTTTGTAACAGTCTTTACTGAAGTCGTGATTTTGTGGAATTCCTCACGTGCATGCAGTACTTAAAACATAGCTTGTATAATACACCTTGCAATGGTTCGGGTAGTCCTGTTTACCATTTTGGGTGGTGATGATGGTAGTGGTGTACATGTATTTATACTTCTGAGTTTAACTGTACGTCACTTATTCAGTTCCATACCTTTTTGTTTTCCCCCAATGGTTCAAACGCACTTTGTATGCCAGAGGCATTTCGCATGCACACATAATATAATATACAGCTTGTCCATTTGACGTTATAAAGCACTAAAGTAAAAATGTCACCATTTGTGTGTTGGCTCGGCTACTTGGTCTACAATAAAACCAGTGAACTTTTCCCTGCGCTTTACCAATGGTCTTTTCAAATTACCAGCGAATGCTGAGATCCATTTACCCTGGTAACTGACGTCACACTAACTAACTGACGCCAGAGCGCCTCGAGCATGGATGTGTGCAAGATATAAAAGTTTATTATAAATAGCCACGCGTCTGCAATATAGACCCTTTGCACGCGGCCATGTCAGTCACATTGTTACCGTGTCATGAACGAGTAGGCACTTTGTGGATCTATTGTCGCATTACTTAACCAAAAATGGAGCCCCCGGCATGGCTGCTATTGCAAATTGTCTATGGACGTCAGCGAAGAGTCAGGTGTATTCTGGCGGTGGAGGCAACACCACAGCTGTCAGGGCGTCCGAAGTGTACGCGGAGACTCCAGCTGGTGATTGTATTATGGTTGGTTTTAGACCCTCCTCGTGTGCGTAAGGTCCAGCAGTAGCAGCTTGGTGATATCTGTACGTGCTTGATATCACGATGTCGCTATTCGTAGCATTGAACTGGATTTGGCCGAGAGGTCGAGAACGGTTGGTGTGTCGTGCAGCTACTTTAAGTTGCCTCTTCGCTCTTCTCTTTATCAATACTACGCGCCCAATGATAAGAAGGAGCATGCATGCAATGCCACCGGCAGAAGCTGACACGATAAGGATGACATGATTCTTGGGTCCCGTCTTACGAGGAGTGAGGGTTTGGGTTGTGAGTGTCTGGAGGGTGGATGACCGAAGTGTATTGTCTGAGATGATCATGATCGGTTGCTGTGACGACGCAAAGGTTGTGTCTTTTGACGTAGTGGCTTTTGGTACGCCTGGAGGGGTTAAGGTGGGTCCGTTTGAAGAAATTAAACTTGTCGTTGCTTCGTGGTCATCAGAGATGAACGTGGGAGAAGCGTTAGTCGTTTCGTCTGGAATCCATGGAGTGACTGTAGTAGTGGCCGGTTGGACTTGGAGGGAACAGTTTCTGATGATATCGGGATACGCCTCGCTTCTCATGTAACAAGTGAATATGGCGTTACTATGGGGTATCATCCATTGACTGAGATTAAGACGATTCTGGACGTGATCCCCCACTACGATGGAATCATTTGACAAATATTTGCTGACCGAATTCTCTAAAACTTGCCACTCAAGAGAGACCACTGGTCGACCCTTTTCAGAGGAGCAGGTTAAAATTGAAGAGTCGTTGGAGGTTTCGGGGAGGTTCGGTGACTTGGAACACCTGGGATAGCTTGTGTTTGGAAGATAGTTGACAGTCACTAATATGAATTCGTATATATTTACAAATCCCATTAGCCTGTTCTTAGTCAAAGCATCACATGTAAACATTCCGTTGTCCCCTTCGCTACTTTCATCAATTATTAATGACAACCTTGCTGTTTTCGCAGTCGTTCTTTCATACTGCACCCTACCATGATTGTCACCTAGGATAGTCTGCTGTTGACCTCCCCCCATGTCAATGTAACCGTATGGATAGAATGAATTACCCACATACCATCCTGCCTCAAGTATTTTCTCGTCATCTTCCATTTCGATGTTACATGTCAACGTCAACTCGTCCCCCTTGTTGACAGTCACCGCCTTTCGTCTTGCTGTGACTTTAACTGACATCGTCAAGGTTACGTGTACAGCAAACACCAGGAGCAAAGTAAGAGCTCGTCCATATCGTGGCGCCATCGTGCCTTCTGTTCAAAGTTCTCCAAGGGATCAACCACATACCCCAACAAATCACCTGGCTATAATGTTTGCGTGCAGGTGGGGATAATTTATTTCATTTCTTTCACTTTCTATCCCAGCTTTCACTTCGGCAACGTTTCAAAACCATTTTTTTTCAAGGGTATGAACTGATTATTACGGAAACGTGTTGCCGCCACCTGAATACAATTAATTTTATTTTGGATACGTACACGATAGTTATCATGTACGTACTAGTCTAGGCCCTAGACGGTCATTACTTGGATACCCGACTGCCGCGAGAGGGCGTAATCACGCGATAGACTCGTTCGTAGTCCTATCACCATATCGTTTTGTCAAAATGACCCTCTAGGGAAATCCTATACACTCCTTTAGCAGTGCTTTGCGCGCGCCACTTTAGTTTGCCCGCTCCAACCACTGCTAAACTTCGCCGCATATCCTACGAAGCCAATCAGCACACCGCTTACAAAATCGTTGAGATTGTTGCACGGATAGCCAATCACAATCGGGTATCGCGCCGCGCCTCCTAACGTCATGCATATGCATATATACAGCCGGTCCGCAGCGCGAGAAGTGAAATATACGCTTGCAAAAAAAGACGATGAAACACACACCAAAAATCGGCAAATATTTCCCACTGCTAATACTCAAAACAGTCCATGTTTCCCTTCTACACAAAGAATATGTAATATTCTACCCATAAATAATGAAAATTCTACGTACATTTGTCTAGTCCAGTCGGGATCCAACGAAATCTAACGGCATTCCGAAAAAACAGAAATCCAAAATTACCGCCGTGGCGCCGTATGGTTTCCCGTAGTCCGATTGGCTAACGATGACGTCATTGCTCGTTCCAGATTAGACTGCTTTACGGTCCACCTATTTTGCGTTGGTTAAGTTGTACGCAAAGAGCTTTATTGAATCGCCCCGATTTCAAGTACACATACCTTATTTTTTTAAATATCTATATTTCTCTTCTTTGAACAGCATTATTAAGCCCCACTAAATCAAAACCAATAAGCTATTAAATCTCAACGCATAGCCAATAAGCCAGGCGTGTATTTCAAGTTTTGATAAGTTTTTACTTAAAATCACCATGGAGGAAGGAATTTTCCTCCATGAAATCACTTAGCAAGGATTTGCAAGTTTAAATTTAAATCTGAAGATTTTACTTTGTTGTACACAAGATTTAAGTAAAGGTCAGCTACTCTATTTCCCAATCTTCTGTTTCCTTGCTCTATGTTTACATCTGCCCAAATAAATTTAAATAAACAGCCAAACTCACTTTGGGAAAAATATATATAATGAAACACATCATGATATAAAATGATAGACTGTTAACTGTTTTCTTTATTTATTCACTGTCACACAACTTTACAGTCACTACACAACTGATAAATATGACATGGTGGATTTCAAAAACGTAAATATTGCCAAAAATGTAACCCATAATACACTGTACATGCAAAACCATCTGCTGAATAAATAGTCACATCAATTAAAAGGTTTTGCTGTTGCAGAGAGTACATCATGAAGAAATATTATTAATTAAACTCCTTAACAGCATTGTTCAATTCCAACTTTTTGAATAGATACTGAAAATAAAGAATACTCTCTGACGATATTTATTTTTAAAACAATTTTTTAAAATATTTAAATTGGAACACAGCAAGATGTTTGTTTGAGATTTCTGGTCCAAACAGGGTAGTTTGTGTTGCGAAACAGACTTGTGAAACCAGCGACAGTTTGGGGAGATTGTTGTCTGTGTTTGTGCAAAATTTCAGTGTAAAAAACATGCCCTTTGTTTGTTTGTTTGAGCACACAAAAATGATTATCAGTTCCTCTTCGTGAGCTTCGTCGAGAGCGTAGTTTTCATTCCAGGCGTAAATGTGTGCTATTACATTGACAACGACGTTGCGTGCCCCCACGTGTGCTACGTACTCCTGCTGCATTAATAGGCTTTCGTGACAAAGCTTATAGTTTAGCAGAAAACGAGACAGCGTGTTGAACTAAGACTGATCAGACTTGAAGTTGAGGAATGCATAGTTCCGAGTTTGCCTAGTTAGCCCCGCCCCCGTGGATATTGTTGCTATGGCTCACACGCTATCGTCAAAAATGGCGACACACTACGCACAAAGCAATGGGACTTTCAACGGAAAGCACAGATAAATTGGAGAAAACTCAAAGGCATTCATGTTTCAGGGTCGACAGTTATCTTAGAACACACTCACAGAGTAAAGGGCCAGTAATACAGGGATGTCATATCATGACATACGTGCTTTCGTACCTTTGAACAACGAAACGACCGGCCTTGAAACCAAAAATTCACCCGGATCATCGCATACAACACTGTACAAATTGTATGGGGCAGGCAGAACATATCGCGTGATCATGTT
This sequence comes from Henricia sp. BOLD:AAB3569, assembly GCA_037783545.1. NCBI lineage: Eukaryota > Metazoa > Echinodermata > Asteroidea > Spinulosida > Echinasteridae > Henricia > Henricia sp. BOLD:AAB3569. Next base: position 1,060,000 of record JBBELK010000480.1, on the reverse strand, counting down.
GTTGTGAGACAGTGCACTTTGACCTATGTCAGTGATATCTGCTAGCTCTGTTGTGATTGGTCGGCGGGTTTGATTGATTGACAGGTCGGAACTATGCATTATTCGCTGGCTTGGCGCAATATATCTCTGTGGGGGCGCTTCATACTGCACCGCATTCTTCGGTATTTTTTTCGTATACATTGAACAAAGATTTTAAGGAAATTACCTCCTGGAATCAACACATAATGTAATTTTAAGATATTGAGCTCGTGCCAATGACGTCATTTTGGGAGTAAAACAATGCCGCGGCGTTGTACGCGTTGTGGAAGCAACGCGCACGCACATTGCTTCCACAATGACTCGGCATTATTTGACTCCCAAAATGGCATATTCGCACGTGTTCGAAAGGGGTCAATACTTCCCACTTGCACTTTTGTCGCAAATGTTGCTTTTCTGTAGAAAAATCACATTTTCTTCCTCAAAAATTGCCTTCAGTTAGTGCACAAGATAACCATTCACGCGCGTGCGCAGCGCCCTCTGTTGTCGCGCTTACGCACAGACCGCTCGCCACGTCATTTTGTGTATTACTTTATGCAGTAATTTTATCATTTATTTATCTCAGAAATGCAACATTTGCGATGGAAGTGTCAGTGGGAAGTATATCTTAGAATTGAATAAGCTATCGATTCCAACATATAAATTTACCCAAATCCGTGTTCAATGTATATGAAAAAAATACCCATTGTTCATCTCCAGCTCTCCCCCAAAAAACAGCCTAATCAGTTTTAACATACATGATTTCGCGGTAAAAGAAGAGCTTGAAAAATGTGATTTCCCCACCTTTCTATAGGGATGTACAGTGATCACGGTGAAGGATTAGTGATGTCCGTGAAACAAATACTTACTGTGTAAAACCACACTAACAACCAGGACGAAATAATGACAAAAAAGTCGACGCGACAGTGGGCAAAGCAACGTTAGTGTTGACGTACCTGGGCGCAGCCATCTTTACTGTGTCAGATGCAGGTCATGTGACAGAACCAACGTCAGGTGACAGAATCTAGCCAATCATGGCAAGTGTCATCCAGGCTCGGTCTTGGGTGACGTCACACCCACGCGCTTCGCAGGATTTGCGGCGAAGTTTAGCAGTGGTTGGAGCGGGCAAACTAAAGTGGCGCGCGCAAAGCACTGCTAAAGGAGTGTATCACACAGGGGGATAAAACTATTTGTAACAGTTTACCAATCATGTATAGCCTACTATCTTTAAAGAGACATCGTCAAGGTTACTCGTGCAGCAAACACCAAGAGCAAAGCAAGACATCCCCCATATTATGGTGCCATCGTTCCTTCGAAATGTCTCCAAGAAGCAAATCTTTATCACCAACAGCAGTTCAGATTAACAAAGGGCTACAGTACCAAACCTTTCAGTCGGTGAACGTGATCACACTTCCTCGTTTCATTAATTTAACGAAACCTGTAGTAATTAAAAATAATTACCACCCGACCTTGTTTTGTTGATGTTTCCATTCGGCTCTTGTTTATACATAAAACACATCCCTGTGAAGTTGTGTATTCGTTCTTGGGCATTTCCGGTACTGCGTGATGTCCTGTTACCGTAAACTGTACTTATGATCGTAATAATTATGAGACGAAAATGAAAGTGAGGGTACAAAGCAGATCATACATCAGTTCATACCTGTGAAAAATGGTTCTGAAACGTTGCCGAGGTGAAAGCTGGGATATAAATAAAAATATTTTAATAAATTATCCCCACTGCACGCAAATATTCTAGCCAGGTGATTCGTTGGGGTATGTGTTGATCCCTTGGAGAACTTTGAACAGAAGGCACGATGGCGCCACGATATGGACGAGCTCTTACTTTGCTCCTGGTGTTTGCTGTACACGTAACCTTGACCATGTCACTTAATGTCACAGCGAGACGAAAGGCGGTGACTGTCAACAGGGGGGACGAGTTGACGTTGACATGTAACATCGAAATGGAAGATGACGAGAAAATACTTGAGGCAGGATGGTATGTGGGTAATTCATTCTATCCATACGTTTACATTGACATGTTGGAGAGTGAACAACAGACTATCCTAGGTGACAATCGTAATAGGGTGCAGTATGAAAGCACGACTGCAAAAACAGCAAGGTTGTCATTAATAATTGATGAAAGTAACGAAGGGGACAACGCGAAGTTTACATGTGATGCTTTGACTAAGAACAGGCTGATGGGATTTGTAAATACATACGAACTCATATTAGTGACTGTCAACTATCTTCCAAACACAAGCTATCCCAGGTGTTCCAAGTCACCGGACCTCTCCGAAACCTCCAACGACTCTTCAATTTTGACCTGCTCCTCTGAAAAAGGCCGGCCAGTGGTCTCTCTGGAGTGGCAAGTTTTGGAGAATTCGGTCAGCAAATCTTTATCAAATGATTCAATCGTAGTGGGGGATCACGTCCAGAATCGTCTTAATCTCAGTCAATGGATGATATCCCATAGTAACGCCATATTCACTTGTTACATGAGAAGCGAGGCGTATCCCGATATCATCAGAAACTGTTCCATCCAAGTCCAACCGGCCACTACAGTCACTCCATGGATTCCAGACGAAACGACTCACGCTTCAACCACGTCCAATTCTTCAAACGGACCCACCTTAAACCCTTCAGACGGACCAAACGCCACTTCTTCACAAGACACAATCAAAGTCCAACCGGCCACTGCTACAGTCACTCCATGGATTCCAGAAACAACTCACGCTCCTCCCGCGTCCATCTTTGATGACCACGAAGCAACGACACGCTTCAATTCTTCAAACGGACCCACCTTAAACCCTTCAGACGGACCAAACGCCACTTCTTCACAAGACACAATCAAAGTCCAACCGGCCACTGCTACAGTCACTCCATGGATTCCAGAAACAACTCACGCTCCTCCCACGTCCATCTCTGATGACCACGAAGCAACGACACGCTTCAATTCTTCAAACGGACCCACCTTAACCCCTTCAGACGGACCAAACGCCACTACGTCAAAAGGCACAACCTTTGCTTCGTCACAGCAACCAATCGTGAGCATCTCAGAGAAGACACTTCAAACGTCCACCCTCCAGACACCATTATCACAAACTCCCTCTCCTCGTCAGAACTCGGTCGTCTTGATCGCAGCATCTTCTGGCGCCATTGCACTCACGGTCCTTCTAAGCATACTATACGTGGTGTCAAAGTGGAGGGCAAAGAGGCGGGGCGATGGAGAAGCGCACGCCCACTTTTTTCTCTGCCTAACACGGCATGATGGTACCACCAGCGGCCAGACATCACGTCCGCACCGCCATACAGATGGAACAAGTGGCTTTTCGGGTGAGCAAATTATGCATGTATATGGAATCTTTGCACCAGCGGCCATGATAGGGTAATTCTTGTTTAAACGATGTGACATTAGATCCGCAAAGCGCCAACTTGTGCTTGACTCACGGTGACAATATGCATGTCCCCTGTCATGGCCGCCGCTGCAAAGGGTCTATACTCTCCACAGTGCAGCATATACTATATTTCCGGACTACAAGCAGTTGCATTAGATTGGTTCTGCCAGAGTCAGATTAACCCCGGATTTGGGTCAGAATTGACCCAACTCTCTTTCCTGGTCAAAATATGGCACTTTCGTTGTCATTCTAACAGTTCTCAGGCTTATACAAAGACCCATTTCAAAGTCATTTTAACCCGTATTTGTCATATTTTTTATTAATAAAAATAATCTGGTTGATTTTGATTTTTGGAACCGATTGGAACTGTAGGACACAACAAAAGGCACTTTTTTATACCAATGGGGGAGGTTAAGAGGGGAGTCGTTGGCGATAGGTCTGTTCCAAAAAGGAGTCAATATGCATTCTTTCCATGTGATCTTATTCCACAGTGCTAAGTTTAGAGGACCGCGGCTCGAGTCAAACCTACGCCGGACATGGCCGGTCTCGCCGCGCGCGAACCGCTGGCACTCACCGGGAGAACCTAGCATTTGCGGACAACACCATAGGGGCAGATTTCTCCATCATGGATGAGCAGAACTTTAATATACATGACTTCTTCTCTACGAAGGGGATAGAAAGACTAGATCCATATTAAAGAGCCGCCGCAACAGAGCCAAGATGCGATGACGTCACACTTTGTTACCATGTGTGAATTGTTATGGGAGTCTCATTGAACCAGATAGAGACATAGGAAAGTGACGTCACGACGCCTTGGGTCTGTACGATTTGTAGATTGATGTGATTTGATTCCATCAGTGTCACCGCATGCAAGCCTTGCAGTGAATGTATATAAGCTTAGTGAAAGTAGTTGTGATCATGATATGACATTTCAGAGCAAACAAACATACAATAAATATAGTACATAAATAAATATAAAACACGTGATCGGGAATATATCGTAAAAGTATAAGCGCGGTGTATATTTAGCACTATAATAACAATATTCTAAATATGTAGGTTTGTGTTTTTATTTGTTTTTTTCCTTATTTGTTACAATTTTTAATGGTTTAGCTAATTTTCTTTTGTAATCTATATTCACGCTTATGTTTAAAATAACTTAAAGAAAGCGTGAGATTTTGATACCATGTCATTTATCTTAAAACAAATTTATTTGCATGTATTTCCATGCAGGGATATCGTCAAAAACCACCGAAGTTCAGTAAATCAATTTATCCGGTTACAGAGCAGTGCAGTGATTTAAACACCAACCTTTTTTGCTTCCACATCCGAATTGGGGATTGCACATTTCCTGTTTTCTTCCCATGGATAGTATTTGTGGGGTACCGTGGCCGAGCGGTTTAGGTCATGAATCGCAATCATAGGTGAAAACTTGGGGTTGCAGGTTCGAACCTCCCCACGGCTACGGTACCTGTGCCCTTGGGCAAGGCACTCAACCACACTTGCTCCATCCTTCGGAAGGGATGTGAAGCCGTTGGTCCGATGTGTTAGGTAATGGAAACGCACTCTAAAGATCCCATAGCATTCTTTCGTGAAGAGCAAGGGGGATCATCCCCGGTGTCTCTGGCCATTTATAATTCTAATTCTTCATGTGTTTCCTCACGCTTTCGAGTGACAGTGCAATGAGCACTATTGAGGAATCCTTGGTATAAATACCAGAAAGAAATAATAATAATAATTTTGGGGAGGTATTTTTATGGTTTTTAGGTTAGAACGAAATCTGGTCACACTCCTATAAAATACAATGCTTATTAAATGAATTAGGTTGAACCTTCATCCTAAATTATTCATAAACAATCACGGAAAACCAAAGAAAATTTTAAACGATTTAACAAGATAGTTACATATTGGTATAATTTAAAGTCTGTAGCCTATTTATAAAATGGAAAATCGACTGTAAATGTTTGATATTTGTACAGATTACACGTTTACAAGAGGAAATGCTTCCCTTTTCATTATTATTACGTAACTCATCTGGATTAACATATATCTATAATTTACAGTTAAAGTCAGAAGTATAAGTATAGAAGTATGTGGGGTGTTATGGGGTGCGTCGAACTTAAGTTCCTGTGCTAGTACTAGAATGTAGGTTCGATTCCGGGCCGCGACGGGTTGTGGCACCTGTGCCCTTGAGCAAGGCACTCAACAACACTTGCTCCCATTCCTGTAATTGGCGGTCCCTCCGCTGTTGGATGTGGTGAATAAATAAAATAAAAAACTGTGCAACCATGTGTTAAAACTGGTGTGCTTAAACTCGGTTGTCGCCATTTTTGTAACAGTCTTTACTGAAGTCGTGATTTTGTGTACTTAAAACATAGCTTGTATGTGTACACCTTGCAATGGTTCGGGTAGTCCTGTTTACCATTTTGGGTGATGATGGTAGTGGTGTACATGTATGTAAACTTCTGACTTCAACTGTAGCTTGTACACCTTGCAATGGTTCGGGTAGTCCTGTTTACCATTTTGGGTGATGATGGTAGTGGTGTACATATGTATGTAAACTTCTGACTTCAACTGTAGCTTGTACACCTTGCAATGGTTCGGGTAGTCCTGTTTACCATTTTGGGTGGTGATGATGGTAGTGGTGTACATGTATTTATACTTCTGAATTCAAATGTAGCTTGTACACCTTGCAATGGTTCGGGTAGTCCTGTTTACCATTTTGGGTGGTGATGATGGTAGTGGTGTACATGTATTTATACTTCTGAGTTCAACTATACGTCACTTATTCAGTTCCATACCTTTTTGTTTTTCCGCAATGGTTCAAACGCCAGAGGCATTTCACATGCACACATAATATAATATACAGGTTGTCCATTTGACGTTATAAAGCACTAAAGGAAAAAAATCACCATTTGTGTGTTGGCTTGGCTACTGGGTCTACAATAAAACAAGTAAACTTTCCCTGCGCTTTACCAATGGTATTTTAAAATTACCAGCGAATGCTGAGATCCATTTACCCTGGTAACTGACGTCACACTAACTAACTGACGCCAGAGCGCCTCGAGCATGGATGCGTGCAAGATATAAAAGTTTATTATAAATAGCAACGCGTCCGCAATATAGACCCTTTGCACTCGCGGCAATGTCAGTCACATTGTCACCGTGTCATGAACGAGTAGGCACTTTGAGAATCTATTGTGGCATTACTTAAACAAAAATGTAGCCCCAGGCGTGGCTGCTATTACAAATGGTCTATGGACGTCAGCGAAGAGTCAGGTGTATTCTGGCGGTGGAGGCAGCACCACAGCTGTCAGGGCGTCCGAAGTGTACGCAGAGACTGCAGCTGGTGATTGTATTATGGTTGGTTTTAGACCCTCCTCGTGTGCGTAAGGTCCAGCAGTAGCAGCTTGGTGATATCTGTACGTGCTCGATATTACGAGGTCGCTATTCGTCGCATTGAACTGGATTTGGCCGAGAGATCGAGAAAAATGGGTGTGTCGTGCAGCTACTTTAAGTTGCCTCTTTGCTCTTCTCTTTATCAATACTACGCGCCCAATGATTAGAAGGAGCGTGCATGCAATGGCACCGGCAGAAGCTGACACGATAAGGATGACATGAATCTTGGGTCCCGTCTTACGATGAGAGAGGGTTTGGGTTGTGAGTGTCTGGAGGGTGGATGACTGAAGTGTCTTGTCTGAGATGATCACGATCGGTTGCTGTGATGACGAAGCAAAGGTTGTGCCTTTTGACGTTGTGGCGTTTGGTACGTCTGAACATGGAGGAAGAAATCCTCCATGGTCTGAAGGGGTCAAGGTGGGTCCGTTCGAAGAATTTAAGCTTGTTCCTTCGTGGTCGTCAGAGATGGACGTGGGAGAAGCGTGAGTTGTTTCTGGAATCCATGGAGTGACTGTAGTGGTGGTCAATTGAACTTGGATGGAACAGCTTCTGATGATATCGGGATACGCCTCGCTTCTCATGTAACACGTGAATATGGCGTTACTATGGGATATCATCCATTCACTGATATTAAGACGATTCTGGATATGATCCCCCACTACGATGGAATCATTTGATAACGATTTGCTGACCGAATTCTCAAAAACTTGCCACTCGAAAGAGACCACTGGCCAGCCTTTTTCAGAGGAGCAGGTTAAAATTGAAGAGTCGTTGGAGGTTTCGGGGAGGTCCAGTGACTTGGAACACCTGGGATAGCTTGTGTTTGGAAGATAGTTGACAGTCACCATTATGAATTCGACGTATGTATTTACAAATCCCGTCAGCCTGTTCACAGCCAAAGCATCACATGTAAACATTCCGTTGTCCCCTTCGTTAATTTCATCAATTATTAATGACAACCTTGCTGTTTTACCAGTCGTGCTTTCATACTGCACCCTACCACGATTGTCACCTAGGATAGTCTGCTGTTCACTCCCCCACACGTCAATGTAACCGTATGGATAAAATGAATTACCCACATGCCATCCTGCCGCACGTATTATCTCGCCATCTTCCATTTCGATGTCACATGACAACGTCAAGTTGTCCCCTCTGTTGACAGTCACATTATGTCGACTCGGTGTGACTTTAAGTGACATCGTCAATGTTACGTGTGCAGCAAACACCAAGAGCAAAGTAAGAGCTCGTCCATATCGTGGTGCCATCGTGCCTTCTGCTCAAAGTTCTTCAAGGAATCAACCACATACCCCAATAGATCACCTGTCTAGAATGTTTGCGTACAGGTGGGGATAATTTATTTCATTTCTTTCACTTTCTATCCCAGCTTTCACTTCGGCAACGTTTTAAAACCATTGTTTTACAGACCTGTATGAACTGATTATTACGGAAACGTATTGCCGCCACTTGAATAAAATTAATTTTATTTTGGGTACGTACACGATAGCTATCATGTATAGGGTTGATGACAAAATTATCAGTGTTAAAGTATTTCCGCTTTGGCGTGCCATAGTATGGAAACAGTAATGGCGGGTATGAAGAATTAAACACTGAAATAATTAAACACTGATAATTTTTATGGGCGTGTCGAACATATCCAAATGTAAATAAAGTAATGATAATGATAATGATAATGATATGGATTTATAACGCGCACTTATCCGGGTAAATCCGATCAAGGCGCCTACATCATCACCCTGATCATAGGGCTCCATTAAATCACTCCATATACCATCTCAGCTCCCTGGGGAGTATACATCCCTGGCTGCCTGAGGCGCCCAATGGCTAATCAAACATCAACCTTCGCTACCCTCTCAGGTACCCATTTTGCTCCTGGGTGGAGAAAAGCAATGCGTGGCAAAGTACCTTGCCCAAGGGTACATGCCCAAGGGTACACGCACCATGAATGGACCGGACCGGGATTCGAACCCACTACCTTTGGAACTAACCCAGGTTTTGAATACGATCCACAAGACCGCTCCACCACAGTACGCCTAAAGCCACAGTACATTGCCTAAAGCAAATTAAGGGCTCCGCCAATATTTAAATATATAAAGCACACAATGCGCACGCGCAAAGACGACAAATCGCAGATCGAGACGAAGCGCCCTTAACCTGTCCTTATCTTCATATGTTGACGGGAACCAGTCTAGTTATAGGAACACACCTTCTTTGTTGGGCTATTTTGGGCTCGAAATAGACCAATACATTATTCTGAAGCGCATTCGAGAGTAAATTAGATATATCCTGAAAAGACGCCGTCAAATTTGGCCGTTTTTGAGCACTTTTGAAAAATCCAAGGTCACGTGACTTTTCGGAACCAAATTCTGGTTCCGAAAAGTCACGTGGTCTTGTGAGTTAGTTGTATTTCCAGCCGTATAAAAGTTTGTTAGTGCAGAACTGCACCAAATTCAACTAATTTCCCCCCAATATTTATAAGTAATTGACAAAAGAGAGACTATTTATACAGGTATGAAACAAAGTTAAACATAAGTATGAAAATTCGAACATAATTGTTTGTTTCGAGAGTCCGGAGAACGGGAGCGAGCGCGTGCTACGGCAGGCTACCGTGGAGTGTAGAAATTTGCCCCGCGCAGCATGCACGGCAAATAGCCTAGTGAGTGCACACGTACGTAGGCGTGTTGCTTCGGTGCACGTACGTTCGTGAAGAAAAAACATGATGCCAACTCCTCAAAAGAGAACGGAAATTCCTATTCGGTCGTCCGGGCTGTCCAGTGAAATCGTGATTAGAAAATTGGAGATATCCTGAGCAGGAGAAAAGTGAAACGTTTGTGACAAAGTCGTGAGGCTCTCGCGTAGTTGCAACGGCTGGTAAAGCGTATAACCCGTCTTTTGACCGTTTTTTGGCTTTTTCGTTTAGGACGAAAAAGCCTTTGTTTTCGTTTTGATTTTTTTTTTTTTTTTTTTTTCCGTTTATTTCTTCTTCTGATTTTTTTCCCATAAACAAAGCGCATAGGCGTTGTCGGCGCTTTTTCAGGTTGTTCCCAAACATTGATCTTAACCAAACTTGGTCACATCAAAGACATAGTACAAGAGGTGTGCACCCAAGAATGGCTTCATTGTGACGTCATCCGTTACGTCATTATAACACTTTAAAAATGCCTAAAAAGCGGAAAATTGCCGAAATATGCACTTTTTAAAATGGTTCCCTTGCCCAAACCACATGACCCAGGGTTTTCATATTTGGCAAACATTTAGATCAGATCATGAGCTTCAATGTTCTTAGTGTAGGCATTTTCATCTGACCCTTCCTTCCTGGGTCAATCGAAGGTCAAAGTTCAGCCAATTCAAAAATCACATTTTTTGTATTTGTTTGTACTTATGAAGCAATATTAGCTATTTAACCATGCTTGATTTTCATAAAACTAGGTACAGGCATGGGTCCCATCACAAACGTCCACCACCATGTAGAACGTCACCATGACGTCAAGGATTACGTAATTATAATAATTTTAAAATGGTACAAAAGTGGATTTTTATCATGAAAAGTACCAAAATATGCATTTCGTAAAACGCTTCCCTGTATGAACCCACATGACCCAGGGTCGTCATATTTTGCATACATATATATCAGATCATGGGCTACAATGTTCTTTGTGTAGGCATTTTCATCTGACCCTTCCTTCCTGGGTCAATCGAAGGTCAAAGTTCAGCCATTTCAAAATTCACATTTGTTGTGTTTTTGTGTACTTCTGAAGCAATTTTAGCTTTTAAAGTACGCTTGATTTTCATAAAACTAGGTACAGGCATGGGCCCCATCACAAACTTCCACCACCATGTAGAACATCACCATGACGTCAATGATTACGTAATGATAATTATTTTTAAAAAGCAAAAAAGTGGATTTTCGTCATAAAAATGTGCCAAATATGCATTTCGTGAAATGTTTCCCTCTATAAAACCACATGACCCAGGGTCTACATATTTAGCAGACATTTTAGATCAGATCCTAGGCTACAATTTACTTTGTGTATTCATTTTCATCTGACCCTTCCTTCCTGGGTCAATTGAAGTCCAAAGTTCAGCCAAGTCAACCTTTCCGTATATACAGGTTGGATTAAAAAAACGAAACCGAGATATTATTGCTAATTGTAACCAAAGTAGGCCGCGAATAAATGAACAGGAGATATCATCTGTTAGAGTTGAATCTCCTCTTTAAAATGACACCACGATCATGTCATTATGTTTTCGGTTGACTGAGCAGTGACCAGTGTTATGCCATTAGCCTAGTTTCAGATGTGACCGTTCTCAATGCAAGCAAACTTCGCAGAAATGAATTTTTACCGTAGCTGTCTATTACGTGTACCCTATGTGACACGGCGCCGGCCAAGACCGTGACACGCTAATTTGTTTGCGTGGAAGAAGTCTTTTAACTGTGTCTACCACGGACGTGTAATTCAACAGAACATGGTTTAACAAAAGGACATGTGAGTAGGATACAATCTTTTATGTTATTTCAGTCTTATTTGAGAGAGTCCACTATCTACACGAAAGTAGTTGTATGTTATTGAGGGAATGTCGTAGTTTTGCCGTAAAGCATTCATTCCAATGTTTGTTTTCTTCCTTTTAGGTTTATTAAGGTGCAAAGCTTAATATAGGCCTGATATCATTAAGTCATTGTCAGGATTTTATTGAACCATCTTCAACAAATCTAATTCCGAAATTGTTCCTTCTTGGCCAAACTCTTTTCAATCTTAACAAATTATGTGCTCTGATTTCTGCCTTTGATGACTAATATATGTATATTAGTATTTCGAGTAAACATCGCAATTTCCATCCCAAATGTGAACAAAACAAACTAAAAATGAACAGTTTATAATTCGCAAAGGGAAATCAAAATTGCCTCTAAACTGAGTTTTCAGGATAAACTTTTTAAATATTTAATTTATAACGCCATGTGACATTATTACAAATAGTACTAATTTTACAGTAACTTAATTGATGTTTTTAAAAGTGCAAAAACTGAAAATTGCCATATTTTCAAATCTAAACAAATTTTTTCTCAATCGATGAAGGCTTCTGTACTATTTACATAATATACATGTTATTTTGTTTTATATGAAATTTAGCTCAAGACTCTCTTAGTATAAATCCTGAACCTACATGTTATGATACTCCTCAAGGAGCTAATTAAGTAATCAAAAGTTTTTACCTGCACCATGACTTGGTATCTCACAGTTCATCAAACACCTTGAAGTGGTAGATCTGTATAGCAGTACTTCCCCACCCAGGCAAACTGACACAACTCAAAAACTGTTCATCATCAGTTATAAGATTAAATGAACATACAATTTAATGTTTTCCATATTCAAACATTCGTAACAAATCAGCTGATTCACCTATGATCGTGATTCCTGCGCCATATACTGTCATTAACAAAGGTATTTAACTGATGATCCCATAATGACGTCATCACGTGTCAGATTAAAGGTGATACAAATATTATAAATATAAAATATTAACAAATGCGAGCTACAACCTTGATTCCTTCCCATATACGATCACTAGCAAAGGTCGTTAACTTTTGGCTTTTCCGTTTATTTCTTCTTCTGATTTTCCCCCCATTGACATAACGCATGGGCGTTGTCGGCACTTTTTGAGGTTGTTCCCAAACTTGAGGTTGTTCTTAAACAAACCTGGTAACATCAAAGACATAGTAGAAGAAGTGTGCACCCAACAATGGCGTCATAATGACGTCATCAGGCAAAATTTCATAAAAAATCAACCGTTTGACCTACGATCTTGATTCTTTAGGCATATACGATAATTAATAAAGGTCTTTCAGATTCCCACATGCCTTCACATTTGACCTCATTCCCTATTGGTCAAACAGACTTTGCCTCGCCATTTGAAACTGGTAAGAGGTATTTGGATGGGGTCAAAGGTGTTTGAGTTCGACTAGGGTGGGGTATCCAAAAAATATCGCCATAACCTGTGAACTTGCTCACTTCCGGTAGAAACCGGAAGTGCATTTAAATGAACCTATTTTGTGAAAGTGGGGAAAGCTGCCGAGATGCGGGCGTTAGTGTCTAAGGTAAATAGGGTTTCCAAAAATGTAAGTTTCTACGTCATTCCATAAAAGGGCGCCCTCTAGCGGCGAAATTAAAAGTCATAAAATGCTCTTTAAAAGCAGTGTTTGCGCAAATTAGCCCAGTAGTGGTGATTATAGAGTGCGTCGACCACCAAACATGTCTGTGTTGTTAAAACATTGATTACGTCATCAATCCTTTAAAGGTAACACATTAAAGGTAAACATTTTTTAAATTAAATAACATCTAATTTTGCAAGCTAAGCATGCTTAAAAAAAGTTTTAAAAATTCGAAAAAGCCCTACGATCTGTTCCTAGAACAGACGTAGCTCTAGTGTTATTTTTGCACTTCTTTAGTAAATTACGGGATATTTTGATGATATTTTTTTTGCAACGACCATCAATAAAGTATTGTCAATGCTGCTACATCACTAAATCATGTAAACAGTAGGCAGGTGTGTACCTTTAAATCTAACAGGGTAAACTTGTTCTCATTGAACTAAAATACTACTGAGCAGAAAGTGTCCAGACAACCACGGTAAACTACAGAGACGCCAGGTTTTTCCTTGTGTGTATCCAACTGTACTTATTTTCTAATTCTATTGGACAACCACGATAGTTTAACCATAGAAAGCTAATGTAAACACGGCTTATATCAAGTTTCTTTCTTTTTCTACCTTTTTATGATTATATGGGCCTCGCCGCATTACAACTTGTAAGCAACGAAAGCCCATTGCAAAAATTGGTTACATGCCTTGCATGAAAATGCAAGGTGTACCATAACATACAATACTTCAGCTTCGCGTCGTTCCCGTTTCCCCGATGCCTCCTTTCATCTACAGTCTTTCCAGCAATCCACTCGGATTTTTCATCCTATCGAAATAGTGGTCACATTTTATTCCCCCCACTTATCAGAACCCAACAAAGTAATGTGCCAAACATCCGATTGACTTGGCATCTTATCTTTCTTCTGTTAAAATTATCGAAATATTAGAATAAAAAAAGAACAACCATTCAGTATACGCCATATAAAATGCAAATTTGGCTCCGCCCACCGGTGTTGGCAATGCACGGTGGCTTTGAGAAGACATCACACTTCATTAATATTCACACTAGTACATAATCAGGGAAAAAGTTTTAATCGTTACGGTCGCCAAGGGCTGTCATTTTTCGTGACAAAGCAATCACAAGACCAGGCATTTGGGGGGAAATTCTTTTTAATTATTTCTTCTTAATTAATCCTACAACATTTGAGCAGACTTATTAAGAAACATTACATTCTCCACACACACGACGGTGTGAATCGACCTCCAATCGCGGACGTCCTTTTGTTCCTCTTTTGTTTGGACATAGTCTATTTTTCCTTACTCTCGTTGGTTTTGTACAGGAGCGAATCGCGGACGTTCGCTTGCCAATCGCGGACGATATTGTTCTCTTTGTAAAGCGGGCCTCCCACTATGCGATTTTTGCTATACGAATTAGGTAAGATTAGCTACGATTTGGTACGATTGTGTGTAGAGTCTATGGAAAGTCTCTAGTATTCGTACCAAATCGTACCAATTCGTAGGAAATTCGTGGCAAAAATCGCACAGTGGGAGGCCTGCTTTAGACCTCCCTAAAACGTCCACGATTGTTTGGGAGAACAAGCGCAGCAAGATATGTACTCATGCACTAAGTGCTTTTGCACAAAACGTGCTAAACTTGATATCGTGCTTGGTTGGGAATATTGACAGGTCGTAGCTCTCGCCGTAGCTCTGTGCACACAATTTTGAGGACTCAGGTCTACCTTCCGGCGTCCGTCGTGCGCTTAAAACTCACGCAGGCACAACTAAGTTGATACGAACCGTTTTAGAAATTTACGATCTTTGTTTTTGACTTTTTTTGTTGTTGTTTTTGCCAGCGAAGCGGTTGGTAAAGTTTACAAAGTTACGTGCATAATACGCAAAGCGTAAAAGTAATCGACGAGTTTACAGGGGAAAAGTTCTGAAAGTAAAGATTGAATTAATAGCAACTACCCAATGAAAAGTTTCCGCTCAAAATGATATAATTTTACCAGAAAATAATCCGTAAAGATGAAATTATTTAGATCGTTTGCAAACGATTCACTTATTTTTGGTTCGCCTCTACGCGGTCCAAAATGCATGGGCGCTGTGTACTGCGTGCTGTAGATGATCTGCGTGCTGTAGATGATCTGGTTTTTAGCGATTCTGCGAATAAAACCATTATAAATCAAAAGAAAGACATCAACAAACTCATCCGAAGAAATTTCAGCTTTGTCAAAAGTCCACGTTTAAAAAAACCCATGAAAATCAGGGTCAGGGTCAGTGCACAGGTATAATTGTTCATGAGAACAAGGTTGTTACTGCATTCAATGACTAATCCCAGGGTAAGTACATACTCTATCATTTCTCAGCACAGAATAGTGATCGAGGTTAAAGCTCCAAAAATTATGATTTAAAATTTACTGATTTTTACAAAATGAACCAGTACTTTCACATGAACATTGATGATTTAATCTTTTTAACAGTGAATCTTTCATATTATGGTTTTGAAATGTACATTTAGACAGGAGCATTCGAACAAGATATGGGCCTTAGGCCCACAGCCTATTGGTAAAGTTCACAAAGTTACGTGCATAACGCTATTTAAGTGTTTCTTTTGTGGTTAAATGTCTGTATAAACATAACAACATCCCTTCTTCTTTTCTCCCACAGCCAAACACCAGGAAAACGGATGTCTTGCTCTTCAAGCACCAATACAACCGTACTAACTGTGCAAAATTCTCTTTGTTTAACTTCTTCCCCCGATTTTTCAACTCTCTTCCCTGTGATCTTCGAGATCTCTGTCTGGAACCCTCTTCTAAATGCTTCATAAATGCCCTACGTGATCACCTTCTCAACCAAGACCCCATCTCACACTCTTTTTAGAATGTACCCATCCTGCAAATTCTTTCATTATTTCATAATAAATACATTTACAAGTATCTTTTTTTCTTTTTCTTTCAGATGACTTATCCAAGATTTATGATTTGTATTTATTACTTTGACTCTTCTTAATTGTTTATAATTATAATAAATCCAGTCAAACTTGTACATTAGTTTTTAATTTGTGTAAATACCATATACTTATATATTTATGTTTTATTGTTTTGTCATCCAATCAGTTTGGAGAGCCCCCTGACAGAAACTAGTTTCTTTTGGGCAATCCTGCGGGAGCTAATTGGATGTTGTTTTTGTTTTTTATGTTAATTTGCAGTTTTGATTTTTGACTTTCTATTTTTTTGGTTTGGTTTTGTTTTTCCTTTATTATTTATTATGTTCATTATCTGTCTGTAGTTCTGTGTATATCTGTAGTTCTGTGTAAGTGTAAATCCCGGAAAATGAAATAAATACTAAATACTAAAATACTAAATACTAGGCGCAAATTAGCGATGTAGAGATATCGTCCCCACTTTTAACCCATAATGCACTGGGTAAACACTGCGAGACGTCATTACGTTCCAGGTCTATAGACAGCCGAAGTGTGACGTGCGTTGCCATGGCAATTGGATCCAAACTATCATGGCAGTCGGGAAAAGTACCATTGGAAAAGCACTGGGACACGGTTGAGTGATTTTTAGTTTAGATCCAATTGCCTAGGCAACCAACAAAAGGTGACGTATTCACTTCGGCAGTCTATAGACTACTAAAGTGAAAACGTCACTCTTTGTGTGTTTCCATGGTTTTTGGGTCTACACTAAAACCAGTGAACTGTTTTCCTGCGCTATACCATTGGACGTTTGAGATTACCAGCGAATGTTTAGACCCAATTACCATGGCAACTGACGTCACACTTTAGTAGTCTATTGCGGCCGGCGCGCGTATACATGCATTACTTCAATTCTCGTATAGCCAACTGCTATTGCATACTTCATCCATACAATGATTACATATAGAGTAATCTTCCTTCTATTTTTATATCACATTTATGGGCATTACGCATTTGTTACAATTTGTAAGCAACGGAAGCCCATTGCAAAAATTTGTTAATTTCTTTTTAACATCGATATAGCCCTTGCATGCAAACTTCAAGTCATTCCGTTTGCCCGATGCCTCCTTTCACCCACAGTGTTACCAGCAATCCATTCAGGTTTCTCACTCTTTGGCATTATTTAGTACTTTATATTTTCCTCACACATCGCAACCTAACAAAACAATGTCCTAAACATTAGACTAACCTGGCATCTTATTTTCCTTGTGCTAAAATTATCGAAGTATTATAGGATAAAAGAGAACAACCATTCAGTATACGCCATATAAAATGCAAATTTGGCCCCGCCCAGCGTTGTTGGTAAAGTACGGTGTCTTCAAAGGACATCAGAGGTACTGTAAGCGTTGCCAACTTGCATCTTTTCTCCCTGTTTTGACTGAGAATGGGCAATTTGCAATACGCGTGTTCCTTTTGGATATTCTTCTCCGCTACCTCGCAAGAAGTAATAGCCCTTCATGTAATCTTAAGGGGCGCGTTCACACTATCGCGGAAAAATGGCTGTGCGGGCGCGTATGCCATTGGTTTATACAGGGGCTGGATCATTGAGCTCCATATATATACTGGAGACGCTATCTGGCTGGAATCGCGTCCGCGCGTGCGTTTTCTTTGTATAAAATGCAAAGTAGGCTCCGCCCAGCGGTGTTAGTAAAGTACGGTATCTTTAGGGGACATCTAATCAACGACTGCACTCAAACATGGATCATCTCACAAACCAAAGATTAATCCAACAATGGGGAAATGCATAGTTCTGACCTGTCAATCAAGCCGAACCCGCCTACCAATCACAACAGAGCTAGCAGACAGCGCCCACATAGTTCATTCCCTCACAAACAATCACGCGATTTTCTGCCCAGTACAGTTTTACATGTTGTATGCAGTGATCCGGGTGAATTTAGGTTTCATTTGGTGGTCCAGGCTGTCCAGTGAAATCTTCAGCAGAAAATGAGAGATATCCAAAGCAAAAAGCTGCCAAGTGAAGAGGAAATCGAATCGTTTCCGACAAAGTCGTGCGTCTCGCGCGATAGTGAACGGCTGGTAAAGCGTATAACTCGACTATTTACCGTTTTTATTAATTTTAAGCTTTTGGGATATTTTATTGATCTTTTTTGACAAGGACCATCAAAATTGTATTGTCAAGGATGCTACATCACTAATTTATGTAAATGTACCTTTAAATGTACCTTTAAACTCCGTCCACAGAGTTAACTTTATTTGAACCAGCATCTTCTTACGAGATTAAGAAGATACTTCTTCATTCTCCTCCCAAGACCTGTTGCCTCGACCCAATTCCGACTGACCTGCTCAAGAAATGTGCTGACACACTTGCACCAATTTTAACTCGCGTTTTGAACCAATCACTTGCATCAGGTATTGTCCCTTCATCACTCAAGTCCGCCATTGTGCGACCGCTGCTTAAGAAATCCAACCTCGATCCAGAGACAATGAAGAATTACCGCCCAGTCTCCAACCTCCCATTTATTTCCAAATTGCTTGAACGTGTCGTGCTTGCCAGAGTGTCCTCTTTTCTTCATAAACGCAGTCTTCTCGACAAATGTCAGTCTGCATATCGAGCCAATCACAGCGTTGAAACTGCATTGGTTAGAGTTCAGAATGACATCTTGACTGCCATGGATAATGGAAAGCTCGTTGCACTTGTTCTTCTTGATTTATCATCCGCTTTTGACACTGTTGATCACCACATACTACTACAACGACTTCAGCAACTTGGTATAGATGGTATGGCATTAAAATGGTTCCAGTCCTACCTCACCAACCGTTCGCAACGAGTACAAATTCACGACAAAGTTTCGAGCTCAACGACCCTAACAACAGGTGTCCCCCAAGGATCCGTCCTTGGACCAGTTTTGTTCTCACTCTACACTGGTCCTCTTGGAAACATCATCCGCAAGCACGGCCTCCATTACCACTTTTATGCCGATGACACGCAAATCTACGTTTCCTTTGATCCCGACCAAAATAAAGCGGAACTGGCCATTCATCAAGTGGAGCAGTGCATTGAGGAAATCCGCGACTGGATGTCAGCTAACTTTTTGAAGCTGAATGATGATAAATCTGAATTTATCATATTTGGCTCAAAACAACAGCGCAGCAAAATTAACATTGGACATATATATCCGTATAGGAGTTTCTGATGTCCCCGCATCATCTGAAGTACGGAATCTGGGAGCCATTTTTGACTCTGCGATGTCACTCAAAGCACACATATCTTCAATGTGTAGGTTTTCGTCAATGCACTTACGCAACATTGGGCTCATCAGGAAATACCTTACCCAGGACGCAACAGAAATCCTCATCCACGCCTACGTCACCAGCCGCCTTGATATGGGAAACTCACTATTATACTCGCTACCGGAAAATCAGTTGAGTCGTCTGTCTCGTCTTCAGAACATAGCTGCTAGGATTGTCACTAAGACTAAAAGAAGTCAACACATCACTCCGGTCTTAAGGAATCTGCATTGGATACCTATCAAGGACAGGATATGCTTCAAAATTTTAATGTATGTTTACCGCTCCACTACAGGCAGGCTACCATCATATCTTTCCGAACTAGTCCAACGGCATCATTCAAATCGTGAATCCATGAGATCCAACAACAAACTCCTCCTAGCGAAAGTTTATTCCAAGAGATCGTGGGGTGAAAGGTCCTTTGCCTCAGCAGCTTCATCCTTGTGGAACAAGTTACCAGAACACATCAAGCTATCGCCATCACTTGCAACTTTTAAAACATCACTTAAAACACATTTGATGAAATCTCATTAACTGACTGAACTCCATGATTGTGATATTAGATTTTTAATGTGTCTCGCTGCGCCATGAGCATCTTTTTTGATGGATACCGGCGCATTATAAATTTTCATTATTATTAATTTTCATTATTTAAATGTACCTTTAAACAGTGAGGACTTTATTTATTGTAACCAATACATATTGCGATACAAAAATATGAATTTAATTACCTGTTTTTGGAATCATGCCAATTAAGGCCTTACGAATTGTTACAAATTGTAAGCAACCAAAGCCTTTCACAAAAATTCTCGGTTAAAATTAATAAATTTGGCTGAAAAACGCCGACTCAGTTTGTCCGATGCCTCCTTTCACCTACAGTGTTGCCAGCAATCCATTCAGATTTTTTCACTCTTTGGCAATATTTGACACTTTTTATCTTTCTCCACGCATCGCAACCTAACAAAATCATGTTGGAAAACAGACTAGCTTGACATTTTATCTTTATTTTGCAAAAGTTGTCCAGGTGTCGGGGTAAAAGAGAACGGTCATTTGTACGCTATGTAAAATGCAAATTTGGCTCCGCCCATCGTTGTCGGTAAAGAACGGTGTCTTTAGGGGACATCTCACAAACCAGAAATTAATCAAACAATGGGGAAATTGTTATCAGCACATACATTATCATAGTCAAAAGTGTATAAGTGGCCACCCATGGGGCCGAGAAAGATGACGATGGTGCATATCTACAGCAGATTAAAGGTTTTGTTCGGTCATGTGAAAATAATTTTGTTCAGTTGAACGTATTATATTAAAACCTAAAGAGATGGTAATCGATTTTCGGAAGAATGAAATAGATTCAGATCCAGTTATGATTGGAGGTACTGAAGTGGAACGAACTAGAATTAACATACATATGTTTGGGTGTTATGTTCAATGACAAACTTGCTTGGGGAGACCATGTAGACACAATGATCTTTGCTTCAATCCGTGGCAAATGCAACCCAGGCAAATCTCTTCTCTGACTTCTACCTTTATTACACATTTATGGGCCTGACGAATCTGTTACAAATATTGCAAGCAACAAAGGCCCATTGCAAAAATGTTACGCTTGATGGAAAATAAATTTCCATTTCCCTGATGTCTACATTTTGTCCAGCAATCCATTTTTTAACTGTAACAAAATATGAATTCGGAGAAAACATTTCCACTTGTTTAACATTTACATTCAAATGGGCTCACGATTTGTTACAAATTGTAAGCAAAGAAAGCACACTGCAAAAATTAAGTGTCTTAAATTTCCTTCAACCAAACTGTTGGAATGTTTATGTCAAATAGTACCCTGCCGAAGACAAATTTTGCTGAAGAAAAAAGGGTTTAATTAGCAGAAATGGCTACATCATTGAAAATATCATGCATTATCTATGGGTTTTTGCTTTTTGATTAAAATATAATTTACCCCTTAAAACTTCAAAATGTTGCCAACAAACGCTCTGCTCTTGTGGCAAAAGTTTAAGATTCACATTAAACCTTTCACAAAAACTGTTTGGGTGAACTGGTACGACAGAAATGCATTGTGGGAATGACATCGATAAAACAACATTCCCACAATACTGTTCTGCCTTTTGTAAATAACGTTTATGTTCTGAACAAAATTCAATAGATACCACACCCAAAACACACAGACATTACATCTTTAAATAACAACGACATTTTTAACACCGCATGTAAGTATGATTTTAGAGAAAACAAAATTTATTTTATAGACACCTGTCTTTAAATTCACACTCATGTAAATTGCTGTTGCAAATACATCTATAATTGCGTCCAAAAAATGGACTGTGTGCTACCAATGCATAGTTGAACCTCGATAAGAACATTGTTTACACAACATTCCATAGTCCATATCTATCATTGTTACCAGAAGAGAACTACCTCTGGAGACGGATACGAGAATTGGATATTAGGTGGCTATGGGTTTATTAATCCCTAACACTCCTCAATCCTCCAAAATCAATATGATTTTACATACACCCTTGGGAGCTAGGGTTACAAATCTGTATCTGGTGTGTTTCTACAGACCCCTTTTCAGAGTTTTTTTCCCGGAGTCGACCCGGATTGATCCGGAATTTTAGGTTCTGTGAAAACATGTCAATTGTATGCTTGGATAGGACTTACATCCATAACTTCCTATATATAATCACTTGATCAATTTACATGATGAATATGTAATATGCAAAATAGGCTCTGTCAGGGGTTGTCATATTGTACGGTGTCCTTAAAGAGACATTTGGGGGAATTCTTGTAAATTATTCCTTTATAACAACTTAGAGGAAAATTTTCTACGAGGCTTGGGCAATTCCACGCCGGAAAATCTATTCAACTTTGGGAATCGGAGTTGCGATTCCAGATTTTTTAAGAAATCGATTCTAAGTAGGAATGGATTCCCTTTCATCGAGATTCGATTCCCAGTGATAGCTTGCCGATTCAGTGTAGAAATTACCTACCAATTCTGAAGGCAAAACACTCAACTTCTGTGAGAGTATTAAACCTCTGGTAATTTCCACATTAGGAACTTTATTTTATGGACGTTTAGGGCCTCTCTGTGCTAATAATTCAGTCGTCGTCTGCACAATACCAGTATGGAGTATCATCAATGTACACATACATTTACGCGCTAAATGTAGTTAATGTAAGTTTTCCTGTGAAAAAAAGGAATCGATCCAAAAGGAATCGTGATTCTTTTTTTAGAATCGAATCGACTCCGAAAATGCTGGAGTCGCCCATTTACGATACATCATGTAGGAATTGTTCCACTAAAAAAAAAAAAAAACAATCTTCTATTAGAATAGAGGATTTTCGTAATGTATGCAAATTTCATGCATACATTAATAACCAAAGGTTGCTCTTAACAACCACAGAGCTTGTCCGTGGCTTGTCTAGCTACCTATCAACAACTAATGTATGCAAAATGGATTCCAACCATAGAAATCGAATTTAAAGTAACAGTGAATGAAATAGCTCATCACTAGGCAATGTCACAAGAAACATCCATTAATTTGGATGTAATTAGGAAAACAGTCTCATGTTTTATTTTGTGGTGTTTTAAAATAACATGAAATTTCAAATTCATGCCCTGTATCAGGCCGCTCAGTAATAACTATTATTTTACATGTTTCATGAAATGTCTTGTGTGTTGGGTATTACCAAGCTTATGTGCACCCACAAATTTCATTCTGGAATGGTAAGTTGTTTTAGAACGATCCCACGCGTAATTATGTTTGCGTCAACCGAAGTGTGTCCCATGTGTAATACTAATTTTGCTGATTTGTCACTTTGACATCTATTAACCGAAACAGTTCTGTCGGTCGTTGCTGGAGTGAAAACAACGGTGTGCCCATAGTGACAAGCGAAGGAACAAAGCTGTTGTCTACGCAACACGTACACGTATCTAAGCCTAAACGAATTTGTTTTCACTCAGTCACGGTGCAATGCCCGTATAGAAAGGCATATGACACCGGGTCACAAAAGTGCCAGGATGTGCAACTGATAGAATCCAGCTGCGGTACCTGTGCTCTTGAGCAAGGCACTCAACCACACTTGCTCCATCCTTCGGAAGGGATGTAAAGCCGTTGGTCCAGTGTGTTAGGTAATGGTAACGCACTCTAAAGATCCCAGAGCATTCTTTCGTGAAGAGCAAGGGGATTCCCCGGTGTCTCTGGCCATTTCTAATTCTAATTCTTCATGGGTTTCCTCACGCTTGCGAGTGACAGTGCAATGAGCACTATTGAGGAATCCTTGGTATGAATACCAGAAAGAAATAATAATAATAATTAATGACCCTGCTGAAGTACTTTAATATTGCCACTTGTTCAAAATCTGTGCACTGGTTCAAAATCTGTAGAAATATAGTTCTTTCAGGTCACTGAAACTCCGATTGACAGATGTTATTTCATGTTATTTTGAAACACCAATTTTACAACTGAAAACAAGCAACGTCAAAAGTGAACTTGTCACTTACCAGTGCTGAAGCAAGATGGACTCCGGCCGACTCCCCCAAGTCATTGTAGCTCAAATCAATCTCGGTTAAGGTGCTGTTATTTTTCAAACCCTCGGACAATCGAAGCGCATCTCTGTCGGTCAGATGATTCGCTGTACAGATATTCACATGAAGCAAAATTTATGAATGAGTGAATTTTTTAAGGACTATGACCCAGGGACCGTCGGGGTGAATAAATTTGATACAAATGTGGACAAATGTCCATGAGTTTGGGAAATCTGGATGCAGTGAAAAGCAACTTTTTTGTGTCCTAGGACACAAGTTAGGACACATAAATTTTTGTTGCAAGACAAAACCATCTGTGATGTCTTAGTAATGTCATAGTTAGAATGTCTTAAGGGTTGGGGCGTCCTAACTTTCTTTATTGCAATCCAGCCTAGGTCATTGGGCACAACTCCCTGGGGAGTATGCAGCCCTGGCAGCCTGACACAATCACTCAAAGGCTGCAACCCGTGCAGGTACCCATTTACTCCTGGGTGGAGAGAGGCAACATTATTACCCTGGTCATTGGGCACAACTCCCTGGGGAGTATGCAGCCCCAGCAGCCTGACACAGGCACCCGGTGGCTGCAACCCGTGCAGGTACCCATTTACTCCTGGGTGGAGGAAGGCAACATTATTACCCTGGTCATTGGGCACAGCTCCCTGGGGAGTATGCAGCCCCAGCAGCCTGATACAAGCACTCAGGGGAAACAATTACCCTTGCAGGTACCCGTTTACTCGTGGGTGGAGAGAGGCAACATTATTATCCTGGTCATTGGGCCTAACTCCCTGGGGAGTATGCAGCCCCCCGGCAGCCTGACACAAGCACTCAAAGGCTGCAACCCTTGCAGGTACCCATTTACTCCTGGGTGGAGAGAAGCAACTTATGGCAAAGTGCCTTGCCAAAGAACACAAGCACCATGGACATTATAAACCACAGAGTGGCCACGTCTATTTTTTTTTCTTTAAGAATTGTTGATTAAAATTGTGTAACATTGAAAATCCAGTTACAGGTTGACCAGATCATTTTTTTAAATTCCCCCTCCCGGCCCCTTCCTCCCTCACTTACCTTTTCCCTTCATGGGTGTTGAGATTTTGATATCATGTCATGGTACTTTTCTCATTACAATTCTGAAGGATATTGTAAAAAACCTACCTATATTGTAAACTAATTTATCCAGTTACATAACTTAAAAGCAGTGCAGTGATTATACACTAAGCTTTTTGCTTCCGCATCCAAATTGGAGATTGCAAATTTTCCTGTTTTCTTCCGATAGATATTTTATTTTGGGGGTATTTTATGACGATAATAATAATGGACTTATACCACACACTAATCCAGGAAAATCCTGATCAAGGTGTCTGAACTGTCATTACCCCTGATCATAGGGCTCCGTTAAATCACTCCATATACCATCTCAGCTCCCTGGGGAGTATACAGTCCCGGCTGCTAATCAAATACATCAACATTCGCTACCCTCTCAGGTATACCATTTTGCTCCTGGGTGAGAGAAGCAATGCGTGGCAAAGTACCTTGCTCAAGGGCATATGTACCATGGATGGACCTGACCGGGATTCGAAACCTATAACTTTAAAACTAACCCAGGTTTTGAATATGACCCACAAGACCGCTTCGCCACAGCACGTTAGATTGAAATCCATTTTCTGGAAAAATCTGAACAAGCTCCTAATTATAAACTAAGCAATAAACTAAGCAATAAACAAAGCAACTAGCTCTTACCACTTAGCCGAAGTGTCTTGAGTGTGTAGTTAGTCTCAAGCATCGATGACAACGCACAAACTCCTGCAGATCCAATCTGGTTTTCAGAAACGTCCTGTTGGAGAAAAATGACATAACAAGACAATTAGCCCTAAATGAAAAATACTAAATTTGAGTGTTTCACAATAAACTCGTACTTTGAACATCGCGAGTCTTTCCACAGTAAGGGGGCATTTTGGCAACACAGACCATATCTTCCAGAAAATACCTTTGTCGGCTCTCAAAATAAAAAATAAAAAGTTTCAGTTGTTCTGAAGAGATAACTTAATGGGCCCAAAAAGGGTTACAAATAGTGTGACAACATGCCTTTCTAAAAACCCTGTGTACAAATTTCCAGTATACACTCGTAACCGGGACGGCCTAAAATGTAACACAAGTGTCTGTCCCGGTTACGAGCGTATATTGGAAATTTGTACACAAGAGTTTTTAGAAAGGCATGTTGTCACACTATTTGTAAACCTTTTTGTGCCTAGTTATCTCTTCAGAACAACTTTAATTTATTTCTTTTATTTTGAGACCAGACAAAGGTATTTTCTGGAAAATATGGTCTGTGTTGCCAAAATGCCCCCTTTACTGTGGAAAGACCCATGTACAACATTCTGCTTATAACAAAGTAAGTCCTAAATCATTGTTTTTCATTATTTTTAATCCTGATATTACAAGGTTCCTGTTATACGGTACAAGGATCGCCCCTAGGGGGAGTAGGAGCGCCCCTAGAGCGAGTCCATAACGATATTGTACAAGGATCGCCCCTAGGGGGAGTAGGAGCGCCCCTAGAGCGAGTACATAATGATACTGTACAAGGATCGCCCCTAGGGGGAGTAGGAGCGCCCCTAGAGCGAGTCCATAACGATATTGTACAAGGATCGCCCCTAGGGGGAGTAGGAGCGCCCCTAGAGCGAGTACATAACGATATTGTACAAGGAGCGCCCCTAGGGGGAGTAGGAGCGCCCCTAGAGCGAGTACATAACGATATTGTACAAGGAGCGCCCCTAGGGGAAGTACGAGCGCCCGTAGAGCGAGTACATAACGATATTGTACAAGGAGCGCCCCTAGGGGAAGTACGAGCGCCCGTAGAGCGAGTACATAACGATATTGTACAAGGAGCGCCCCTAGGGGGAGTAGAAGCGCCCCTAGAGCGAGTCCATAACGATATTGTACAAGGATCGCCCCTAGGGGGAGTAGGAGCGCCCCTAGGGGGAGTAGGAGCGCCCCTAGAGCGAGTCCATAACGATATTGTACAAGGATCGCCCCTAGGGGGAGTAGGAGCGCCCCTAGAGCGAGTCCATAACGATATTGTACAAGGAGCGTCCCTAGGGGGAGTAGGAGCGCCCCTAGAGCGAGTCCATAACGATATTGTACAAGGAGCATCCCTAGGGGGAGTAGGAGCGCCCCTAGAACGAGTCCATAACGATATTGTACAAGGAGCGCCCCTAGGGGGAGTAGGAGCGCCCCTAGAACGAGTACATAACGATACTGTACAATTCGGATCGCCCCTATAGGGGAAGTACGAGCGCCCGTAGAGCGAGTACATAACGATATTGTACAAGGAGCGCCCCTAGGGGGAGTAGGAGCGCCCCTAGAGCGAGTCCATAACGATATTGTACAAGGATCGCCCCTAGGGGAAGTACGAGCGCCCGTAGAGCGAGTACATAACGATATTGTACAAGGATCGCCCCTATGGGGAGTACGAGCGCCCGTAGAGCGAGTATATAACGATATTGTACAAGGAGCGCCCCTATAGGGGGAGTAGGAGCGCCCCTAGGGGGAGTAGGAGCGCCCCTAGAGCGAGTACATATAACGATATTGTACAAGGATCGAGTGCCCCTAGGGGGAGTAGGAGCGCCCTTAGAGCGAGTACATAACGATACTGTACAAGGATCGCCCCTAGGGGAAGTAGGAGCGCCCCTAGAGCGAGTCCATAACGATATTGTACAAGGATCGCCCCTAGGGGAAGTACGAGCGCCCGTAGAGCGAGTACATAACGATATTGTACAAGGATCGCCCCTATGGGGAGTACGAGCGCCCGTAGAGCGAGTATATAACGATATTGTACAAGGAGCGCCCCTATAGGGGGAGTAGGAGCGCCCCTAGGGGGAGTAGGAGCGCCCCTAGAGCGAGTACATATAACGATATTGTACAAGGATCGAGTGCCCCTAGGGGGAGTAGGAGCGCCCCTAGAGCGAGTACATAACGATACTGTACAAGGATCGCCCCTAGGGGAAGTAGGAGCGCCCCTAGAGCGAGTCCATAACGATATTGTACAAGGAGCGCCCCTAGGGGGAGTAGGAGCGCCCCTGGAGCGAGTCCATAACGATATTGTACAAGGAGCGCCCCTAGGGGGAGAAGGAGCGCCCCTAGGGGGAGGAGCGCCCCTAGAGCAAGTCCATAACTATATTGTACAGGGAGCTCCCCTAGGGGAAGTAGGAGCGCCCCTAGAGTGAGTCCATAACGATATTGTACAAGGAGTGCCCCTAGGGGGAGTACGAGCGCCCGTAGAGCGAGTACATAACGATATTATACAAGGAGCGCCCCTAGGGGGAGTAGGAGCGCCCGTAGAGCGAGTACATAACGATATTGTACAAGGAGCGCCCCTAGGGGGAGTAGGAGCGCCCCTAGAGCGAGTCCATAACGATATTGTACAAGGATCGCCCCTAGGGGGAGTAGGAGCGCCCCTAGAGCGAGTCCATAACGATATTGTACAAGGATCGCCCCTAGGGGGAGTAGGAGCGCCCCTAGAGCGAGTCCATAACGATATTGTACAAGGAGCATCCCTAGGGGGAGTAGGAGCGCCCCTAGAGCGAGTCCATAACGATATTGTACAAGGAGCATCCCTAGGGGGAGTAGGAGCGCCCCTAGAACGAGTCCATAACGATATTGTACAAGGAGCGCCCCTAGGGGGAGTAGGAGCGCCCCTAGAACGAGTACATAACGATACTGTACAATTCGGATCGCCCCTATAGGGGAAGTACGAGCGCCTGTAGAGCGAGTACATAACGATATTGTACAAGGAGCGCCCCTAGGGGGAGTAGGAGCGCCCCTAGAGCGAGTCCATAACGATATTGTACAAGGATCGCCCCTAGGGGAAGTACGAGCGCCCGTAGAGCGAGTACATAACGATATTGTACAAGGATCGCCCCTATGGGGAGTACGAGCCCCCGTAGAGCGAGTATATAACGATATTGTACAAGGAGCGCCCCTATAGGGGGAGTAGGAGCTCCCCTAGGGGGAGTAGGAGCGCCCCTAGAGCGAGTACATATAACGATATTGTACAAGGATCGAGTGCCCCTAGGGGGAGTAGGAGCGCCCCTAGAGCGAGTACATAACGATACTGTACAAGGATCGCCCCTAGGGGAAGTAGGAGCGCCCCTAGAGCGAGTCCATAACGATATTGTACAAGGATCGCCCCGAGGGGAAGTACGAGCGCCCGTAGAGCGAGTACATAACGATATTGTACAAGGATCGCCCCTATGGGGAGTACGAGCGCCCGTAGAGCGAGTATATAACGATATTGTACAAGGAGCGCCCCTATAGGGGGAGTAGGAGCGCCCCTAGGGGGAGTAGGAGAGCCCCTAGAGCGAGTACATATAACGATATTGTACAAGGATCGAGTGCCCCTAGGGGGAGTAGGAGCGCCCCTAGAGCGAGTACATAAAGATACTGTACAAGGATCGCCCCTAGGGGAAGTAGGAGCGCCCCTAGAGCGAGTCCATAACGATATTGTACAAGGAGCGCCCCTAGGGGGAGTAGGAGCGCCCCTGGAGCGAGTCCATAACGATATTGTACAAGGAGCGCCCCTAGGGGGAGTAGGAGCGCCCGTAGAGCGAGTACATAACGATATTGTACAAGGAGCGCCCCTAGGGGGAGTAGGAGCGACCCTAGAGCGAGTCCATAACGATATTGTACAAGGATCGCCCCTAGGGGGAGTAGGAGCGCCCCTAGAGCGAGTCCATAACGATATTGTACAAGGATCGCCCCTAGGGGGAGTAGGAGCGCCCCTAGAGCGAGTCCATAACGATATTGTACAAGGAGCATCCCTAGGGGGAGTAGGAGCGCCCCTAGAGCGAGTCCATAACGATATTGTACAAGGAGCATCCCTAGGGGGAGTAGGAGCGCCCCTAGAACGAGTCCATAACGATATTGTACAAGGAGCGCCCCTAGGGGGAGTAGGAGCGCCCCTAGAACGAGTACATAACGATACTGTACAATTCGGATCGCCCCTATAGGGGAAGTACGAGCGCCTGTAGAGCGAGTACATAACGATATTGTACAAGGAGCGCCCCTAGGGGGAGTAGGAGCGCCCCTAGAGCGAGTCCATAACGATATTGTACAAGGATCGCCCCTAGGGGAAGTACGAGCGCCCGTAGAGCGAGTATATAACGATATTGTACAAGGAGCGCCCCTATAGGGGGAGTAGGAGCTCCCCTAGGGGGAGTAGGAGCGCCCCTAGAGCGAGTACATATAACGATATTGTACAAGGATCGAGTGCCCCTAGGGGGAGTAGGAGCGCCCCTAGAGCGAGTACATAACGATACTGTACAAGGATCGCCCCTAGGGGAAGTAGGAGCGCCCCTAGAGCGAGTCCATAACGATATTGTACAAGGATCGCCCCTAGGGGAAGTACGAGCGCCCGTAGAGCGAGTACATAACGATATTGTACAAGGATCGCCCCTATGGGGAGTACGAGCGCCCGTAGAGCGAGTATATAACGATATTGTACAAGGAGCGCCCCTATAGGGGGAGTAGGAGCGCCCCTAGGGGGAGTAGGAGCGCCCCTAGAGCGAGTACATATAACGATATTGTACAAGGATCGAGTGCCCCTAGGGGGAGTAGGAGCGCCCCTAGAGCGAGTACATAACGATACTGTACAAGGATCGCCCCTAGGGGAAGTAGGAGCGCCCCTAGAGCGAGTCCATAACGATATTGTACAAGGAGCGCCCCTAGGGGGAGTAGGAGCGCCCCTGGAGCGAGTCCATAACGATATTGTACAAGGAGCGCCCCTAGGGGGAGGAGCGCCCCTAGGGGGAGGAGCGCCCCTAGAGCAAGTCCATAACTATATTGTACAGGGAGCTCCCCTAGGGGAAGTAGGAGCGCCCCTAGAGTGAGTCCATAACGATATTGTACAAGGAGCGCCCCTAGGGGGAGTACGAGCGCCCGTAGAGCGAGTACATAACGATATTATACAAGGAGCGCCCCTAGGGGGAGTAGGAGCGCCCGTAGAGCGAGTACATAACGATATTGTACAAGGAGCGCCCCTAGGGGGAGTAGGAGCGCCCCTAGAGCGAGTCCATAACGATATTGTACAAGGATCGCCCCTAGGGGGAGTAGGAGCGCCCCTAGAGCGAGTCCATAACGATATTGTACAAGGATCGCCCCTAGGGGGAGTAGGAGCGCCCCTAGAGCGAGTCCATAACGATATTGTACAAGGAGCGTCCCTAGGGGGAGTAGGAGCGCCCCTAGAGCGAGTCCATAACGATATTGTACAAGGAGCATCCCTAGGGGGAGTAGGAGCGCCCCTAGAACGAGTCCATAACGATATTGTACAAGGAGCGCCCCTAGGGGGAGTAGGAGCGCCCCTAGAACGAGTACATAACGATACTGTACAATTCGGATCGCCCCTATAGGGGAAGTACGAGCGCCCGTAGAGCGAGTACATAACGATATTGTACAAGGAGCGCCCCTAGGGGGAGTAGGAGCGCCCCTAGAGCGAGTCCATAACGATATTGTACAAGGATCGCCCCTAGGGGAAGTACGAGCGCCCGTAGAGCGAGTCCATAACGATATTGTACAAGGATCGCCCCTAGGGGAAGTACGAGCGCCCGTAGAGCGAGTACATAACGATATTGTACAAGGATCGCCCCTATGGGGAGTACGAGCGCCCGTAGAGCGAGTATATAACGATATTGTACAAGGAGCGCCCCTATAGGGGGAGTAGGAGCGCCCCTAGGGGGAGTAGGAGCGCCCCTAGAGCGAGTACATATAACGATATTGTACAAGGATCGAGTGCCCCTAGGGGGAGTAGGAGCGCCCCTAGAGCGAGTACATAACGATACTGTACAAGGATCGCCCCTAGGGGAAGTAGGAGCGCCCCTAGAGCGAGTCCATAACGATATTGTACAAGGAGCGCCCCTAGGGGGAGTAGGAGCGCCCCTGGAGCGAGTCCATAACGATATTGTACAAGGAGCGCCCCTAGGGGGAGAAGGAGCGCCCCTAGGGGGAGGAGCGCCCCTAGAGCAAGTCCATAACTATATTGTACAGGGAGCTCCCCTAGGGGAAGTAGGAGCGCCCCTAGAGTGAGTCCATAACGATATTGTACAAGGAGCGCCCCTAGGGGGAGTACGAGCGCCCGTAGAGCGAGTACATAACGATATTATACAAGGAGCGCCCCTAGGGGGAGTAGGAGCGCCCGTAGAGCGAGTACATAACGATATTGTACAAGGAGCGCCCCTAGGGGGAGTAGGAGCGCCCCTAGAGCGAGTCCATAACGATATTGTACAAGGATCGCCCCTAGGGGGAGTAGGAGCGCCCCTAGAGCGAGTCCATAACGATATTGTACAAGGATCGCCCCTAGGGGGAGTAGGAGCGCCCCTAGAGCGAGTCCATAACGATATTGTACAAGGAGCGTCCCTAGGGGGAGTAGGAGCGCCCCTAGAGCGAGTCCATAACGATATTGTACAAGGAGCATCCCTAGGGGGAGTAGGAGCGCCCCTAGAACGAGTCCATAACGATATTGTACAAGGAGCGCCCCTAGGGGGAGTAGGAGCGCCCCTAGAACGAGTACATAACGATACTGTACAATTCGGATCGCCCCTATAGGGGAAGTACGAGCGCCCGTAGAGCGAGTACATAACGATATTGTACAAGGAGCGCCCCTAGGGGGAGTAGGAGCGCCCCTAGAGCGAGTCCATAACGATATTGTACAAGGAATTAACGCCCCTAGGGGAAGTACGAGCGCCCGTAGAGCGAGTACATAACGATATTGTACAAGGATCGCCCCTATGGGGAGTACGAGCGCCCGTAGAGCGAGTATATAACGATATTGTACAAGGAGCGCCCCTATAGGGGGAGTAGGAGCGCCCCTAGGGGGAGTAGGAGCGCCCCTAGAGCGAGTACATATAACGATATTGTACAAGGATCGAGTGCCCCTAGGGGGAGTAGGAGCG
Organism: Henricia sp. BOLD:AAB3569; assembly: GCA_037783545.1. Taxonomy (NCBI): domain Eukaryota; kingdom Metazoa; phylum Echinodermata; class Asteroidea; order Spinulosida; family Echinasteridae; genus Henricia; species Henricia sp. BOLD:AAB3569. Next base: position 1,027,330 of record JBBELK010000480.1, on the reverse strand, counting down.
CCCCTAGAGCGAGTACATAACGATACTGTACAAGGATCGCCCCAAGGGGAAGTAGGAGCGCCCCTAGAGCGAGTCCATAACGATATTGTACAAGGAGCGCCCCTAGGGGGAGTAGGAGCGCCCCTGGAGCGAGTCCATAACGATATTGTACAAGGAGCGCCCCTAGGGGGAGAAGGAGCGCCCCTAGGGGGAGGAGCGCCCCTAGAGCAAGTCCATAACTATATTGTACAGGGAGCTCCCCTAGGGGAAGTAGGAGCGCCCCTAGAGTGAGTCCATAACGATATTGTACAAGGAGCGCCCCTAGGGGGAGTACGAGCGCCCGTAGAGCGAGTACATAACGATATTATACAAGGAGCGCCCCTAGGGGGAGTAGGAGCGCCCGTAGAGCGAGTACATAACGATATTGTACAAGGAGCGCCCCTAGGGGGAGTAGGAGCGCCCCTAGAGCGAGTCCATAACGATATTGTACAAGGATCGCCCCTAGGGGGAGTAGGAGCGCCCCTAGAGCGAGTCCATAACGATATTGTACAAGGATCGCCCCTAGGGGGAGTAGGAGCGCCCCTAGAGCGAGTCCATAACGATATTGTACAAGGAGCGTCCCTAGGGGGAGTAGGAGCGCCCCTAGAGCGAGTCCATAACGATATTGTACAAGGAGCATCCCTAGGGGGAGTAGGAGCGCCCCTAGAACGAGTCCATAACGATATTGTACAAGGAGCGCCCCTAGGGGAAGTACGAGCGCCCGTAGAGCGAGTACATAACGATATTGTACAAGGAGCGCCCCTAGGGGGAGTAGGAGCGCCCCTAGAGCGAGTCCATAACGATATTGTACAAGGAATTAACGCCCCTAGGGGAAGTACGAGCGCCCGTAGAGCGAGTACATAACGATATTGTACAAGGATCGCCCCTATGGGGAGTACGAGCGCCCGTAGAGCGAGTATATAACGATATTGTACAAGGAGCGCCCCTATAGGGGGAGTAGGAGCGCCCCTAGGGGGAGTAGGAGCGCCCCTAGAGCGAGTACATATAACGATATTGTACAAGGATCGAGTGCCCCTAGGGGGAGTAGGAGCGCCCCTAGAGCGAGTACATAACGATACTGTACAAGGATCGCCCCTAGGGGAAGTAGGAGCGCCCCTAGAGCGAGTCCATAACGATATTGTACAAGGAGCGCCCCTAGGGGGAGTAGGAGCGCCCCTGGAGCGAGTCTATAACGATATTGTACAAGGAGCGCCCCTAGGGGGAGAAGGAGCGCCCCTAGGGGGAGGAGCGCCCCTAGAGCAAGTCCATAACTATATTGTACAGGGAGCTCCCCTAGAGGAAGTAGGAGCGCCCCTAGAGTGAGTCCATAACGATATTGTACAAGGAGCGCCCCTAGGGGGAATAAGAGCGCCCGTAGAGCGAGTACATAACGATATTATACAAGGAGCGCCCCTAGGGGGAGTAGGAGCGCCCCTAGAGCGAGTCCATAACGATGATAAGGGATTCTCCAAAGTCTCAAGGACCTTTTATAAACGACGTGTTAATTACCCAAAGGGAATATTCCAACTATACAGCCGAATTTATTGGTGTGTTACAACCCAGAATTGATTCAGATGTTCTCTTTAGGTAGCCTGAAGCAGGGTTAACTTTATAGACCTTTTACACGTACCGGCAGCCATGACAGGGGCATTTCTTTGTATTTAAATGTGACAATAGATCCACAAAATGTCCACTTGTGCATGACGCACAGTGACAATGTGGCTGACCCCTGTCATGGCCGCCTATTGGAATGATTCATTCAGAGATAATTGAAAGTGACATTTTAAGATATGTAACTGATTGTCCAAAATACTGGCATCTAACTATATACACCAACCCCAAAAAAAAAATCAAAAGAAATTGTGTCCCATTTTGTTCCTTTTTCCATTTCATGTAAAAAGGGAAAACACACAAATCTAACCGCCGGTAACGACACCTGTACTGCTAAAAATAGCGGTATCACTAAAAATAACAGCTATGTACTATCAACGGTGGTACTATCATTACTAGCGGTTGGATTTGTGTGTCTTTTCCATACATGCATGAATGTAAATAGAAAGCAAATTTCTGTGAAGACAGACAATAAACAAATATCAGATATCTAAAAAATATGAAATCTTACCAGTGTCGTAATGTAGCAATTATCCCTCATCATGAACGCAATGACCGCCCCTCCATCGCCTTCTAAGTGATTGTCCCTTAGATCCAGCATCTCGGTACAAGTATTGCTCTGTTTATAGCACAATATCAAGCAGACACAATTGTCTCAAGTTATTTAGGGTCAGGCTAGTGTGCCACTCATACATGGAAAGATGTTAATATCGTAAAGAAAAGTGAGCACATTCATTTCTATTAAATCAAGTTTAATTCTGTTTTATTCAAAAGGAAATCACCTCAGGTGGAAAAATTTCAACGCCTTGGTATTACCATTGCTTTAATCACACTGAATAAGGTTTTTTGTATAAACTTGCCCAGTTGCGCTACCATGCAACACCGAGAGAAAAATCGGGTCCATAGGGGAAACTCCAGGGAGTATACCAACTGTGCCTTATAGCTCAGCTGGTAGAGCGTCTACCTAGTAAGTCAGAGGTCTTGGGAAAACCTGAGGTAGTATTACCAAGTGTACCTTATAGGCTCCAAGCTGGTAGAGCATCTGCCTGGTGAGTCAGAGGTCTCGGGTTCGAATCCCCATAAGGCCCTTACAATTTGTCTTTCATCCCATTGCCTGTATAAACTTGATAAGTAAGATTTGGGGTCATTGCAAATGATACGATGAGCCTTTAACCCTTTCAATACCAATGTCGAGTTCACTCGACAGTGCAACGCAGTGTGCTTCCGTACCAATGTCGAGTGAACTCGACAACAGAAGGCTGCTGTTTTCGAGAAGCTCCATTATTTGCGTTTGCTGCCCTCTGTTGTTGGATTTTATATAGTCAGGAAGTCCATTGACCTAGCTTTACAATGGTGTATAACACGTGTGGGGTTTCCATTACGATTTTCCGAGAAAAACAACACGCAACAATTTTTCTTTTGTTTTTTGGGACAAAATATCACCATTATGGCTGATTGTGACGCGTAAATAATAGCAGAGTTATTTGCTGATAGTGACTCCGATATAGATTTGGAAAGTTCTGAAGAGAACTTAGTGAGGATTCCGGTGAATCTAGTGAAGTTTCTTCCATGTCTATGTCGTCGGATGACAACGATATGCCTGGTCCGAGTGCTTCTACTACAACGGCCCGCCGTGGACGGGGTGCCGGTGGACGCGTTGGGTAGCTAGCTGGTGTCGCCTGTCAAGGTGGAAGAGCAGCTCGTGGTCGTAAAAAGGGTAACAAACGCCACCAAATCAAGTGTTTGGTATCATATGAAAGAGCATTTCATTGCCTACAAATAATATACACAATGAATTTCTGTAAAACGAAGTCTTCAAATGGAAAATTTAGGTTTACAAATAGTAAACATTGCAAGTTGCATAAAACAGTGCGTTGTGTGAAAGAATGCGGTACAGGGCAGTGTGACCCCATAAAACAATGCGGTATTGAAAGGGTTAATAAAGTTCAACTCTATTTATATGTTTTGAAGCTGAGTAGCTCGAGTCCATCACAAGTCTATCACAAGTCCAGAGCCGATAAAATCACAAGTCTGTGACAAGTCCAGTAAGAAGCAAAGAATGAACACGCACAAAAGAATGCCTTTGTTGGAGTTCATTTGAATAGCTTGTGACTTGAATTAAGACCCAGGGACTTGTGGTGGACTTATGAAGTTTTGTGAGGACTTGTGATGGACTCGGCTATACAACCCTGTTTTGAAGTTGAAGCATATGTTAATTATCATGCCATACCTTGAATGCCTTAGCTAGTGGTATGAGAGCTTGCATGCTGAGGTATCGATGTCTCATTCTGAATATCGTTTCATGGAGGTGTCTTAAGACGTAGCTTGCAGGGTCCACACCTTAAGAGTGATCAAAGAATAGCAAAAAGGGTAAGATTTGCTGTCAGTTGTCATTGTAACCAAGTGGATCAAGCCCGGCCAATAATTTGTAAAGAGCTAAATTTTACTTCATGAGTTGACAAGAAAAACCCGACAAAGTGTTAATAGCAATGGCAACATACCGTACACCACATAAGTTTTTCCAAGCACAAAAGCTCACGTGATGGTTGTTTAAATAATGTACCAGTTGTAAAAAGGTACCTTTACAATGTGTGAGAAATTGCAATCTGAATGTGCTTTTTAACAAAATTGTTTGCAAACATTTTTTTTTACCATTCATTTATGCACAAAAACCATGCATTAATTGTTTTAGGTTTTCTGAAGTATTACTGCATCTATGTGGCTGAAATTTCTACAAGGCAGTTTATCAACATTATTCTTTAGTTATGTAATGCTGTTGTTCTTGGAATTCGTAAAAAAGGCTTCTTCTGCTAATGATATGCTGGGCCATTAATTTTAAAATCTTTGGCAATATTCAATAATTGGTAAGAAAAACAGTGTCTTTATAGTGTATGGCTGCAAAAGTGTGCATTTGTATGAAACTTAATTGATCACGTTCACAGACGCCATCTTCGTAGGAAGAAATGCTACTGCGTATTAAACGCTATCAAGTACGCGCACGCTGTAACATGTTCCAAATTTGTACGAAATACGGCGCAACCGATGCGCGTCACAAACAAATACGCTCAAAATTCTGATGCACGTGGCGATTTGTAGGAAGTGACGTCATTTGAACGTGATCAATTGGCTATTACTTAAAGATTGCTGACTTTAAAAGTTTCATCTGCAAATTAAAAACCCAAAATGTGAAACTATATGCAACCAGAGAATATTTACCTTCCTGTTTACACTCCGCTAAGTAAACATTCTTGCCAGCCGAATCGTAGATCATCTCCTTATCTATTAAAACAGAAAATAAGTAAAAACTCCCATTCAGCTTTCTTTAAAATCAAAACAAGCTTGAGAATAAAAGTTGTAATGTAAGAAAAACTTTGATTTCTCCAAAGTTTCTTGACTTGCATATCTTGTTTCTTAGCTTCCCGGGCATTTTTTTTACTAAGATTTCATTTGAAAAGCAAATAACTTAAAATAATTATGTGAAAACAAATAACTTCAAAGTAATATTTTTGGGGGTACAAATTTCTGAAAATCAGATTGGCATAACAGGTCTTTCCTCGCCTTCCACCTCTGTGGCCCTGGTTCGAATCCCGTCCGGGTCAGTATGTGGATTGGGTTCTCAGTCCCTGCTTGATGCTGTGGGTTTCCCCCAATACAGAATTGTGTAGGGGTTTTCCTCCCACCTCTAAAACTGCATTCCTTCATCGTCTTCTCTTCACAGGTTTCAACAGGCTTACAATTAGCTACAGTGCCCCAGGCACTTTTGAGGAATCCTTGGTTTCAGTACCAGAAAGACTTAATAATTTCCCAAAGCAAACGGTTTCAGAAAGTCACAATATATGAGCGACTATACTCTGAATCAATATGGTATTTTTTAAATATTTGCCTGTTCACACAGTGCCTACAAATAAGAAAGTCTTGTGCAACATACCATAATGGCTAAAAGTACTGAAACATCTCTCCAGACTGCAGTGTGCATCAAGTCGGTAATATAAATGGAACGTTTTCTTTCAGACTCCATTTCAAATTAAGCGTTACTTCCCAACGTGTTACTGCATACACGACTGATATTTAGCAGGCAGGCTACCGACAACTATATTGATACCGGTATGAATTAATTTCAATTCTACGACAAGCAAAGCTGCATGCAGTTTATGAAATGTGTGCGTGTGAATAACTCTAGAGTATTAAGCTATAGGAAATTAATTAATTTCCTCAACATTTATTTCAATTTGAGTTTTCAGGTAATATCCTTTGAAAGCTAACCGCTATTGTCAGAGTATTACAGCACAAAATGTTTAAGGATATTCAGGAAATTATTTTCTTTTATCAAGAGTACTTGTCTTTCTATTTTTCAGCTGCTATTATTTCTGTTTTAATTGCATCATATTTAAAGGCACAGGCTCGTCAATGCGCGCGTGAGGCCAAATTCGTGCCACTAATTACGCAGCTCCATGCCTTTGCTATGGAGCTGCGTATTTCATGGCACGAATTTGGCTCGCACGCATTGCTGACGAGCCTTTAAGACTGTGTGTAAACAGAGGATTAAGCTTTTTGCATTTTTCACATAAATAGCCTTCGGTGTATGTGTTTCAAACAAAATCATATGAATGAATTAAGTTGAAATATACTGTATTCCTTGAACTGGGGGTGACTTGGGGGAAAATGGGGGAAAGCCGCATACGCGTTGCGCAGGGCCGGGCTGCTAGCACGGGAGAGCCGTGGTGCAGGCACAGATTTCCATTAAAAGCTAGATAAGAAACGTTTAGAACGCATGCATGCGCACGTTTTGTGTTCGAACATAACACGTGCAATGAGCGCGGACCTCTTGACAGCGCCCTCACGCATTCAGATCTACGGTCTATTGAATTGAATACTGACATTAGTGATGCCACACTTAGTGTCCAAGGCACACTTAGTGTCCACTTCACCAAATTTGTGTTGCTATGTGGTGCATGCAGCAGGTGTGAAGTGCAGAATCAATACCGTGTTCACCACAGGAGAAAAGGGCATAAAGCAACCAGACTGTTGGTTGTTAGGCAATGGCGTGCACCACGTAGCATAGTACATAACTAAGCCGGTCATTGTCCTCTTAATAGATTTCCCTAATTGAACCTTTTCAGCTCCCTGGGGAGTATACAGCCCCTGCAGCTGCCTTAATGGCTAATCAAACACATCAACATTCACTGCTCTTGCCCAGGGGCACACACGCCACTTACCAGGAGAAAATTCCTCTTCAAGGTCTGTGTCATACTCGGCATCGTCCACGGGGGGTCCCTCAATCAGCTTTCTGATTGGATCGTCAGATCTTAAGGTATCACCTCCAGCCAATGATTCCACTGTGTCCTCAGCTACATGTATGGGCTCATTGTCTGAAATAAACAGATGTCAAGTTTAGTATGCGTGTCTAATCACCATTGAAATGAAACAACCAAACATGCATGAGGTGAGAGGAAAATTGTAAGGGGCTTTTGGGGATTTGAACCCAAGACCTCTGACACTTCGGGCAGATGCTCTACCAGCTGAGCTATGAGGCATATAGTGGTATACTCCCTCAGGTTTTCCCCAAGACCTCTGACACACCAGGCATATGCTCTACTAGCTAAGCTATGAGGCACAGTGGTATACTCCCTCAGGTTTCCCCCAAGACATCTGACACACCGAGCAGATGCTCTACCAGCTAAGCTATGAGGCACAGTGGTATACTCCTTCAGGTTTCCCCCAAGACCCCTGACCAGATGCTCTACCAGCTAAGCTATGAGGCACAGTGGTATACTCCCTCAGGTTTCCCCCAAGACCTCTGACACACCGGGCAGATGCTCTACCAGCTGAGCTATAAGGCACAGTGGTATACTCCCTCAAGTTTTCCCCAACACCTCTGACACACCGGGCAGATGCTCTACCAGCTGAGCTATAAGGCACAGTGGTATGCTCCCTCAAATTTTCCCCAACACCTCTGACACACCGGGCAGATGCTCTACCAGCTAAGCTATGAGGCACAGTGGTATACTCCCTCAGGCTTTCCCCAAGACCCCTGACACACTGGGCAGATGCTCTACCAGCTGAGCTATGAGGCACAGTGGTATACTCCCTCAGGTTTCCCCAAGACCTCTGACACACCAGGCAGATGCTCTACCAGCTGAGCTATGAGGCACAGTGGTATACTCCCTCAGGTTTCCCCAAGACCTCTGACACACCAGGCAGATGCTCTACCAGCTGAGCTAATAATAAGTTATTTATTTTTAGAAGATGAAAGCATTTGAGAGAAAAATATTACATAGTGTACGTATCTCAATTGCCACAATACCCGAGACAGATCCATTTGTATGTTTTACCTGTGAGAGCATGCAGGGATGATATGGACGTATCAAGCTCACTCGGTTCAGAGATTTCATTATCGTTATCATCGTCCAGTAGTTCAGTGACTGACCAAGCAGGCATTGGTTGAGGTCTCACTACTCCTATGCCCCTCCCCTCCTCCTCATAGCCACTCCCCCTCCTCACCGCTCCCCTCCCAACTCCCTCAGACCTACGACTTCCAGACGTCATCGGCCGAGCATTACGTCTTGGGCTCTGCGCTCGTCTTGTGCGACTCAATGTCGAAGCGGTTTTGGGGCGGGCTGAAGGCAGCTTTTGGACCGGGGGTTTGGGCTGAGACGGACGCGAAGCCAATTTTTTGATTGCTTCTTGTGGATTGTCCAAGCCGAGATCTTCTGCTGTGATGAGGATTGTGGGTAGGTTATCATCGGGGGAATCGATGGAGTCAGGTTGGAGGGGACATGATGGAATGGAGTCTTCAGTGGTGGCCATTTTAGCAGGAGATGAAGACACTGTCAATTTCTGCATCCGTCTTCTTGGTGCAGCGACATCGTCATTCAATGAACTCCATGGTGGCTTTTGCTTCTTCTGTAGTAAATACAAAATTTTGGATTTATTCTTATACAATTTATGTTTAATACCTACGGCTTTGGCTGGAGTTTTGCATCGCAAAGCTAGAAATATTTCCTTTAAAAGCTTCTCCAGAACTGGGGATTCTGGCACAGAAAAATCAAATTTGACTTGTTTTTTAATTTTTATATATTTGTTTAAATAATGATTAAATAAAATTTAAAACAGGATAAAAATAAATAATATGACATACACTAGTACAAAAAACTGCATTACTATCTCATTGAGTAAGATTTTAAAAAAGTGATAGGCTAAGTATGTACGATCCCTTAACTTGTTTAATACTCTAACTAAATTTAACATGCATAAATTTTATCACATGATCAAGAAAATATTAACCCAAATTGTAAAGTGTAAACCTACTTCCAAATACTGAAAGTGATAGGCTTGTTTTTTACTGATATGACATATACCTATCACTTTCAATATAACTTTTTTTTTTTCCTATATGTGCTTAAAAATGGAATCTTTAAGCACACACGACACTGGCCCGAACGAACGCTGGACGTGTAAAAAACAAGCCTCTCACTTGTTCAGTATTAGGAAGTATTTTAAACCATACCCAAACAAAACAGAACTCCAACTAGACGGTAACCAGGTAACCATGGTAACGTGAAGTGCATGATTACGAAAAATGATAAATGCCAATTTTATTTTTTATTTCCCTCAATCAATAATATGATTAATAAGCAAGCTCACCTCATTATTAGCATATCCACCACCACATCTGTGCAATTTTGAAGATGATGATGCCATTAGGTATTCAAGCTGGCGTGTGTATGTTTCTACAGTTTAATAATTTGAACTTTAACATTAAACAAGTGAACGTGCGCCGACTGTCAAAATGTCGACTTGGGCCCTAATTTTCCCGCGTCCCGGCGATCATCAATCGTGGCGTACAAAAAAAACGATTCAATACGACAAGCAATATACACATTTTCCGATCAAAATGTATCTTCATATTGAAAACATTCACGGATGTCAGCAAACACATGTCTTTTTCTTCCACAAAGTGTCTTTTTGTCAAAATAAAAGCTGTCAAATTCGTCGTTGCCAGGCACGCTACGTACAATCACCAGGATAACGTTTTCAACCACTTGTTGTTGACAAACTTTTTACAAGTTAGCGGTATAGCGCCCTCTCTCGGCGCCACCACCGAATATTTTTTAGGGGGGCGTGGTCAATTTAAAAGCTGATTACCAGGAAAATTTTCTATTATAAACTTTATTTGCTTTGCTAAAATTGGTTAGCAGTCAAAATCGTGTATTCTTATAATGTTGCTAAGAACACAAGTTGACACACAATTTGGACTGGAGACCCTTTGTGCAAGCATTTCATTGAAAGTGACACATAATGATTTGAAATAAATTGAGCTTTCCTTGGATTAAGCATTTGGCGTGTTCTTTAATCGAATCAGAGATCCAGTTGATTAGCCTCAAGGCGACAAAAAAGTCAAACGTTGATTAATTAAATACATGATAAAGATATATTTACATAGATTATAATGCATTTGTTATAATTTACAACTACTAGAAAATATACAACTGACGCAGGAGCATTTCGAACAGTCGTCGCCAAAAATGTAAGACCACCTTTGAAAAAGCAAATTTTAACTTTCTGAATTTATTTCATAATTATTCTCGGTTTTGCATGAGATTGCGCCGGCCTTAAATTGGTTTCTTTTACTAACTTTTTAAGTGACCACCACCTCGTATAGTAAGCGCTTTATTATGCCACATTATTAATTTCGCTCTTTTTCCCTTTTAAAAGTAATTAAAGCCCACGAAAATGGGTAAAACCGTCACTCACGAAAGTTCAAAGGTGCCTCTTTACCAAGAAGAATAATCTAAATGAGTCGGCCTACATTGATCCTGAAAGCTTAGGGGATCAAGTGCGTTAATGTCCTGTTGCAAGACAATGGCCTACATTACACTCGTCACGTGGGCGTTACCAACTCGTCCCCCACTCCTCGTAGTGCGAAATACCTCCCAAATCCCGCTCCTAAACGCCCGGTTGGTCACTGTGTAAATCATTGGATTGACACACGAGTTCCCCACTGCCATGATGACGCTGATGTGATAGATAGACGTCGGGTAGCACATCTCAAGACTCAAGTTATCAAGAAGAAACAAGCACTGGTTTGGAGTCCAACACAAGCCGAACGTGAGGACGAACGCCAGAAGCGTTCGCACCAAGGTTTGGGTCGTTCGGAGCTGCCACATTCTCTGACGATTCGCCATCGTGTCAGCCCACGGAGCTGTAAAAAAAATAACAGAAACAAACGTTATGTCAAGTAATAGACCCTATATTTACGCGATAGAATAGTTCATTTGGCCGGGTCTCCTGAATCAGTTCTATAGAATGCAAACGGCCGATTGGTGCCAGTTACATATGCGTTCAAAACCTCGATCTGAAGACGAGGCTTGTAATGCATAAATAGTCTGGTACCCTTCCATTCAGCAGTTTAGATTCCATAAAAGCGATTCAGGAGACCTGATTGAACCGTTCTACCGCGGCTACAGGACAGCTTATCGATCTGTTTGACAAACGACAACATTGTTTCTGAAATCTCGTTTCCTCTCTGATTTTAACCAAACTCGTATCGTTGATTATTATTCAGAATAAAGGCAAACTCAGTCCAGTGGGATATGAGCCCGACACCTCTGATTCTCTGGACAGATGCTCTACCCACAATGAGATCTGTGTTATCCGCCAGGTTATCCCAAAGAAACTAATCTCGTATAGTGTTGGATAGATACATTTTGGCAAAACATAGCACTTGGTGCGGAGTAAAGAACAGAGTACATAACTCGAAGTTGATTATTGCAAGTTCAAGTCACATTGCAACCAATGTCCTGTGCCCTTGGGCAAGGCACTCTGCCTCTCTCCACCCATGTGTATAAATGGGTACTAGCAACATGCTGGGGAGGTACCATGCTCGCTGTGCGGGAAAAGTGGCGAACCTCCCTACTGCAAACTCGACAGAGGAGTCTGGCCCCCTCGCTAATGAAAGAGAGATGGGTACTCCAGCTTGTAATTACAAGCATGACCTTTACCTTTCCAATCACCAAATGAACAAAATGTCAAGCCTTTGATCGAATGGACTCACCCGTTTGACCTGTTAGTGCCCGTACTTGTTTCTTGAGCGTGCAAATCACTGTCCACTGCATCACGACCATGAGCACAAACGGACCGATGAGTGTGGACACGATAAACAAGACACCGAACACTGCTTTGATCCATGGGCTTGGCCAGTCGATGGATTGACAAACTCCAAATTGATCCAACTGGTTCACAAAAACAAGAAAGCACTGGGCGATTGTGGCTAGAATCCAGCAAATGGCGATCATTAGTAGTTTGTTCCGTCTGCTGGCGAAGACTGATTTGTAGCGGTGTGGGTAAACGATGGCCGCAAAACGCTCCAAACTGACGGTGACTAAACTGAAAACGGACGCTGAGGTAGGTGCAGAGCCAAAACGGGAACTGGCCGATGTAGAACCGGCATCTGAGCTGGCCTAAGAAGCCACCCAGAGGCGCCAAGGGCTTCTGGAGACGGTAGACGATCCTGTAAGGGACGACCAGGAGGCAGACTAGGAGATCGACTAAAGAGAGATGGGCAAGGAAATCGCTGGTGTTTGAGCGGAGCATCCTCTTGCAACAGTGCCCCTTTAACGCACTCCCTAACTCCTGCGTACAGTGGCCCTGTTGAAAAAGGCCCCATTTGGCGGTGGGACTAGCGACAGAAATCTTGTCGCCTCTGCTGGACCAATCAGGACGCTTGCAGTGCATTATGCAGCACGATTGCAGGCATTCAAATGTAACGCGCGCAGATTGTAAACACCGTGCATGCATGTGATACATGTACTCGGTAATGCTGGCCGTTGTCCGCGTCGGCGATTGGCTGCTATTTAAAGCATACTGGGGAATCCGTTCCATTACATTCGTCAGCATGCATCCCTGTTATTAATTTGAAAAACTGCGGAGTAAATAAGGTTCGTCGTTTGAAAGTTTGGTAGGAATGGGACAGTCATAAGGAACGGAACCCGATACAATTTCTGGAAAGTATAGAAATTGTTTCTTTTCGGCATAACATGACCGAATTGATTAAATTACATCAAAATGACTCGGGCGTGAGTTGGCTCAAGACAACAGCCGGCTCACTCCACAGATTTGCGTGTATTTCCTCAGGGTATTGTCACGTCGCTTTGCAGAGTGGAAATTCCCTGAGATCTCAGGATGGAGCGGAGGGACTTCACGCGGAGCAGCACGATGCACACCAGAAGGTTACCGATCAAGCCAACCGTGCAGATGACGCCGTACGCGGCCAGGACGACGCCCGATACACGGTACCCCGACCATTCCTCGCAGAAACCATCCTGCTCGCTCATAGATCCTGACGTGGCGTTACTAGTTTGATCCATCGCAGGGGATTGTCTGCTCCATGCCCGACTTGTAGATTCACTATATGATTTCATCTCGAGAGCTTTGAGGTTAGCAGGCCGAACATGAACGCCGTTATCTCGAGAGTAACTGAGTCGTGCGTGCTCAGTCAGCCACTCGTGCAGGATTTGTGCTCATCGGTGAAAGTATTCAAGTCAATACACGCCACTAATAAGGTTTAAATGTTGAAATGCGTTTAATCAAGGTTTTCGAGCGCATAAACAAATGATTTTAGATTAATGTGAGTTGGCAAACATTCCGGTATTGACAAGCGAATATAAAAGAGGGAATTGTAGACGTGACTGTTTCCTTCACAATAATTAAACAAAAATAAAGTGGTGCTGCACAGGTAGGCTTTGCAACGATCAAATTTGTTGAAAAATTGATGTCATGTCAAACATAACTTAATTCTCTGAATATGTGCGATTTATTACACGAGTGTATTTGCTTATACAGAGATATTAGGTTGATGCTTGCACGGATGCAAATTTCTATACAATTATATCTAAACATACTACATGTAGTCGACATGCACAATGTCAAGTGCAAACCTTTATACAGTTCACGGGTTTTCTATTCGTTACTTCGCTCGAGATTCAGTCCCCAATGTGATAACCGCGAGGGTCGCAGACGAGGCAGTGCTTCCATTTCCGACCCGAGCCGAACGTCTGCCATTAGTGCCGAACGTAGTGCCGATTCCCATTCGGAATTGCTTGTTCGTCAGCGTGTATATGATCGGATTGACGCACGAGTTTCCCACGGCCAAGATGACTCCGAAGTTGTAGAGATGCGTTGCGAAGCTGAGCTCCGCACCGAGGGAGTAGAGTAGGAACATGAATTGGTCCGGGAACCAGCAGATGGCGAACGTTAAGCCGAACATTAGGAGCGTTCGGACCAAGGTTTGCCGTGCTTGGAGCTGCCACATCTTACGATGATAGGCTGGATGATTGAGGTTGTATGACCCTACGGAAAAGAGGAAACAAAGAAAGCTGGACATTTTACTAACGATTTGGATTTGTAAGATGGCCTCTGTTTATATGCAATTTGCGTTTGTGTGCAGTGCGACATGTATGGAACATGTAATGTGCACCGGCGACATTGGGGGGCATGTTTCTTATAATTTAATGTGGCAAAAGATCCACATGGAGCCTATTCCTGCACGACGCAATCATTATGAGATTGCCCCCTAAGATGACCGCTGTACAAAAGGACTATAATGCTCCCAGAAATAGCATAGAATAGTTATTTCTTGTAGGCCCTAATCTTCAATTATAGATGGTCTTTTTGAGGCTTTTAACTTATTTCGAATTGTAATTCGAATTTCGTCGCAATCACAGCCGATTCCTATTTTTTTCTTATAAGACAAATTTCTTGATTAAACTTAACGATTTTTTATTTAATTTATCATGAAATAACGACATGTGATACTGGACATGTCGGAACCAGTAATTGTTTTTTGTTCCTTATCAAGCTACTGCAAACAAACTCCGCTGTCCGGGATATCATGTAGCAGGCGCATGGTGGCTAGTAGAAGATTAATAATGGGCCCTCCGAATGAAAACAGACATTTTTATGTCGTTCAATCTTTCTCTTTGAACAAGATAATATTTTGCTAATTTCATAAATTCTCAAAATGCCGCCATTTTCGGTGCTACTCACCCGGCAGTCGGTTCAGCTTTTTCTCTTGACTTCTCAGCGTCTTGATAACCTTCCATTGCATAGCTACCATAAGCACGAACGGTGCGAAGAGGTTGAGAGTGAAGTTAAACACTCCCAAGACAGCTTGGACGTCCTTAGTAGGCCAACCACGATACCGGCAACCGAGCTCTGGGTCTTCATGAAACGGGAACATGATGAAAGACTTGGCGAGTGCTGCTAAGATCCAGCATGTTGCGATAATCAGGAGTTTCTTTCTCCGAACGGCGAAGATATGTTTATATTGGTGAGGGTAAACGATGGCCAGGAATCGCTCCAAGTTGACGGAGAAGAGACTGTAGACTGACGTCAGCGCGCAGACCCAGAATGGGTACTCGGAGAGGAACAAACGACACCTGAATTCGCCCCAAAAGTTTGGGTTTGGCGTCAGTGGTGTGTTCAGTGGGATGATTATCTTGAAGGGGACGACCAGGAGGCACACTAGGAAGTCTACTAAAGATAGATGTACCAGGAAATCACTGGTGTTTGAGCGGAGTGACTTCACGCGAAGCAGCACCGTGCAGACCAGGAGGTTACCGGTCAGGCCCACCGCGCAAATCACGCCGTACGCAACCAAAATTGCAGTGTTTGGTCCCGTGTCATTATCTTCCACGTCGGTATCATTTTTCACCAATTCTTTGCCACTAATTTCAAAGTTTTGAGATCTATTATCATTCATCATTTCAATTTATCTCGCTGATTTTTCCGTGTGATACTATCCTCATGCACTTAACGAGAATGAACACTGATCTTGTCGCGGATTTTTTTGTTTCGCCTCAAGGCGCACCTCAAAAACGGCCGTCCCTTGATCAAATCATCCTTGATGTAGCGTAAAATGTTAATTGAGTTTGGCAAGAACAAACAAACCCTAGATTCTAGATGTAACGGAGACACACAACAAATAATTTATTTGATTTGATGAAACGAAACAGCCGCACATCTTAAAAAGGAGGTCGCTTTGTAAACACTTGAGATAACAGCCATCCATTCAAGAGAAAGGAAACGAGATAACAAATATTTGAAGTGATTGCTCCAATGTCTTCAGTAAACACATCTTGGCTCCAAGTGTTCTCTCGTCTTAATGGAACTCAATGACATGCCATTCATCACACGACGTGGTTTGACTGGTGATGGCCCTGTTCTAACACGCATCGGTTCTTGTACAAACGTAAAGCTATCCATCTTGAACTGGCAAAATGTAAACACAAGCATCTTATCTGCGCTGCAGAGAGTTCTTGTGGCAACGAAACGTTTTCTCTTTCGTGAATACGTACGGGTTAAGTTAATAGCTATCTCTTGCAGAGCGTATTCCATGTCTGTCGACAACTCAATGTGCTTTACAACTATCAGAAACTGCCCAAACATTGAGATATATATAGGCAATTGGCGCCATCGGCAGCAAAGCCAGAAACACCGGTAAAATTCCCTTCTCTTTGCGATCGAATGCTCTGCGATCTTTTCAGTGCATTACACAACACAACACACTGGACCTACGGCTTTACATCCCATCCAAAGGATGGAGCAATTGTGGTCAAGCGCCTTGCTCAGGGGTGCAAGTACAGTGTACCTCGAGTGGTTTCGAACCCACGACCTAAGGATGTTTACATCTGGAGTTTTCCGAGTCATGACCTAAAGTTCAGTTAATTTGCTGTCATTAACGCCGATAAACCAGAATATTCCTGCAGTTTTTCACAATTTTAAATTAACTATACAGACTCGTGTTCGTGTGTCACTCCGTCATTCAAGCCGTGGAAAGTTCATAAAGCAGCAAAGGGAAAGCGAAGAAACAGAAATAGCTCTCTTGAAAATGAAAACTTAGACGAGGCATCAGTGCTTGGAAATTGCCTTTCGCATGTTACCTTTGCCCTATGGCTGCTGCCCCTAATTCTTCACGTTCAAATGGAGGTGCAGTTTAGAAAGTCACATACTATGGTGTTGTTGCTACGTGGTGCACGCCAATGCCTAGCAACCAAACGCCTAGTTGCTTCATGCCATTCTTTCCGATCATGAACACAGTATTGATTCTGTACTTCACATCTAGTCACATTACATAGCAACAAACAATTAGTCTGGTCATCTGGATACTAAGTGTGCACGTGAAAGGAAATAAGTCAGTACACCAGACGCTATTTATGTTAAACACACAAGGCTAGTTTACTTGGCAGTGATTCTCGATGTCAGGTCCATAACTCTTGATCTAGCCGTAGATGCATCCCCTACTCGGGAAGAGCCCCTCTCACACCGTAGGACCTCCCTGATGCCCCGTCGGAATGCTTGGTTGGTCACGGTGTAAATGATAGGATTGACGCAGGAGTTACCCACGGCCAGGATGACACCGATGTGGTAGATGGGTGAAGCGAAGCTGAGACGGACGCCCAGATTGTAGAGTAGGAACATGAGTTGGTTGGGAGCCCAGCAAATGGCGAAGGTTATAGCGAAGACCACGAGGGTACGGACTAGGGTTTGGGTGGCGCGGAGCTGCCACATCTTACGTTGGTCGCTGGGGTTGAGACTGCCTGAAGCTGCCAAATCAGAAACAAAATCACAAACACCCATTTAAAGCCGTTTCATGCTACGGGAAAGCAAACGGGAAATTGACGTCACAGTGAAGATTTCGCGCTGTGAATTTGCTCATTGTTTAACTAATTTCAACTTGCGCTGCAAAATGTTTGGCGTCAGTTTAGGACGGTTAATATTTCTCGGGCGGTCGGGTTGGCGTACGGGTTCTTTCCTCGCATTTCACCTCTGGCGTCCCGGGTTCGAATCCGGGGCGTGTATGTGGATTGGGTTTGCAGTCCCTGCTTGACCGCGTGGGTTTTCCCCTGGGGCATTTCTCTGGGGGTTTTCCTCCCACTTCCAAAACTGCAACTCCTTCTTCGTCATCTCAAGTTGATAATATATGTAGTATAGTTAAAGCTAAAACCGTATAGTTGATGGCATAAAGGGCCTTAGTTGCCGAAGATGCCATAAAATATACAACAACAACAACAACAACTCATATTTCTCTTGAAAGCGAACACGAATCTGACGTCAAACAATTTTCTGCGAATCTGCGGCTCAAAAACTTCCCTGTCGCTATGACGTCAATTTCACGTTTGCCTTCGCATGAGGTATGAACAGGGCTGCTGCGTTCCACATACGCGAACGTTTGCAAACGTTGGCAACGTTGGCCAACAATTTCGAGTGGAACGTATTGTGCGCCACCGTGACCAACGTTCGCCAACAAACTTTTGTTTTGTTCGCGATGTTCGCGAGTCATTTAAAAATGGCGCACGCGACATGAAAGATGACAAACAATGGTTTGCAGTTTGGAAAATAAATTGCACCTTTCATGGTTTTCTCCCTTATTGCTGGCGATACACAATTAATAGCAACGTGTCACATTTCCTCAAAAATTTGGGAAGCAGCGGAGAGCCACATTACAACGTCGGTACGGTACGACTGCTGTGACTGTGGGCGCCGCCATCTTGACAATGTATTTTGGCAACATCCATTCCACATTGAGCAAACGTTGGCGCCAACGTTAACGAACCGTTCGTGTGTTTGGAACGCAGCCCAAGTACAAAGTTTGCCGCTTGTGCGCGGCCTGTCGCGACGCGCAAAACGTTTTGAGCTGGGTCAAAGTTCAATTTGTTGAACTTTGACCGCGGTGCGCTGACCATTCCAACGCGCGGTCAATGTGGTATCAGAAAAGCCCCCGCAAGTTACCGGAGTTGAATTTTCTATTTTGGAAAGATCGGCGATTGGGACCTCATGCAATGCGGTATAAGCGCAGCGCAGTAGTGTGATTTTTCCGCGATAAAGGGGAGTTCACACTATCGCGGAAAAATCACACTGTTCCATTGGTTTGTACACAAACTGGTTTGCCGCTTGTGCGCGGCCTATCGCGACGCGCAAAAGTTTTGAGCTGGGTCAAAGTTCAAATTTGTTGAACTTTGACCGCGGTGCGCTGACCTTTCCAACGCGCCAATGAGGTATCAGAGAAGCCTCAAGTTACCGGAGTGGAATTTTCTATTTTGGAATAATCGGCGATTGGGAGCTCATGCAATGCGGTGAGCGCAGCGCGAAAGTGTGATTTTTCCGCGATAGTGTGTATCCGCCTTTACTCACGAGTGCCCACTAACAACGACATAACTGTAAGTTAACAACCATCGTCTGAACGCACCTAATGACTGTCCCTCTAACAACGACGCGGGTCTACACGACGCGCAGGCATGCACACGGCCCATATACCAAAGGTGCGCGCTCGTAAAGCCCGCCGCACACCTTTGCGATTTACCGGCCTATCGGACACCGGAACATCGGATCCGGAAAAATCAAACAAGTTTGATTTGCTCCGGTCAACGGTGTACGGTCAGACCGGCCCGAATTGTTTCAGCGCACACCTTTCCGGTAAGTGGTCCGATGATCCGATTATCCGGTAAATCGCAAAGGTGTGCGGCGGGCTTAAGTAGCCGCTTAAAGGCGGATACACACTATCGCGGAAAAATCACACTTTCGCGCTGCGCTCACCGCATTGCATGCGCCCCCAATCGCCGATCTTTCCAAAATAGAAAATTCCACTCTGGTAACTTGGGGCTTCTCTGATACCTCATTGGCTGTGCGCTGGAAAGGTCAGCGCACCGCGGTCAAAGTTCAACAAATTTGAACATTGACCCAGCTGAAAACGTTTTGCGCATCGCGATAGGCCTCGCACAAGCGGCAAACCAGTTTGTGTACAAACCAATGGCACAGTGTGATTTTTCCGCGATAGTGTGAACTCCCCTTTACTCATAAGATTTCTCGTTGGTAAATGCGTCCACACGGTCACTACTTACGAGCTTACTCACGAGCGCCCACTACCAACGATTTAACTTTAAGTTAACAGCGATCGTCTAAACGCACCTATATAAAACGCGAATAAATTTGACGCGCGACGCTTTGAGAAATCTCCGCACAGAGGGAATTTGGAGTGAAACGACGCACTGACAATTTAAGAATCATGTCAGAGCGGAAAATGCTTTCTGAGATTTTTAGTGCGTATTTTTACTCCACACTGCTTTTTCTCAAAACGACGCACATTAAATTTATTCGCGTTGACCGTGAAAAGCTATAGTGTGAATCCAACCTAACGATGTGGTGTAGAATTTGCCAAGTAGGCCTATATACCAACTTACCATTTTCTCCACTCAGTGCCTGCATTTGTCTTCTGAGAGTCGCGATAACTTTGGACTGCAGTGCGATCATGATGGCGAAGGGAGCGAACAGATTGAGTGTAGAATTGTAGATACCCAGGACAGCCTGAAAACCCCGGCTAGGCCAGCCCAGGAACCGGCACCCAAGGGCTTGGTCTTCATCGTACACGAACAGGGTGAAGGACTTGGTTACTGCGGCCAGGATCCAACAGGACGCCAACATGGCGAGCTTGTTACGCCGCGAGAAGATTCGCTTGTAGGTATGAGGGTGGACGATGGCGGAGTACCGCTCGTAGCTGACGAGGACCAGGTTAAAGACGGACGTTATCGCACAGAGCCAGAAGGGGTACTGGGAGACGTAGACACGGCAACGTAGCTGGCCCCAGAGGCCGGGGAGGGGATCCTGGAGCCGAATTGGGTAAAATGGGGGTAGGATCTTGAAGGGAACGACCAGGATGCAGACTAGGAGGTCAACTAGGGACAGATGGACTAAGAAATCACTGGTGTTTGAGCGGAATGACTTGACGCGGAGCAGCACGATGCAGACCAGAAAGTTACCGGCTAGTCCCACCGCGCAGATCAAGCCGTACAGGGTCAGTACCGCGTCGCTGCCCGCTACCTCATCAACACCCCAGTTGTTTCTAGCTTGATTAAGCGAAACGGAGTCATCGGCTTCATCTACCAGAACTGCATCCAAAGAGCTGTTGCTGTTGGTTTTCTCCATCCCCATGAACTTCACCTAACGGCACAGTTTATACTGAGAGAATTTCGATAACTTACAACAGCCTCCAACTGAAAATCGTGCGTCGCCAGCAAATTGTTTTATATAGGCCTACGGGCAATTGCGATGAGACCGCTATCGGGCCCGGGGAAAACTGAAATCTGAATGAAGCTTTATAATTTGGTTACCGACTCAAAGCGGCAAGGTTATTATGCAAAGGGCAAGGTGATCTGACCAAAAAAGAACTCGCTTCAAATTGCATTAGCTATAACTGTCACGTCATCAAATAAGTCACAATATACGGCCTTAACTTTTGCAGAGAAACGCAGCGCCCGAGAGACACGACTCTACGGAGACATGACTTTCTTTTAATATTAGCTCGGAACTAGTTAATTCATGAAACTTATTAGCTAACTGAATTTTAGTTCCAGATCTCTGGTGAAATTTCATTCTATTTCATTTTATTCGTTTGGAGGGAGTGGCCAGTCTTTGTATACTTTTATTTAGTGGAGCAGTTCCACCTGAGATTTGATTGTGGTTGAAGTAACTTACAATGGCGGATCTAGTCTCATCGAAATGCAGGAATACAAAGGAACTCCAGGGGTCCAAACTTCCTACTTTTTCTGTTTTCCTGAAAATTTAATAAAGGTACTTACGCGCGTTGCTTCACGAACACGATTGGGAAGGGAGGGGAGATTGAGCCGACACCAAAATTCCGTCTACGCCGCGTTTTCTCGAAGTGACCCGCGTGAAATTTAGGGTTGATTCCAGGGGTCAATTTCATGGCGCTGTTTAGCACAAATATTTGCTTAGCACATCATTTATTTGCCTTGTATTGCAAAAATGGGTTGCCAGCCCAAAAATATGTGATCATGTGTATTTACTAATATTTTGCTACTGTTTCTAAAAATACAATTTGACATACAATTTTGGCTGGTAACCTAGTTTTATAAAGCAAACAAACTCTGTGCTAAACAGCGCCGTGAAATTCACACACGATTTAAGGCGGATAAACACTATCGCGGAAAAATCACACTTTCGCACTGCGCTCACCGCATTGCATGAGCTCCCAATCGCCGATTATTCCAAAATAGAAAATTCCACTCTGGTAACTTGGGGCTTCTCTGATACCTCATTGGCTGCGCGTTGGAAATGTTAAGCGCACCGCGGTCAAAGTTCAAAAAATTTGAACTTTGACCCAGCTCAAAACGTTTTGCGCGTCGCGATAGGCCGCGCACAAGCGGCAAACCAGTTTGTGTACACACCAATGGAACAGTGTGATTTTTTTCCGCGATAGTGTGTATCCGCCTTTATACTAGGTGCGTTCAGACGATGGTTGTTAACTTAAAGTTAAGTCGTTGTTAGTGGGCACTCGTGAGTGAGCTCGTAAGTAGTGAACAACGACGATTTAACAACAAAAAATCTTATGAGTAGCGCGCTAGTACGAGCGCGCACCTTTGGTATATGGGCAGTGTGCATGCCTGGGCGTCGTTGTTAAATCACCGTGTGGACACGCGTCGTTGTTAGTGGGACTGTCGTTGTTATATTAACTTTACCTTCGAAGGTAGTGCCCGTCTGAACATGGCTATTGAGCCTTTTCGCGCGCCATTTTACGAAAAAGTGGCATAGAGTGAATTTGGAGTGAAACCACACTCCAAAAAGCGCAAGCACAAAACACTTTCCTTCCAAGTTGATTCTGTGATTTTTCAGTGCGTCGTTTCGCCCCAAATTCCCCCGCGCCGCTTTTCCTCAACGTGACACGCCGTTATACGCAAGTATGACGGCAAACATCAATCGACAAGCTTGGAATCACGTGTCACGTTGCTGAGCGCTGATTGGTCTATGCCCAGGTTTATTAACTTGACGCCACTCAGTGCAATTTAATACAGCATTTTATGAAATAAATAAACCAACAAAGGTGAACCACAAAATTGATTATGGGGAAAATAGAATGCTATAGAGCATGCAGGGTGAATAGAGCGGGGATACGGGAAGGGTAAATAGATGAGATTTCATTTAGAGGAAATGAAATAAAAACGGTCATTATATAGATAGATTGAACCCGAAAGGTTTCAATTCGATTATGGAATATTATGGTAAAAGTTCCACACAACTCAGCTTTAATATTATTCAATTTACCTGCATGCTGATGAGGTATTGTTGATGTCAGGAAAAGTACGTGTTGTGAGGAGTGGCTTTTGTTCGCTGCTTGCATCCGCCTTAAAGGTGTGCCAGTTTACTTTCACTGCGATATCCGGCCATGGTACCTGTGCCCTTGAGCAAGACATCTAACCACAATTGCTCTATCCTTCGGAAGGGATGTAAAGCCCTTGGTCCAGTGTGTTGAGTAACGTACTTAAAATATACCAGAGCCACTCTTCCGTGAAGAGTAAAAGGGGAATCCCTGGTGTCTCTGGCCGTCGGCTGCCAATGGCGCCACCCACCTATGCATCTCGATGTTTAGGTGGAGGATACTTGTAAGCTTCTGTAAACTCATAATAATATACAGCGCATGTGAACATGCTAATATGGAATGTGCGCTATAGAAATGTAATCATCATCATCATCATATTTTTATTTTCAATTTACCAATTTATCTGTTTTCAAATAAAAATATCTGTTCTGTTACAACAAGACGTTATCGATTGAAAAGGTGCAATGTTGATACTTTTTAAAGCTGAAAATGTCTAAGAATCTTATAGATGGGCCCTAAACGATGAAAAATATCAATATTATTTTTTATGCAAATATTGAGTTTTGAAATGAACAAGTGTAATGAATGAAACGTTTCGGAACCGAACAGGTTCCAGTAATCCTATACCGATTTATCATAAACTATGTCATTTGAAAAGTTTCGGCAAACTAAGAAAATTAGGCCTTATATACCTGTTGTTGTTTAATTTTTTTTTTTTCAAGGTGAGCCGCTGTCCCGTGCACAAACAGCATTCGTCCAGTTCATGATCACAACGTTTCGGTAATTTACCGCGGTTTAATACTTCTTCAATCGCATAAATGTCCTTCCCTTGCCAAAAAAAGGGAAATTAAAGTAAAGGAATTGTCATTTCTGAAGCGTATCTCCTTGACCTTATACCGAATAATTCCAATGAGTAATTTATTAACCTTCGGCCAGTACAAAGAATAAGACTGCACTGGTTCTTCCAATTGTATAATTCAACTAAAATCTAATTACCAGAAGTTACATTTTGCTTTAGCGATTCAGAATAATACAACGGAATAACAAAGGCCAGATCATAAGTCAATTATTTTTGCTTTTCCTTTAATTTTACATTTCTCTCTGTCCACAGAGACAACTGGTACCAATTATACAGATTAAAATCTCAAAATAACGATACTTTTTTGAAAGTCGCTTGCGGACTAAAAAGCTTCTGAAAGCGATATAAAACGTAAAATTCATTCCATGTATACTGATGTCGCATACATGTGTCCACGTTCTTGCCACAATACTAAGGCATAACACCAAAACCACAACGGCTGCAGATTTGGAAATAATTGTTCGAACTTCGTAGCACATATGCAGCACGATATGTGGCAAACGGACTCCTCCCTACCATTGTTCCCCTATTGTGTCTCAAACATCCAAGGAATTTCCAAGGAATTCCTTTTAGTTTTTAGGGGGTGTTGGAGCGTTAACAAAAGGGAAGAGTGTGTTGAGGTATAGGGGCAGTCCCTCTGCCACATATCGTGCTGGGTATATCGTAGCACGTTTTTTGACATGACTTGCAAATAAATTTTATTCATGATTTTAAAAATTATGAACAGACTTATTAAATGTAAAATTGATATTAATATGAAGAGTATAAAACCGGCCGTACACCTTGCGTTTCGTTCGTGATCCGATCGCGATAGCGCATGTTGTGCAGTCGCATCACAAGGTGTACGGATTTTGCGATGCGTTCCGATGGCGATGTGGTCACAATTTTGTGTCCGTCGCAGCGCAATCGCAGAATTTCGAGCATGCTCGAAATTTGGCGTGTCTGTGCAATCGCAACGGAGTCAGAATGCAAGGTGTACGGCCGGCTTGAATAGTTCTTAGCCTGTGTATTCTGCTAGACGCTTACAGACGACTACGTTGATGAGCATTGACAAGTTTCAAATTAACACCGTCAGCCTCGTTTCAGATGGTGAGCCATTGTATTACGTCACGTGTCTTCTGAATTTGCATATTTTATCACAAAAGAAAGCACTGAGACCCCAATTTTCGATGACAATTTGAAAACCCTCATTAGCTGGCGTTTCGGGACCAAACTATAACATGATGCAATGGGTTTAGTCGGTAGAGTGGTCGTTGGTTCAAACCACGCAGAGCCTCAGGTTCAAATCCCGTTCCAGCTACATTTCCTTGATCAATTAACCAGTTGACAGCGAGACTATTTATGACCAAAAAAAATCCTTTTTGAATTTATTAAAAGGCAAATGTGATTGGCCAAAAGTTAAGACCCGGTCAAGCACCACATACTGACTCTTGAGAATCATCTCTACATTCATCCTCCACTTGTCCCGCGTCAAGTGGTTAACATGATAAGAAAATGGCTCAAAATGGACATGATTTGACGATGGGAATGAGCTTAATATTGAGGCAACTTGGCGCGGATATCCCCTGGCACCACGCAGCATGCATGACCAAAGCGACCGGACGGTAGCGGAGCTATACCGGCATCCCAAGCCATTGACACGGGGTCGAAACACTCCACGCTCGGTAGAGGGTCCTCGTTATCGTCGTCTGGACCACCGATGATGTAGGCCTTGTTGTCTGAAAACAACCAACGTCAGAAGGGATCACGTGAGAAGAAGCATGAGCACGTGACAAGAAGCATGAGCACGTGACAACTGACATGAGCAGGTCTAGGTTTGGGGCGTGTTTGTTTCGGACGGATCCAGATTCAGATCGGCGCATATCCAAGGTGAACTCGTTCACTTCGCGCACATCCTGATCGAGATCCGTGATCTGTGGAATCCTTCTCGAGAGATGGTTCAGCGCTAGATCCAAAATGGCGACGTAAACATCGCGGAGATTTTGTGTGAGTAAAACCGTGTCGTTTCAGTTTCCAGAGACAACACACGATACAAACAAATTTAGAATGCTTGTTTATTTACGACGAATGTCGTGGGAGAAATTTGGAACAGAAATTTGACAAATTCGGTAAATAAATTGCAATTCACGTGATTTAAGATCCGAGTTGAGAGCGGTTTCGTTTGTTTCTGCGCAGTAAAACAGATCGGGATCTGGATTCGGATCTGTCATGAAACAAACACGCCCTATGTCATTCCTTGATTTTCTCCTCTAGGTCTCTGGTCATTCCTCGCGCCTTTCGTTTGACGTAAGTTCTTGTCCGCTGTACAAGTTCTGTAGGCCTATCCCAGTTTTTTGCATTAAAAGTACCGGTATTACAAACAGGGATGATTTACTCCTTCCATTGCGAAGATACATGTATCAGTATCTGATTTAGTCGAGATTTTGAAGACTCGAGCCCATGGCACGACCCCTTGATTTCTGGTGTAGGCGCTTTAGCTCGTGAAGTGAACTACTGATCTGAATAAATTTAAGGACCATGTTCAATTCCTGTAGCAACGGGAGTTCGAGTGTATACCTGACGTGCTTGATAGCCCTAAGACATAATGGCGTCACATGTTGTTACATGTACACATTTCTGTTGGAATCTCGGGAAACCATGGTTTGTAGAGGCGAAGAAAAACACGCATGACGTCATTATGTCTTAGGTATCTATTGCCTTGGGGACAACATTTTTTGAAAAAAAAATAAACAAATCTTACCAACTGTGACTGTGTTTGCATCATGTCGACCCTGCCAAACATCGTCCACGTACTCCCACATTCCCAGGCTCTCATCGTAGGTTTCTATCGTCGATTCTGATTGGCTCTTTTCCTCCGAGTCACCGGATTCCCCAACGAATCCGCCAATCATAAACAGCCTATTAGCCATCTCCAAGAGGCTTGCGTGGCATCGTGGTACGCGGAGAGGTGCCATGGCGTCCCATCTGAAAGTTGGGATTTGAAAAAATATATATCGTCAACTACTAGACAAAATATGTTGAAAGTGGCAAAGAGGTACGCGTTCGTCTTTAACTATTTGTTTTTGGGAAATGTAACTTCTGAAGTGGCTGTCAGTTTTAACACTAGTTTTGAAAGAGTAATTATTGCGTTCTGTTCAGGCAAAGTAAAATGTATTGACTCGCCTTTGCCCACTTTTGTTTTAGTTTTGGTGAATTCTATGATAATTTAAAATTGGATTTGCAAATGGGTCTGGTAAAACTGGACACGGCTAAAACAGACCCCAATTGGTATATCAAAATACGTGAAAAGACGGAAGGGAAAGACTTCTGAAATGGAAAATTAAACTTGAGAAATATTTTATTTCACTTACTGATCTCGGAAAGGGTCATAGCAGACCACATGTCTTTGTACTGGTAAGGATGAGCCGGCGAGATTGTCTTCAGAGAACCCGCCTGCAACCCACATCTTGTTACGGTACACGGTCACTGCGGAACCGTAACGTGGTAAGGGGAGAGGCGCTACGTAGCGCCAACAGTCGGTGTTAGGAGAATAGCACTCGACTGTAGCTAAAGTGCTAAAAGTCAACAAACAAAACAACAAAGTTACAATAGATATTTATTTATTTATTTATTTATTTATTTATTTATTCACCACATCCAACAGCGGAAGGACCGCCAATTACAAGAATGGGATCAATTTTTAAACATAGATATTCGAATAACTATCAACTTCTAAGTTGAATTACAAACGGCCAGAGACACCGGGGAATCCCTCCCCTTGCTCTTCACGAAATAATGCTCTGGGATCTTTAAAGTGCGCTACCGAAACTGAACACACCGGACCAACGGCTTTACATCCCTTCCGAAGGACGGAACAAGTGTGATTAAGTGCCTTGCTCAAGAGCACTAGTGCCACAACCCGTCACGGCCCGGAATCGAACCCACATTCTAGTACTGGCACAGGAACTTGAGTTCGACGCACTAGAGCACCAACAGTCGGTGTTAGGTGAATAGCACTCGACTATAGCTAGAGTGCTAAAAGTGGAGAAACAAAACAACAGAGTTACAATAAATATGCCACGTAGCGCCAACAGTCGGTGTTGGGTGAGTAGCCGGAGTGCTAAAAGATAAGATATAAAACAAGTTACAATAGATGTGTCGGTGTTTCAGTTTTAGTCGTGTCTTGGAGAAAGTGATGCTTATGGCTATTTATCATTATAAAATTAACGTCCTTTAGTGGCAACCATCTTCGATTTGGTGACCAAGATTCCAAAGTGAGGCTGGAAGGTCATGCACTCCAATGTATCATTTTTCTGCAAGTAAATCTGAGCTTGTTTTCTTGAAAAATATAGATTTTAGTACATTTTGGGTTTGGTCTAAACTTGGGTCTAGTTCACGAGTCTGCTTAAACTGTAATATACTGATTGAGATTTTTGCATTGTGGTATACTGCTTTGGAATTAGTCTGGCGCCATCCCAATTATCATGTTTGTAATTGTCAATAAGGTGTATTGTTTTACCGGCCAGCTTGGTCTTGTCCCCCGACTACGTACAACTGGCCAAACAGTGCCGCTGCCCCGTGGAATATCCGAGCCGCATTCATCGGGTGCGCGTCGCTCCAAAGCCCCTTACGCACGTCGTATGTGATTACGGAGCTAACTGGCTTTAGAAAGTCGTCTCCTTCCGCGTGGGGGTCAGAACCACCTAAAACAGGCCACACATACTCCCGTTAAAGCATTCTAGCATGCCGTTGCTATATGGATGCTCAGTTTGAAAAAGAACAACGGGATAGAGCTTTTGGTTATGCACTGTTTTTTTTGTTACTGCTAAAACAACTTCCATGCTATGTTGGCATGTGCCTATAAAACTGTTTTCTGCTTTCAAACTTTCAGTCATTTCTGGGACTTTTTAAAAAATAAGAATTACGTCAATTATTTTGACGACGGACGCTTTCAAAGCAACAAGTTTCACTCACCAATGACATAGAGAAATCCATTCAAGAAAAGCACCACGTGATGATTCCGCGCATGCGGCATTGGTTCCAGCTCCAGCCAGTGGTTATCGTCCAATAGCAACGCTTCTACCTTCCGTCCCGCGATCTCTGATTCGCCACTCTTGGCCACACCCCCCACGGTAACTATGAGGTCAGACCTCCTCTCAAAGCGTTTCATAAGAGGCCACGTGATTGGTCCGCAGCTGAGTAACTTTGGATTGGATGCAGTTATTCGATGGTCACTGATCAGACACGGTGTATGGTAACATTGATGGGCCTTGGGTGCTTGGGACGCTTTCGGTGATGCTCTTAGGGTCATCTTTGCAGCAAGTTTCAAATCGTTTTGCGTGGGCTAAAAGTATAAGAAATACCTCACAAATCAGCTTGACGACATGTGATGATATCAGACGATTTCTGAGGAAATGTTTTTCACATTGGTGATGATTTTGTCGTTTTCGTCTCTTCAATTTTCCAAATTGGAAAATGAGTACGTATTTTATTAAACCGATAAAAAACAAAATACTTATTTCAATCAATTTAAAGGTCATTTTTAAATAGAGTCTTTCACCCAAGCTACCCACCATTGGCCACGGAGCAGGGCTCATCCGCTTGACATGTTTTGGTTCAGAAGCTGTGACGTGTTTGTCGCTGATTGGCTGTGCCGATTCACGTGCTGGTGATTGCGACGCCGATTGGTTATCTCGGTCTATATTATTTGCATCCTCCGTTTTTATTGGCTTAAAAGAGAACAGAAAAATCAGAAACTGTTTCTCGTCTGACATGTCTGCTACGACGCGTTGTATTTCGACGTGTCTAATGTGCTCTTTTAAAACCGTCAATTATTGAGACTTGCAAAGAAGATGTGAACATGTAAGATATCATTTCCCTGAGATAATGTTGACCTACCTTTGACCTCAAGTTTGAATTTGAGGCATCCAATGATCGCATCTTGATGGGTTCCATAACTGGTTGACCGCCAAATGGTTGAATCGAACTTGAAGACTTTGAGGTCTGAGACAGAAATGTCGACTGGCCCATGATTCGGGCTTCATTGGCGATTTCAGCTGCAGTCGACAGTAATGTCTGTCGAGAACCAAAAATAATCACTTATTTGTTCAGTTCAATAATATGGTATATCTTTGTTCCTCAGAGGAAAACTAGATCAAGTCATGAACAGCTCGCAAAATGCTGCACGATACTTCACACGAACGCTACATTCAGTATAAAGTTCAGGTATATAAAGTCATAATTATACTCGGACTCAAAAGAGGAAATCAAAGAAACGGAATTTGAATGGAACTGAGCTGAGGCCACAGCCAAGAATAATGTATTGAAAAAGCAACCGGGCAACACAAAAATGGACGCCGCTTCTAATGTCAGTCCATGAAAATAAACAATAGGCACAGACCCGAACCATTTGTGCACACCAGACCCGAACCATTTGGGCACACCAGACCCAAACCATGGGCACACTAGACCCAAACCAGGGGCACACCAGACCCGAACCAGGGGCACACCAGACCCGAACCATTTAAGCACACCAGACCCGAACCATGCATTTGGGCACACCAGACCCGAACCATTTGGGCACACCAGACCCGAACCATTTGGGCACACCAGACCCAAACCATGGGCACACTAGACCCAAACCAGGGGCACACCAGACCCGAACCAGGGGCACACCAGACCCGAACCATTTAAGCACACCAGACCCGAACCATGCATTTGGGCACACCAGACCCGAACCATTTGGGCACACCAGACCCAAACCATGGGCACATAGACCCAAACCAGGGGCACACCAGACCCGAACCATTTAAGCACACCAGACCCGAACCATGCATTTGGGCACACCAGACCCGAACCAGGGGCACAAGGCCCAACAATATGCGTCTGCATTTGAACTGCCCGCCGTTGTTGTACATATACGGCCGGGATGGCAGAAGCATTTGTTTGCCCACCGCCGATGAACATACGGTCGGGAAGACCATAGATATAAACATTTCTCAGAGAATAATTGCATGACACGTTAGTCCCCCACTGAAGATGTACTGTCAGTCGGGGATACGCACCAGCCAGATAGAACAGACGCAAAATTGGCATTTGAAGTTTCTGCACTGCTGTTGGACAATTCAGTCGGGAGTATGGTTTTGTGAATAAGATCAAATAACCAATGGAGTAAAATCATCCTTCGCATTAGTGCTCTTTTAAACCGTCAATTATTGAGACTTGCAAAGAAGATGTGAACATGTACGATATAATTTCCTGGAGATAATGTTGACCTACCTTTGACCTCAAGTTGGAATTTGAGGCATCCAATGATCGCATCTTGATGGGTTCCATAACTGGTTGACCGCCAAATGGTTGAATCGAACTTGAAGACTTTGAGGTCTGAGACAGAAATGTCGACTGGCCCATGATTCGGGCTTCATTGGCGATTTCAGCCGCAGTCGACAGTAATGTCTGTCGAGAACCAAAAATAATCATTGAAAGTTAACTTTTTTGTTCAGTTCAATAATATGGTATATCTTTGTTCCTCAGAGGAAAACTTGGTCAAGTCATGAACAGCTCGCAAAATGCTCCACGATACTTCACACGAACGCTACATTCAGTATAACGTTCAGGTATATAAAGTCATAATTATGGAGGATATAATGAGCATCCGTTCGGAAACGTTTGTAGTATACACGCATGTACGTATACGCGCGCCTGCACAATACGCATTGCAGTGGCGTTCGCTTGTTTACGGACCTGTCCGATTTCAAACCAAATCGATAACAGAAAACAATGGAAAGTTGACATGCGGTAATGAGACATGTTTCGATCTCCAGTTAGAACCATTTTGATTCCACGTTTTACAAACTTGCCAATTACAAATTTAATTTATTATAGAGGCCAGCCCTATTTACCGTTTGGAAACTTTCATCATCTGAGCGATTGGGTGCTGTGAAATCTTCACGTTGTCTCCAGGATGGGGAGGATTGCAGGCTCGCATCGTCCGCCGGGGTATCCTTTGCTTCTTCAGTTTCCACTTCATCCATTGTTGACTTTATCCCAGGTACTTCTAAGAAACTTTTATCTTTGTAGACATGTCGCGCCAAATCTTGAGCTTTTACATCTTGCAATCGCACCTGGCTGAATACGAGTCGTGCGTTCTTCACCCCATGCTCTCCGTTGCTAAGGATCCAATTTTTGGCGGCAAGGAGCACTTCCACTTCGTCTGGAACGCTGAGATTATCGTCTGCTAACAGACGCGCAACCATGTCAGCCGGACAACGCAGGAAGGTTTCCGTGCGACAGACGGCCGTGAAGTTTGCCAAGACAAAACTGCGAATTTTGTCGAAGATCAAGGTCAGATTAACCTGTTCGGTAACGTACATGGCACACAGGCAATTCTCGACGGTGTAATTTTGTAGGAATTCTTCCCCGAGTTCAACAATTCTTGTCACCTTCAGTGCAGATGCTGCCTGCATAATCTCGCCCACGCTGCACCACGTGATCTCAATTTCTGACGTGTATATGTACCCAAGTAACTTTTCAAACCCTGCCGCTGTAACCAGACTATCCAGTGACATTCTACGTGGAGAGGTCGAGGTACCAGACTGCTCTTTCAGCAATAAACGCAGGAAGAAATCGCTATGCGTTGCTAAGACGACTCCGTGCGCGGGAAAACTGACATGACCAATGTCAATAATGACGTCGCAAAGTTTCTGATTGGCCCACAGGACGTAGAGCGTGTTCATACCGGTGAGGGCGTGGTTTATCAAGATGGAATCGCGTCGCTGACGATGGAGCGTCGTCTTTGCGGGTTTTCTAGTTGTCCCTCCTGAAATGAAACACAAAATAGGTTGCTTGAAGACTTCAAAAGAAGTGTTAAAATTGATGAGATTTTGTCTTACAATCGTTTCAAACGGGCGTTTAACAAAATTCAATATGGCGTTGTATTGCTCAGTATGGCAAGAAAGGCCATTTTTGATTGGTTTAAAAATATTTGAGTTAATAATATTCCTGCCTTTGATTGGTCAATGGTAGGCGTTTTAACAACATGGAACAGCGGAAGGCAAAAAAAAGATTGTATTTTGTTATAAATTGTCGTCCAAAGAAAACTATGAATAATAGGAATGAAAAAGAGTTGGTTGTTAGGCCTACCACAAAAGTGACTTTAGTGCACAACAGTCAGTTTTACAGCTGAAAATATATATTATAAAAAAGAAGTTCGATTATAATACCAACCTCTACAATCACTGCCGGACTCCTGAGCGGGTGCCGGCGTGTCACTCCCCCGTACCCCTGCGGCAGTCTTACACCGCCCGCCTGGTGCGGAACTAGGCCGACTCTGACAACTCGTACCAGCATCTCCAATGCACTCAGAGGCCGAGAAGTACACCTCACTATCTTCGCTTTCATTACCATTCATGCTCCGAATAGTCCGCCTCCAAGACTACGTAATTCCTGATACTTTGCCGCTCATAATGCCCGAAAGCTTTCAAGTATCACGCCTTGAAAATGAAGTTTGTTTTACGGATTGTATTTTATGAAACATTATGCGAAAAGTAAACAAAACAAGTCAGTTGCTTTGTTTCTTGTGCGTCTAAGCATTGTGCGTATTGCGTAGTGTCTGTGACGCAACGCGCGTCCGCGCGTGTGCGTGCGCACGCAGGCGCACTTTGCTCGATAAGGAAAAAGCAATGCAATGCAAACGTTCGTTTTCGTTAATTTTTTTCTCCGTAAATGGTTTCCAAAATTTGGCTAAATATCTGGCTATATCATAACGTTTGTACAACGAATGTATATAGACCATTACAAATTTTAGAAGTCAAACAACCCAACTGAAATGTACGACAAGTGCCGTTTTCTTGGTCAGTTTTACAGCAATTATACTTCATGCAATGTCCCGTAATTTGGGACGGAAAGTATTTACAAACGCAGCCTATTCATACAGTTTGATCAAAATCATGATCAAATGTTGTACAC
This sequence comes from Henricia sp. BOLD:AAB3569, assembly GCA_037783545.1. Lineage (NCBI taxonomy): Eukaryota > Metazoa > Echinodermata > Asteroidea > Spinulosida > Echinasteridae > Henricia > Henricia sp. BOLD:AAB3569. The sequence continues at coordinate 993,728 of JBBELK010000480.1, read as the reverse complement.
AGCCATCTCACTGGGTTTATATCCTTTTCGCAGTTACATGTATAAATGTGAAATAAAGTGGGTCGTGTTCATTTTTACGATTAGTAAAAGGTTTGACATCGAAAACTTAAAAATTAAATTGTGTTTTTAAACAGAAAGTAAACCATGAACATATTTTATGATTTGTATACGCTGTTATGACAAGATATACACAGTGACAGCACGAAAACCGAACGAACAGTTTAGTTGCAAATTAAACTAATTTAAAATTGTAATGTTTTTATGTATATTCTGTATTTATTCTGTATCCATATTTAATTCTAAAACAAGAATTTAGCAAACTTATATACATGTAGAACACATTTTTGGTCGCATGCGAACCAGGGCTGCGTTCTACTCATATCAACGTTGACGCTTGCGTAAAGCGGGCCTCCCACTGTGCGATTTTTGCCACGAATTTCCTACGATTGGGTACGATTGGGTACGACTGTGTGTAGAGTCTATAGGCAGTCTCCGATAATCGTACCAATTCGTAGGAAATTCGTGGCAAAAATCGCACAGTGGGAGGCCCGCTTTACGTTCGTCATTAATTTTAGCTCGTAGGCCTATTTACACTTCATAACCATGCTCAACCCTAACACTCCTCAATCCGCCAAAATCAATATGATTTGACATACACCCTAGGGAGTTAGGGTTAATGACTACCCCACCTATAGGCGGCTGTGATAGAGCAACAACTGGTCAGCGAATCAGCAACCAGATTTTTTAGGGAAAAAACCATATTCATAGCCGAACGCGGTCGGTCCTACCGAACGCAGCCCTGCCTTTTATACCCCATTACATCGCCTCTTCAGCCGGCGATATTCTCTGCGATTTATTAATCTCCGCATCGCTCATCGTATCGTACTCATCATCCGAGTACACAGTAAACGTCTGATAATTCATCATAGACTTCCTCTTCCGAACTTTGCCGATGCTCAACGGATCCTTACTGTCTCGCACACTGTACAGGTTGAGGGCGCTCTTGAAGCCTCCCCGTATCCAGCCATAGATGAGGCAATTTAGGAAACCTTGTAGGTTGGCAATGGCGCCTTGAAGTATGAATAGAGAAATGAGATTCCCCGTCTTGGAAACCTCCGTGAAGCTGATTATGCCCACGATCGAGGCTGGAATACAAACAGAAATTGTACGGGAATTAAGCATAAATCTTACGAAAATTAAGTGTAAATTCTACGGAAATAAGACATACATTGTAATACATTTTACATGATATAACCGTAAATTTTACGAAAATGACATGTAAATTTCACAGAAATTAAGCGTAATTTGTTTTTAAAAAAAAGTGCAAAATGTGCAACCATGCATGTCATCAAGGAAAAAAGAAACTGCCCCACGAAATGGCAGCTATTCGATACGGTCTATTATCTTTAAAAACCAACCTGGGAGCCAACAGACGATAAAGACGACACAGTACAGAATGCCTCGATTGCGGATTCTTTTAGCGGCTTCGTACTGTTTATGACTGACTACGCCTGATGAGTGTTGGCTGGTCGTCACGGCACGGTGTGTTAGGTAGTAGAATGCCTGCAGGATGGAACAAAATAAGCATGAATAGAGCATTTGCACGAGCCGCCATCTTGGGGCCAGTCACATTGTTACTTTGCGTCATGCATGGGTACAGTTTATGACTGACTACGCCTGATGAGTGCTGGCTGGTCGTCACGGCACGGTGTGTTAGGTAGTAGAATGCCTGCATGATGGAACAAAATAAGCATGAATAGAGCCTTTGCACGGGCCGCCATCTTGGGGCCAGTCACATTGTTACTGTGCGTCATGCATGGGTACAGTTTATGACTGACTACGCCTGATGAGTGTTGGCTGGTCGTCACGGCACGGTGTGTTAGGTAGTAGAATGCCTGCATGATGGAACAAAATAAGCATGAATAGAGCCTTTGCACGGGCCGCCATCTTGGGGCCAGTCACATTGTTACTGTGCGTCATGCATGGGTATACTGTTTATGACTGACTGAGTGTTGGCTGGTCGTCACGGCACGGTGTAGAATGCCTGCACGATAGAGCAAAATACTAGCACTATCTTTCGAGAGCAACAGTTTATCAGAAAAAATGTTTTAATTATTTTAAATAGCTCATCAGACATCTGGTTTATATTATAAACAGAAAGTTGCATACAAACAATGGGGAAAGATACGGTAGGTCTGTGATAAAGGCCTACAGAAGGTTGGAAAATGAAGTTCCTTTATTACCATAATTCCAACGCTGCAGAGGAAAAACGAAGTCAGGAAGAATGATTTCATCGCAAGACGACTCCCGATCCCGGTATTGCTGCTGTCCTGTGATGTATGAAAATAAAAATACAAAAATAATCAGATCGATCAAATCATTGTTTTAGATCTAAAATGCAGGACATACAGTTCTGTTGGAAGAATCGACAAGAAATTTAAACTTACGAGACACGGGTCCTTTTTCTGATGAAAAATGATGAGACATCTGCAAGGTAACGAATAAAACGAACGAATAAGGTAGCGAATAAGACGAATTTTCAAAATCAGTTTGTGCCAAGACTAATCGATACATGTAATTCAGTAAACATGGAACCAAAACCGCAATTTTCTTAAAATATACCAATTCCTGATCAAAACAAAAGTTGAATGGTGAACTTGTGGATAACAAGCCACTGATTGACCAATCACTTTAGAATCGCTTTCAAGACTGTTCTGCTTCAGTGATTTCCCCTAGGTTCAAAACAACCTGTTAGAAACCCATGACAGCTCATTTTGTGCGTGGTTCAATCTAATTGTCCTTAAATTTATCAGTTATCAGTTTCAAGCCAGTTTCCCTAAAATTGTGAAATATCTTTAAGATGGGTCGGTGCAAACTCACTCATAGTTGTGTGTTCGGCAGACATGAGGAACCTCCGTGAGTCTTTCCTGAGTAGCGTGATATAACGCAGCTCCTAGGAGTGGTATAATCCACGCTATGGTGTAGGACACGGGGAGATACCAAGGCGTGCAACTATAAGTCGGCTGCCACAAAAATGGAATTATAATTTGACTTTAAATATTATTGTAAGTTCAATGTTGTACCACTTTGAATGAAAAACAAGATGTTACAGTATTTAGTTTGTTGAGGTTTACAAACCCTTATAGTATAACAAAGCATACATTACAACTGTTTTTACATGCCAATGCTCACCCATAGACCCTATTCACGCGTTATAGAACGGTTCAATCGTGTCCCATGAATCAGTTCTACAGAATGCAAACTGCTGATTGGAAAGGTACCAGACTACTTATGCGTTTCAAGCCTCGTCTTCAGATCGAGGTTTGGAATGTATATGTAACTGGTACCTTTCCAATCGACAGTTTGCACTCTATAGAAATTATTCTGGGGATACGATTGAACCCTTCAAACGCGTGAATAGGGTCTATATCTTCTCTTTTTATTATTTACCCGTCAACCACCTCCACCTGTTTATGAGCCTGAGCCAACAAGAACATGTTTTTTGCCCCCTGCTTCTCAATGTTTCTAGCCCTGCACTGTTAAATAGCCAAGGAACACACGTTGTTTACCTCTTTGGTGTAATAAGGCGATACAAGTTGCGCTAGTTGGTCCTTGGTCCTGCGATATGCTTCAAAAGCGTAGATTAGCGTCAGTAAGAATGTCGTCAGATATAGCCCCTTAATGGAAGGAAACAGAAACGTCTAATGTCTAACAGATGTAGAAACATAGTCCGAATACACCATTTGAAAACATCCGAAACAAAATGTTCAAGTTGTATTTTATGTAATGTATGTATATAGAGTTTATAGACCGTAATAAGTATAGCTGCCATCTTGTGTGGGGCAACATTTGATATTTTAAGAAATGGAAGCACACAATGGGCAACCATGCATGTCCTCAATGATCAAAGAAACTGCCCTACACGATGACGGGTATTCGATACGGTCTATAAGAAGTAATTTTACATAATTATGTGCACAAGGAGTTATGATGTGGATAGCTCGTTGCCCCTTCGGGCGATAAGTCCATTGTTCAAGGCCACTGCTACCACATTGTGTCCTTAGACAAGACACTTTACTTCGCTTTATCTCCTTGAGACTTCCTCTACCCAGGTGTATAAATGAGTACCGGCAAATACTATACAGATACAACTAGCTCATCATCCCTTGTTCTTCTTACCCAAGCTAGACTGGAGATCCACGCGCAGGCTACGGGGTATGGATTGTTGTCAAACTCATGACCGAATAGAACAAGGCTGATGATGACCGTGATGGATGCTAGGAGATCAGCGAGGGACAGGTGGAATAGGGGGTACACCTGTCAGGGGTGGGACCAAAAACACAAGGTTAACGGCCGATGAATTCTCCAGGCATCGAGACGTCATTATGTCGTAGGCCCATTGGTGATAACGTTTTTACTTTTTGGGTGGTGAGGGGGTGAGGGAGGGGGGGTTTACATCATTTTCGGATAGATGTTTACACATGTAAACAAAGAAAGAAAAAATATTTGTTTTGCTCCAGCTTACTAAAACAACTGTGGCGTTCCCCAACTTATTTCCAGTGCGCCTCCCCCCAACAAGAAAACCAAGATATATGTAGTGTCTTCAAAAAGGCAAGAAAAACAGGGAAAGAAGACAAACACGTACCTCTGGGTTTAGAATCTTTCTTTTGACAATCACAGCTATGATGATGGATCCAGAACCTAAAACACTGTCGAGTATCGGGAGGCAGAAAAGGGGAAATATTATTGTGGATTTAATAACATTTTAACAAATGTTTCACAAAGTGAAAACAGATCAAAAAGCTAAATTCTGGTTTAATACGTGATTCGAGTCTCTTAATTTAAATTGATTTTGCACAAGATTGTGAAACCGGCTTTAAAAAAATTATAATCAGACCAAAATTAGAAGAAAGTTCAACGACGGATCTCGTTTTCATTACAGTCTGTCATGAAGCCACAGAAATAATTTTATTTTATTTGTTTTATTTTCTTAAATTTTCCATTTTGTTTTCAAATCTTTTTTTATTTCATTGACGCATAATTAGCAGGAATTATAGAGAGAAAAGTAAAACAATGTCGGTCCTTATTAATTTATTGTATTATTTATGTGTCAGAAAGCGCATTTTAATTTTGTTACGCAAAGGAATGGGCCTTAAAGAGATTTGAAGTGCATAGTTTCCCCGGCCCAAACAAAGTTACTTTAGGTTTTTCCAAAATGTTTAATCAGACAATTATCTACAGATTACAAATGACCTTCGTACCTTTTTTCGTGTGCCTAATAATTATATCAACATGCCCCGTGTATCGATTACAGAGTTTAGTATGGAAAATATATTATACTGCATTGTAAATTGATTGAAAAATATACAATTCATTATTTCCATGTACCATAATCCCTAGGCTCCATACCTCATTGATTTTGTCAGCGACATCTCATTTAAACCTAACTTGGGCATATTTTTGTTTTCCTTCAAATATATGTTTATGGGTCTTTCTATAAATTAGGGGTCCAAAAGTGTGACATTTGGTGTCCCCCGTTACACCTGATATGTTATTTTTCGTACAAAAATCAATAAAATCGGCTTTTAAACCATTTTGTATGAATTGTACTTTATGTACTCACTCTTTGAGATGGAAAGTATTTAAAGAATGTGTCCTGAATTTACAAAAACAAGATGTAAAATGTAACGGGGGACACCAACATTGGACCCCTAATTTATAGAAAGACCCTTATAATAGGAACACAGGTATATCAAATCGTCGAACGTGCCTTGACAACATGGACAGTTAACGCACCTTAGACACGACGAAGTCAATTCAGCAATTCGCACGTTCTCTTGCTGTATTGGACAAAAATGAAAAGATTCAATTATAATTTAAATCATCTGCTTTAATATATTGAGCTATCAGGGGCGTAGGCCGGTTTGGTCCTGCATGGGGGTGCGATTTTCATGAAAGCGGAACTCCAACTCCTGACAAGCCGAATTAGAAATATTTGGTGGTCGGTCCGAAGTCGCTCGGGGGGGGGGGGGGGAGGAAGGAGGGGGGCCCCTTTTCACTCCATAATGCTGAAGGAGGGTGCGTCCACACATACACCCCGGCCTGCGCTTGTTCTCCCAAACAATCGTGGACGTTTTAGGGAGGTCTAACAAAGAGAACAATATCGTCCGCGATTGGCAAGCGAACGTCCGCGATTCTCTCCTGTACAAAACCAACGAGAGTAAGGAAAAATAGACTATGTCCAAACAAAAGAGGAACAAAGGGACGTCCGCGATTGTCAGTGAGTTCACACCTCGATGCGCCCACGGCTGGCCGGCTATAGATAGGGCTATATTCATGTCCAATTTAAAAGTAAGAAGTTGACAACAAGTTTGGACATAAGAGATGTTAAGGTTGGATTCTTTGCACGTTTGACGCGCGTCACTTTGAGAAAAAACGGTGTGGAGGGAATCTGGAGTGACGAAGTGAAAACCACAAAACCGACTTGGTCAGAAAGTATTTTCCTGATGTATATGTAAATCATCCCGCGATTGTAAGACATTATTTCATTCAGAAGAAAATGACAGAAGTGTGAATTTTTACCTGATCTGGACTTAGTACGAAACGATCCTTGTTGCTGATGTTCGATTCATCCATCTTCGATACATTGATTTAGTTCCGTTACTATATACCTATGATGACGTCACACCATGAGGATGTTCCTAGCGAGTCGTCAAACCGCCTTCGATAGAATTCAAGATTCCACCATTTTCTTTGCATGCAGTATAATCGTGGTATATCTGGGAACTAAGTTGCGAGGTCACGTATTAGTGAACTTCGCTTTATATCCGAGCTGCGCCAGGGATTAAAGTCACAATCCTTATTATCTCAAACGCGAACTTTGGTCAGATAATTGAACGCGTCTTTTGTGTGTGTTTATCATCAATGCAGGATTTATGCGCGCCAAGAGTCAGACGACATGCATCACCATTAGATGCAGACAAATGTGTTTCATCGGTCTGATGTTAGGGCGCCCTCTTAGGGCTTTCATTTTGTTCACGGTATTCACAAAGATCAGTCTGTCTCCATCTGCAACCAATACTTAAGTGGGATCTCTCTGCTTATAACAACAACGAGGGAAATTGTAGATGTTAGGCCTAAATCTGTGTTTCATTGTTTTGTATTTTTCGAAGAACAAAAAAGTATTATTTTTGGGACAGTAGGCCTACAATATACAATTATAGTGAATGGCAGATCAATATTATTTAAAAGATCATGAAAATTGATGTCGCATTAGTAACTGCCGGTCTGTGGAGTGTAATAGGAGACGTTGAAACGCGTCGTGGCCGGCATGCAGCAAACGAACCGATCCTTTTCCATTTACGCTAAAGTACGCATGCTCATAATATGGACGTAGACAATGGAAAAGGACCGGTGTGTTTGCTGCCACCAAGCATCACAAAATGGTTAGTCTCCCATGGGTGTAATGGTCAACAACGGTACGATAGAACCACTGGTTTCTGGTTCAAATCCAGACTGTGTCTATGTCACATTACGTAATCGTCTTCTACAAGATTTGAACTCTTCGGCTGCGTTCGGGCGTATACTCGTGTTAACACGAGTATACTCCTGCGCGCGTGAACGGCAAGATTTACGGCACTCGGGTCAGTGAGAGTATGCTCTAGCTTCTCCCCAACAAATGGGGAGTGTGCTCGTACTCCTGTCAAGTGTCATGTGATTTGTACGAAGATGGTGGAATATATGGGTCGGAATTTTGGTGAATTTGCCCAACGTGTCAACTCAATAACTAAAACGTTAAAGGAACACGTTGCCTTCAGATTTCAAGAAATCTCACGTTTGAGGGTGTTCCTTATACTTATTAAGAGTTGTTCTTGCAATAAAACACATTTAATGTGTTATAATTAGTGAATGGTAATTTAAAAAAACAAACACTGACCTCTGACCCCACTACATGTCCCGCGAAATGTATACGTATTTCAAGCCGTCAATGCGATCGTCGGGGTAGTGGGCAAAATGCAGCGACGAACAGGAGTTAGGCTGGCGCCGTAGCCAGTGGTCAGGTAAACCTATCAGATGAACGCAAGGTACCATACCATTCTCGGCCTCCCGAGACATGTGTGAAATGTAAACACAGATACACACACATACCGACTGGCTGTCAAAAAATGGATCGTCAAGAGAACACAGCAGACGCGTCAAAAAAGGAAAAACGAAAACCTCGCCAATCAGGGTAAGAATATTGTCATGGGACAAACCGATAGAAAGGACTTGGATGATTTATACCCAATGGTTATTGTAGACACGAATTAAAAAAACAGGCACATCACAAGCAACGGAGGAAGGAAAAATAATCAGAGGTATTTCAACAGCTGCGACTGGAAATAAGACTAATATAATTTCTCCGCCATTTATGGGAGTCAAGATTTTGACTCCCATAAATGGCGGAGCGTGCTGCTTCGAGAAATTACGCAAAATTGAAGCATTTCTAAGGCACGTTTGTGTAGATCATTATATTCTGCTTTTTAAACATCTTTCAGATCGTGCTCATTATACTTCAAACGCTTGTAATAGCCCAAAAACGCCCAATAAAGCGCAACCCGAAGGCAACGTGTTCCTTTAACTCGCTAAGGTTTGTTTTAATTAGATGGCATCAAAGGTTCTCACGACTTACGGCCTGTATTTCCTCAGTTTCTTGTGAGCAATGAAACGGCACTTTTTGTGCAGTGATGGCAAGAGACGGCCATCTTCACTGATTGCCATTCGCGCACGCGGACTGCGGATTTGCCGTTCGCGTGATGTGACCCGAGTGCAATGCGCACGCATTACTCCCGAGTAACGAGAACTGCACGCCCGAACGCAGCCAAGGTTTCCAACACGCCGATTAGTGCTCTTGAGACCTCCTGTTTTGATTATAGAGTGGGATCGTTCCCTGTAATTAGCCGTTTGGAAGTATAGCGGAACAAAAGGAGAAGGCGCAATTTTATTTGGGTATGAATTTTTTAAACAATTGTATTTCTTTCCAAAAACATGATTTACATGTTCCAATTATAATACAGAGACATAATTTTTAATAAAATAAATAAGTGCAAAAATACAGCTTAATTGAATTTTAGTCGTCCGTCATACTTCTTTTTAGCTTTTTGCGAAATTGGAGTAAAACGACGCATGCGCACTGAAAACCACAAAATCAACTTCGGCAAAAAGTCAGTCGTTTTGTGCAACGCGCGAAAAGGCTCATAGTGTGAATTCAGCCTTATCAACAAAATTCCAATTTGGTGTTAAGATTATGTAAATATGTTTTTCTGAAGAGGATAGAAATTGGGTTATTTTGACCATTCTTACGCCAATGAAGTCCAATTACAGGATTTCATGGGATAATAAGGAGAAGATTGATGCAGCAAATCCAAAATCTCCTGTGGTTGAGTTGTACATTTTCCACCGGAAGATGAAAGCCCAATTGAGGAAACTGGAGACAATTTGTGATCGCCTAATGGCGTTAGAGCTGTCAAATCCGGTACTGTTGTTTGTTCATCACGATAATCGATACCCGTGCGCCGTCTCGGCGTGGCTTATGACGGTATCTGATTTCTTGCATCTCCAAGTGACCCTTATTCTTTGTGTACATAACACCATGGGATTTCTCTGGGGGGTTTCCTCCCACTTATAAAACTGCAACTCCTTCGTCATCTCAAGTTGATAATAAAGTATATAGCTAAAGCTAAAACCGTATAGTTTATAGCATAAAGGGCCTTAGTTGCTGAAGATGCCATGAAATTAACAACAACAACCACTACTGATTTCACCAAGCAATATATAATTTTTCAAACTAATGAGTTTGTGCTTGAATGGACAATCCACGTTTAGCTCGATTTCAAAGACGCGTAAATTACCGAATGAAGCTTAATCGATTAAATGATACCAACAATAATAAAGAGATAATCCTCTTGCGGACATACAAAGTGGGAAATTATTTCTCGGAGAAACAATACTTGCAGCAAATTGAGATGCATGATTCTTGCTTCTCGAGGGAACAACAACAACAATCTGTGTCTTAATTGAAGGCGCTGGCCATTGACATTTATGCGCCTATCAATTGTTCCCCCCCCCCCCCCCCCCACGCTGCCCCACCCCTTAGGTGGGGATTGGTCACGATTTATTGTCATACCGCAGGGTGAGGATTTCGTAGCCTAGAAATCATATTTTCAGCGCACCTGGGAGAAAAACATGCACGTTCTGCACCCGTGGGTGGGAATTTTTGTGGTTGTCGGACGCTTCACCCCATTTCCACTTCGCCCCATGTCAGTTCGCCCCATACCACTTCGCCCCATTACCACTTAGCCCCATTGCCACTTCGCCCCATTACCACTTCGCCCCATTGCCACTTCGCCCCATTACCACATCGCCCCATTGCCACTTCGCCCCATTGCCACTTCGCCCCATCGCCACTTCGCCCCATTACCACTTCGCCCCACCTATGCTATTTAGCCGGCAGTCATTAAAAAAAAGGAAAAGAGTAGGCCTTAACTTACACTGGTTTATAAATTGATGTGTAAAAAAAACACGTCAAATGACGTCTCTTTCTACGTACAAATTGCCACGTGCATCATGATTTTGAGCGTATTTTGTTTGTGTCGCGCATCGGTTGCGCCGTATTTCAAACAAATTTCGAGCAACGCGCGCGTGTTTAGAACATGTTCCAGCGTGTGCGTGCGCGTACTTTATGCCGTTTGTTTGATTTCTTTTGCCTCGCGTGGCCAAAATCTCACGTGTGCGGGGGTACGGTACGGGTGCTGAGCCAAGTGCTGAGCTAAAATAAATGTAGCTGGCCAATTAAAAACCATCCCCATATTCACGTGATATGAATAAAGCGCGCGCGGGCACCGCTAAGATCACCAAACTTTTGCTAAAGTGTGGTGACCTAATTGGTGGGGTTCGCGTGCGCGCGCTGTTTTCGTATCGCGTGCGCGCGCTGTTTTCGTATCGCGCGCGTGTTTTAATTGGCCAGCTACACTCATTTTAGCTCAGCACTTGGCTCATCACCCGGTCCCCGCATACGTGGGATTTTGGCCACGCGAGGCAAAACAAATCAAACACGTTAGATTTTTTGCTCACGGCCTCGCTAGAAGGGCAAAAAACGCAGCAAAATAGCCACCGCACACGTGGGCCAAGTGCTGAGCAAACGGCCACGAATGACCGTTTGCTCAGCAAACGACCTCACGTGTGCGGCGGGCTTTATTACGCAGTAGCATTTTTTCCTACGAAGATGGCGTCTGTGAACGTGACCAATGGATTAAACGCTATAGAGTACGCGCACGCACACGCCGAAGGCGCCACACGCCTATGTATCTCGATGTTTAGGCAGTTTATAGGTACTTGTAAAGCGCATTAAGATGTCGACAGACATGGAATGCGCTATATATAAGAACTTACTATTATTATGTTCCAAACACGCGCGCGTTGCTCGAAAATTGTATGCAACTTGTGTTTTATAGGGCGTGTTTGTTTCACGACAGATCCGAATCCAGATCCCGAGTTATTTTACACGCAGAATCTGGATCCGTCCGAAACAAACACGTACGCCCTTAGAAATAATTGAGCTCGTGCCAATGACGTCATTTTGGGAGAAAAACAATGCCGCGTCGTTGTGGAAGCAATGTGCGTGCGCGTTGTGTGTGTCCATAGCGCGCGTAACGCGCTATATGCTGAGGCTCCCATTGGTGAATTAAACCGCGTTACGCCCACCAGAGACTCACAATTAACGCGCACGCACATTGCTTATATGACTCAGCATTATTTGACTCCCAAAATAGCGTATTTGCACGTGTTCGAAAGGGGTCAATAGCAGATATTTGTAAAATACACAAATTGGCACATTTTTATGCTAAACGGCTTTATGAAATTGGCCAACTGGCCCAAAGGTCAATAGGTCCAACAAGAAGATTTAATTTTAATCTAATTCGTTTTAAGCCGAATTTGAGTGCAGGTAATTAAAGCAAGAATTAAAATTGACATGTTTTTGTTTTGTTTTGTTTAGTTTGCAAGCAATCGAAAAATAAAAATCTGAAATCCAATTTTAATCCGCTTTTTTTGCCCGTTTTCTAAACGTCCTGTATGTAGGCCTATAGTGTTGTTAAAAAGTCATTCAGGAAAAAATACAGGAAATCAAAATACCATCCTCGCCAGTTAAAATTTTCTCACTGCCAAATTCATATTTACACTGGGGTGTTCATATCGTGTCATATAGACTAAAGGAAAACAGTTTGCTAAAAGCTGTGAGAACTTGCCCTGACTGAATCATTCAAAAAGTGGACGCTAACAAATGAGACTTCACTTTCAAATGAGACCTCAACGAAAAAAATCCACGAACGGTTAGTTATTAGACTCTTTTCCTTTTTTTTACTGACTGCCGGCTAAATAGCATAGGTGGGGCGAAGTGGTAATGGGGCGAAGTGGCGATGGGGCGAAGTGGCAATGGGGCGAAGTGGTAATGGGGCGATGTGGTAATGGGGCGAAGTGGCAATGGGGCGAAGTGGTAATGGGGCGAAGTGGCAATGGGGCTAAGTGGTAATGGGGCGATGTGGTATGGGGCGAACTGACATGGGGCGAAGTGGAAATGGGGCGAAGCGTCCGACAACCAATTTTTGTCATGGATATTGCTCCAGGGGCGGGAATTTTGTCACGCGAAAAGTGACAATCTCCACCTCTTAGGTGGGGCAGCCCGGGGAGTGGGGGAAACAATTACTAGGTGAATTACAAAGGGAAACAACTTTACGTTACGTTACGTTAAAAGTGAGATTTTCTGAAGACATCTATTCTAAAAATAAAACAGTATGAGACATGTGTTTAGAAGCACAAAGTTTGTCTCAATACCTCGTAGATGACAACAGGAAATCAAATACGCCTACAGCACGTAACCTTCAGTCATTCTTTTGGATTATTAGTTTTCCATCTCTTTGCCATTATTGAGATGGGAAAATCAAGCCGAAAGTTCTTCCGTGCAAACATTTAGCATTTCAGTCGGCATTTCGATAATCAATTTATTCAATCAATTCTCGACGTAGGAACCGATGATCGATCATGCGCATTTTACTGTTGGTAGGAGGGGGTTGATAATATATTATATTTCGGCAGCGCATGGAACAGTTTGCTCAGATCCACTCCGTTAAAAAAAACGATATTTAATCTGCAATTGGGTATACCATAGACACGGGCAGTCTGCACGACCCTTGCGTGGATTCGCACAATGGTTTCTCATTATACGACATCTATGCTTTCCTATATACACTATTTGTCTCGGTATATGTTTACTTTAGTGGAGTCTGGTTTTGTTTTTAAGACGGAGTGTTCGGGCTTAGTTTTGCGGATATGGTATGCCACAAAACGTCCCAATGTCATGAACAAACTCAAAATACAATTTGGGGAAATGCGAATTTGATCGTTTGGTAAATTATAATATAGCAAGATTGTATTTGTGTTCCTTGAAAAGCCATGAGAAGTAGCCAAGGCCAATGTTACCGATAACAAACGTCTCATACAAGCTACCGTAACAATTTACAAAGCCGAGCTACTCTCGGCAACTTCATACATTTCATTTCAGGCAATTTTCCCCGCTTTCGGCTAATAACGCCGGTTCTATTATACCCACTTGTGCTCAGTGCCTCGCTCAGATGAAGACATTTTGTAAGAAACAGCAAATTTCCTGCTTGACATCGATTCCGATTTAGCTCAAATCTGGTATTTCCGATGGACAATCACTTTAGAACGAGGTTTGATGTATAGTTGAATTACAGCATGAAAGAGCCACTCCGAATTCGCAAATGCACCGATTTCCCTATACTATATCCAGTATACCCGATGCGTGCACCGTGCAGACACTTAGGCGTTTTTACTTTAATGGACGAACTTAATTGCCTTTTTGGTACAGAATCGTAATTGTGCATGCCCCATTATATACATTTGGAACGGCAGTCCTTCAGAATGATCACAGACCAAATCCACAAACAAAATTTAAATAAAGACGATTTCAGATCTGCCTATTTTGAGCGGGGTGTTTACAAAAATTACATTTATTAATCAAATAATAAACGATAAATCGATATGGTGCCTAATCACCATAATTGTGATGAAAGAAATATGTGCTTTATATCAGGATTCGAACCTGAGACCTCTGACTCAATGGTCAACCACCGTGATACTGTTGTGAAGCATTCTTCAATATTGTTTAGTCCAGCCGCTGGTCGAGTAAAAAGCATTCTTATATACACTCGACCAAAAAAGTTCTGTCACCAGTATACGTAAGACATTTGTAGATATTTATTATGAAATTTGACTTAATGTAGGAAAATAATATATCAAATTTTAGCTGAACATATCACTCAAAGGAATAGAGCTCAACGGAGTCCATGATGGCAAGCTTCACGGAACAGGAATGCAACAAAGGAGTGTGGGGTCAGAATGAAAAACACAAAAAAACAACGATGTCAACTTTATTGCACTCAAGCAAGGGGAGTTACAGTTCAGTATTTTGCTTCCACCATACCTAATGCAATGGCACGATTCAGATTGGCAAATTTAACCATTTTGATTTGGTCGTTTTTGACAAGACATTGATAAATCCAAACTCACTTAAAAATGTATTAATTGTCTACACACAAATTGCCCAAATCACAAGTTGCATTGTTCTTTGGTGTTTTTCATTCTGACCCCACACTCCTTTGTTGCATTCCTGTTTAGTGAAGCTTGCCATCATGATCTCTCTTGAGCTCTATTCCTTTGAGGGATATGTTCAGCTAAAATTTGATATATTATTTTCCTACATTAAATCCAATTTAATAATAAATATCTATAAATGTCTTACTGGTCGAGTGGATTATATAATCTAGCAGCTGCTCAGTGGAATTTGGTTCACGCATTATTCTTGTGCGCAAGGTTTGGCAATTATTGTTAAACGTTACGTACAGTCCTTATTTATACTGAACTAAGCGCTGTACTAGGTGCAGTTATGGTCTTAAGGCGCCGGTCGACAACGCCAGATACACTTACATACATTTTCAGTAGTCATGTAAACTATACGAGTTGTAAACAATAACAATTTGGACCTGATTTCTGGTCTCTGTCTTCATAATTATTCGTATATGTTTGTCGTCGTTATCCTGGTGGTGTTTTACAACACAACAATACCAGTTGAACTATAAATGTAAAGCGCATTGAGACAGTCTGTGTAATGCGCTATACGAATTGGACATTATTATTATTATAACATTCGCAGGTTTTCCCCTGCGAATCAAATTTTTCTGTCGGTTTTGCAACAGATAATTACATTTTGGCGAAACGACCTCCACTCTAGGTGCATGATTGCCGGGGCTAATTAGCAGACACTCCCTCACACCTGATGCCTCGATTCCCAGAGGTCATATCCATACAGCCAATTTGCTTGCCCCGTCGGTTGTTAATGGATGTTCCACACGCAAACATCGATTGTTTTTCCGTGTCTTTCCCTAATGAAAGATGTAGATGTGAGATTTCGGAGAACTATAAGGGCTTTCTTCGAAACTTCATGCAGAAAAGAGTAAGATATTGATCGACCCTGGTTTGTAAATTTGTTGATGAATTCATTTTAATCATTATACTATAGGACAAACCGATAATGGACTGACAAGCTGAGGTCTTTAAGGACACCTTATCTTATTCGTAGCGCATAGGGGAGGGGGTACGGTATGGGTCCTTATGGTTATCGAATTGATCTAAACTCCTCAAAAAAAGTTCGGAAGATCAAGTTTGACTGACGATTTCTCTCTTGTTACTAAATAATTTTCCTTAAATTTGGTATCATTGGAAAGCCCTGTTATTCCTCTTTACGATGATGTGTCATTTGTTATGATTAAGCTGAATACGGGGGCGAGTGTAAAGTGAAATGTCACAAAATGCATTGCTATTGTCAAAAAGTGCATTAACACATTCCCATCAGGCAAAAGGGAATGCATTGCATGACAAATAGCAGTGAATTTTGTGAGATTTCACTTTCCACCCACCCCTGTATTCCGCTATATTGCATAGTTCCGATTTTGCCCAGTTAACCCCGCCCCCTTGGATATTGTTGCTATGGCTCACACGCTATCGTCAAAATGGCGACACACAACGCACAAAGCAATGGGACTTTCAACGGAAAGCACAGATTCATTGGAGAAAACTCAAAGGTATTCACGTTTCAGGGTCGACAGTTATCTTAGAACACACCGAGTAAAGGGCCAGTAATACAGGGATGTCATGTCATGAAATATGTGCTTTCGTACCTTTGAACAACGAAACGACCGGCCTTGAAACCAAAATTTCACCCGGAACATCGCATACAACACTGTACAAATTGTATGGGGCAGAACGTCGCGTGATGTTGTTGCAAACATTGCACTTTGACCTATGTGGGTGATCTCTGCTAGCTCTGTTGTGATTGGTCGGCGGGTTCGGTTGATTGACAGGTCGGAACTATATGTATTGATTAATCATAACAAATGACATCACTGTAAAGAGGAATAACAGGGCTTTCCAATGATACCAAATTAAAGGTAAATGATTTGGTAACAAGAGAGCAATCGTCAGTCAAACTAATCTTCGTCGCAAATACTGCAATATACCTAAAACTGAAAAATAAACCAATTTCGAAATTTTACCAGCTCCCTTTTTCGCTACCCAGTTGACGTTGGTAAATAATTATTCCATATTATATGAATATTCATATTCTCCTCTGATCAATCCTCAGTAAAGAGCGGCATAGTGTACTCCATGCTATTTTCTTGATATGATCTCAGTGCTATTAATATTATCTGCAATATGATTGGACGATATGAATGGCTGATATATGAACACAACATCGTGAGGAATTACAAATACACAACCCCGGGCTTAAGCCTATGATTTCTCACATGCACCCATGTCCAGTAATCTTCATCCATCTTCAATAAGACGTATAAACACTGCTCACAAAGCCGAACAAATAGACAGATATCTCGACTGACCTTTCAGGCGGAATTCGCGATTGAAAAAGCAGATTGCCACTCTCTGTGGAGAAGGTTGTCATGTGGCAACAATCTGAAACCTTCGGATTTGTACTTTTTGATCAAATTCTGCGTTAGGGCTGCATGGATTGAAGGGCTATAAGGTGAAAGATGGACAAGCTAGGAGTGAACGTTTGACAGGGTGTTGTCGAGACCTTTCATAGACCTTTGAAAGAAATCAGAATGAATTAGTGATGATGAATAAATGATTTGTCATTGTGTATTTAATATTTTACCGAAGCTTGGAATGAAGACATCATTAATACTATATTGTTTAAAGTTAGAACACATCGTTGGTATAATTTCGAAAATCAGAAATGTTTACAAATTACACATAACTTACACAATATAAACACGATGACGGTAGTAAACTTCCCCTAAAATGGTTTTGTCTGAAGTGCTATGGTCTTTGAGAAACGAGCAAAACAATTATTTCGCCCCAAAACCACCTCGCCCTGGACCACTTCGCCCTGAAGCACTTCACCCAAAGGCCATTTCGCCCCAAAACCACTTAGTCCAAACACTACATCGCCCCAAATGCTACTTCGCCCCAAAACCACTTCGTGCACAGGCCGTGGTTCAGGGCGAAGTGGTTTAGGGGCGAAGTGGTTTAGGGGCGAAGTGACTGCAAACCAGTTTTTGACCGTTTTCTCAAACGTTAGACGAAGTACGGAGCTGGTTTTTGCTCAGGTTGGTTTTAATCATGCATATCTTCAATCACACAGGGGGATAAAACTATTTGTAACGGATTACCAATGTATACTGCCTTTAAGTATAGGACGACAATCTGGATGTTGTAGAAGTGTGCAAATATATGCAAATATTAACATGTACATCGCTATATACAATTCTACACAATCAGACGGATTCATACCTAAAGGCCCTACATATATCATTTGCAAGATAAAACTTTTTAAAGATTCGTGGAATAAGAGTGTAACATATCTAAGGAAGAATGTTGGTAAACTAGCCTGAAGAAATTTTAGCTACTTAGATGCATCAATGCTTCAGAAAACCTTGAAATTCTATACATGTATATGGATTTTGTGCACAAGTGAATGGTAAGTTTTAGAAAACCACCTTCGGTTGTCAATTTCCAGCATGAAATACCATTTTGGACAGATATAAATGTATGTGGTGTTTGTTACCATTGCTATCAACACTTTGAGTAAGGTTTTTCTTGTCAACTCATGAAAAACAAAATTGGGTCATTGCAAATAATACAATGGGCCTTTAAAACAGTTAGAAATACAGGGTTCTTTACATATTTGGAGTGATCTTTAAAAAGACAAATTATATCAATGCTAGAATAGGGCGACAAATCGTGTGTAAAAAAGCTATATTAGGGCGACCTGCTCAATAGGGCGACATTTTGGTGTCGCCCTAATATTTTTGAGTTTAAAAATCTTTTTTTTAGGTCAAAAACCTTTTTTTTTTAGGTCGAGAACCATTTTTATTGGGACTGGAGCTGTTTCTCTTCGGTCTGCAACCATTTTTGGAAGCTTTGGGTAAAAAAATAAGATGTCATTTTGAGTGACTCTTGCCGAAATTTCGGTGGTCTCCGGTGAGAGTCTTCCCGAAATGTCGCCCTATTGCGGCATTCAGCGTTGTTTAAAACCGTACCATTATCGTTATTACTTTTTCCTACAGTCCAACAGTCAATATTAAATAAATAAACAACAAAAACCCATTTCCAATGCCCCAATAAAAATAATGATCAATGTGGGCTAAAAGGACCACGTATAGCGATCGTCCTTTATAGACACAATCATTTACGGATTAACCATTTTGTCTCAAATGGCGCAGTTGTTTTTTCTTCAACCACGCACGTATATTATAATTTTTATTTTTTGCAAAAACGTGTAATTACGATCTTAAGAGTGTATAGACCGTATCGAATAGCTGCCATTTTGTGGGCCAGTTTCTTTCTTCACGAAATGGCGGCTATTCGATACGGTCTATAGGCAAGAAAAAAACAATGAATGCATGAGCTTAAGATGGCAACAGTTTTATGACATTAGTCAAGTTGGTGAGATATTTTCGTGGTAATTGACTACATGTATGTCGTATAAAATATGCATGCATGTATGAGAGATTGCATTTACAACGTGCAAGGGATATAACTCGTCTCGAGCGCAGTGCTTCACTGCTATGTGGGTTTGCAAAAATGCAAAGTATTGCGATGAATAAAACGAAACCGTCACTGTGAACAAATAATCGACATCTGTATATACTGTAATGTAAATATAGATAATGAACACATTAACACCCTACATTGATCACAGACTATAAGGCCTTTGTACTATCGTAAACCATCAGGTGCTTAGTATGCCGATATCGTCTCATAGTCTAAAAGCTAAACTATCTTTGTCCGAGAGGAGCCGGTTAGAAGCCATAACTGCTGCTAACCGGAAATCACACCAAAAGAAAATTGACGTCATGTCATAACGTTAATGCACCTATCAATTGTCCCCCCCCCCCCTCCCCCCAACCCCCCCCCCCCCCCCCCCCCCGGGCTACCCCACCTAAGAGATGGGGATTGTCAGTGACAAAAACCCCCACCCTCGGGTGCAAAACATGCGCGTCTTGTATACAAATACACGGGTCAAATGCCCCACCCTGGGCCATGAAAAACGTGACCAAACTCCCACCTAGGGGGTGGGGCAGGGGGAGGGGTGGGGAAACAATTGATAGGTACATAAAGGCCATTATATCATTTGCATGTGAACAACAACTTTACATAACTGAAGAATAATGTTCATAAACTGCCTTCAGCAACATAGATGCAGTAATATTTCAGAAAACCTTAACAATCCATGCGTGTTTTTTTGTGTTGAATGAAAGGTTTTCTTAAAAAGCACCTTTTCTCCCACAAAGGTTTCATTTTTACGAAGTAAACAAAATCATGTGGTGTTTGTTACCATTGCTATCAACACTTTTAGTCGGATTTTTCTTGTCAACTCATGAAGTAAAATGTTTGGTCACTACAGCGCTTTGTGAAATCGGCCCATGGTCATGTATTTAAATCAAGTAACACCAGTTATAGTACAAATTATCAACTACACACAGAGAAGAGAAAACATTATTTTTAGATATTGTTTTATTAGCCCTTTTTGCCAACGGTCGCAAAATATCTATCTTCGTCGTCTGCAACAACTAAAGATGTAAGTCCGGTAAAATTGTCTTATTTTGCTCTGTGTGGCCGCGTACAGGATGGGATTAATGCAAGAATTGGCGAAGAGCAAGTTAGCAACATGGACGCGAGTTTTATACGAAAAGCAGTTTGGGCAAATTGGTGATATGATGGCGGCTATGATGAGATAAGGTAACGTGCATGCTATGAAGACGACTAGAAGAGCCGCCATAGTGATGGCTGGTTTGAGATAGCGGTTCCGTAGGGTTGCTTTACGCCGACTCTCACGCGGTCGTGCCCCGTCATTTGATGCCTCGGGCCCAGGGACATCATTGGTAGATGGTTGGACTGGCGGAGCCGGGCCGTGGGTCGTCAAAGTCGCCCTGCCGGTCGGTCCCGCAGTGGTCCACGCCGTGCGGCTCGGCCCTCCAGTCCCAGACACGTCAGACTGAGCAGTGCTGCTCTCTCCCGCTGCGTGGATCTTCCCTATCAAGCGTCGACGAAGGTAGAACATGAAGCCCAGACTGCAAACGGTCATGATGAACAAGGGAATAAAGAAACCACTTACGAAGATCGCCATGAGGAAAGCTTGGTTGAGCTTTATTGGTGGCAAGCAGACATAGTCAAAGTTGATTGGAAATGGCGGTGGTACTGCATCGGTGCTCCACAGGACCATCTCAAGGAGCGAGCTAAGACAGACAGATGCCCAGACAGCAAAGATGGTCCAACGGACAACCTTCTGAGACATGGTGGCCAAGTACTTACTGTAATCCTTAGATACCAATAGAAACCGATCCACGCTGATCAACGTGATGGTGTAGATAGCCACAGTCAACGCGATGTTTGCAAAGAACGTCTCCACCATGCACAGAGCTTCACCGAGCGGCCAGTAGCCAAATCCGGTCTCTAGAGCTCGAAGTGGTAGCACTACCAACCCCATCAAGAGGTCGGCGAAGGACAAGCTCGCTAGGTAGAGATTGCTCGACTTCTGACGGAGACTGCGATCGGTAACAAAGGCTGCTAGTGTGGCCAGATTACCGGCGACCGTTAACACCGTAGCTACAGTCAATAGACTTGCTTCCAATGGAGCACCGTGGACTTCCGGTACGAAAAAGGTGATGTTATTGTCAGAAGACATGATGTAAACTCGAACCTTGAAATATGTCAAGAGCTGCAGCTAGCTTATGGCAAGGCACGATAGATCTCAATATTTAACTGCCAATCCAAGTTTTAACACCAGTCGGCTGCAGCACTTATTTTTGTGCGTTTGTTGTAATATACCGTTGAATCGTTCGTACGTGCGAGCGTGAATGTTTGTTAACTATTAACCGGCGAACTGCAGTATGTGTTTATGCTATACCCACTTTTCAAATGTACTTGTCAACTAGACGACAAAACACATCACAAAATTGAGATACTTTTTTTTTTTCTCAAGCAAAGCGTTCCTATGGTAAATATTCTCTCTTATTCTGCGTGCATCAGTTTATTCGCAGGATGCCTTAATATTACGGTGAACTGACCATCAGCACATTCGCTTGCAGGAAGAGTTGATATTTTACCGCCGAAACAGTTGAAACACCCGAAACTACACCAGTTGTTGCGAGCACCCAGTAGGCCTAAAGATTGTCCGAGAAATCATCCAACGTGGAACAGGAAACGCAGTGTTTCGAACATAAAGTTGTTCTTGGTTGGTTGGACAAATGCTTTCAAGACATGTGGAATTCATGTGTCACACAGCCTTGGAACGTCCGCTACTCGTCTCGATAAATGAACATGGCTGTTCATTGACGACAACTCGGGCAATCGGGCGAGGAGACCCGTTACACGGTGTTTAAACAAGGCGAACGATTCGGTCGATGAAAACTGTAAATGTATCGTTTTCAGTCCCGTGAGTTGACCAGCATTGCGAGCTTGCAATGCGTGCATGTAGCGTTCAATTTACAGCCAATTTAACACAGACTCGTTTGGATGTTTCGTCACGAAGATTTTGTTTGATTTAAGTTCAAATTTTTCCCTTACGACGCGGTTGACGTTATCTCCATGTAGGAAAAGGAAGGGTGTACTTCAATAACTCTGTTTAATGATTGACGGACTCTTGGATGAGCAACCATAATTATGTTCCTTGGAGGGAAGTCTCGTTGTCAAAGATCTTAATGAAGACAGAGCTTCGGCGATCCACATCTCGAGGAATCTTTGGATCTTGATGTCAGTCTCTAGAGAATGTTCACATCATTTCACGGTCTGTCTCCTTCTGAGATCGAATCTTGCACGGAATTGGGTCTTGACCCGAAAAAACTGCTTTCACGAATCAGTCGTCGGTGAGAAAACACAAATCAGATGCATGATATAGTGCATAGATTATTTTGTTTCGCATTCCAGAATGAAGTTGGGTTGAAACATGCAGCTGTGTATGGAGAAGAGAAATCAACGGATACGATCAAAGTATCGAGATACTCGGCGGCATGAATTTCAGATCTCACCGTCGAACTTTAGACGGTTGTCGGTAATTTGACATGCTTTGCCGATAAAGAAATCAAGACGCCAAAGAATGATTGAAACACACTTAATTAGACTGATGTAGGCCTATGTGCTCATGCATATATGCACTCTGTAGATAGAATGAAAAATGTTCCGAATTAACGAGCTACAACCCTTTATACTGACGTTATAAGCAATGCGGCCCCGAAAATGCTATCTCGTGTAGACAGCACAGTTGGAGATCGATGCGCATGCGCGCCATTGGTCACACGCGTCGAAAACTGATTTAATCACGTGATTCGGTACATCATCGACCGCCCAAAAAGGTATAAAATTGTATGTTATTTCTTTCACTTTCGATAAAAGGTCGCTTGTGAAGTATATACAAGTAGTTTTCGCCTCAGTAAATGCGTTTATTCACCTGGAAGCACCGCGTGTGTGTTCGAATTAAACAAAGATTATTAATTTAAAAGGGAAAATTCGTTGCAGTGTCGAGGTGAACTTGTCTCGTTATCGCAAGCTGGTCCGTGCTCAATGATTTGATTGCGGTTTTCCGCCGGGCAGACTGACAGAGTAAATTCACTTTGCTCTCCGTTTATTCGGCAGAAAACAAAGATAACGTTGGTGATAATTGGCGTGAGCAGGGTACAAGGTTACAAAACATAAGACGTCTTGAAAAATCAACTTGTCGGTCACAGTCACGTTTTTGTTTTAAAAACAGTCACTGTCATTTTCCTACTTTGAAAAGCCCATATAGCCTTTACACGATTTGTAATCACCCAACATTTAAATCAACAATATGACCGGAATGAAAATCTAGTACTCAAATGAAAGATATGCAAGTGATGTCAGTCAGCCGTTCAATGTGATCATTTCGCCCGAAATGATAATCTTAATTTTCTTTTTTCAATTGAAAAAAAAAACGACATTAGAGCGCTGTCATGTGAAATAATCTAGGCCACTGGCTGCCGTGGTATCATAGCCTGGGAACCAGCCTAATAGTATGCCGGCTTCGCACAATTTCTTGAAAGCAAGTGTTTTCATTGTTT
The DNA here is from genome assembly GCA_037783545.1 of Henricia sp. BOLD:AAB3569. Lineage (NCBI taxonomy): Eukaryota > Metazoa > Echinodermata > Asteroidea > Spinulosida > Echinasteridae > Henricia > Henricia sp. BOLD:AAB3569. Next base: position 970,017 of record JBBELK010000480.1, on the reverse strand, counting down.
CCTCAGAACGTCGATGAGGTACTGGGCTGCCACCTATACACAGGTTGGTTTTTATCATACGCATCCTCAATCACATATGGAGATAACACCGTTTGTTACTAATTCTGTAATGGTTCCAACACGACACATAATTCAGGACTCCACTTAGCCCGACAATACATTTTGTCATGTTACAACCAAGAAAATTTCCTCCAATGACAATTGCATATGGTGATGGAAAATGAGATACAACGAACAAAATGAAGACAAGCAAGAAAATTGTTCGCTACATGTCTTGTGCCACTGTTAGAACACAACGACGAATGTGCTAAAGTCGAGTTGCCGACTGAGCCACGTTCACGACATTTAAATCCAGCCTGGTCAAGGTTCGCGCCAACATTCGTCTACTAGAGATGGACACGGACTTTGTAGGGCAAATCGATTTGGTACTGCAAAAAGTCACTCCTTCTCACGCTCTGTTGTAACATTGAAAGGGAATTATTCACGTTTCTTGTGCCATGATGCATATGTAACAAGATTCGATTTTACTTGTTTGTTTTATCTACCTCTGAAGGCTACTTTAATAAGCCACAGGTGTGGATGAGTTGAACTCATCACCGACAATGTCGTTGGCACTTTCACAAATTTACAATTCCGTAGGCACAAATGAGACCATGACCTGAAGAATTTCGTCACGAGTGGGCATCCGTATTACACATTTTGTTTCACATTTTCGAATTGGTGCATTTTCTGACACCCTCATGTAATTAAAATAAATCGACACAAAACATGGAAGAAACCTTTAACGCATACTAACTACACTGTCGACCACACTCATTAATCATAAATTAATTACATGAGTAACATTTTGCATTAAATCAGTATTTATTTAAGAGTTATAAATTTTAAGAAACACGTCTGATGTCAAGAAATTATGACAATCTACAAATAAATTACGTGTTGACGACACATTGCAACCCTACCTAGATCAAATAAATTACTGTTCAGATATTTGTTTTAAGCAATTAATCCTTATAACCGCAGGATGTGAACACAGTTCGTGTTAATAAGACAATGTTTTCGTTAATATTAAAGACCAAAGAAATTGGGACTCTTAATTCAAGAACAGAGATCTTGCAGGAAATTGTTTTAATTTATAATGTCTTCCCCCCCCCCCCCCCCCCTCATTTCGCAGAAGTTGTGATGAAAATTTGCATACACTCGGGGTGGAACTGCGAATTCACACGGGAGACAGAAATATACAAAGCCAACAGTCTTAAAGGCATCATTTGCAAGTCTTGCAAGATAAAAACACTTTTTACAGATTCGTGGAATAAGATTGTAACATATCTAAGGAAGAATGTTTTAGAAATTTTAGCTACTTAGATGCATCAATGCTTCAGAAAACCTTGAAAATCTATATATGGATTTTGTGTACGTCAAGTAAAAAAAAAGAAAACCACCTTCGGTTGTCAATTTCCAGCATAGGCCTAAAATACCATTTGCTGTTTGTTACCATTGCTATCAACACTTTGAGTAAGGTTTTTCTTGTCAACTCATGAAAAACAAAATTGGGTCATTGCAAATGAATCAATGGGCCTTCAAGCAAGTATACTAAGGTTTTCTTAAGTCTTTTTCTTTCTGCTTTCAAAGCTGTGGGCTCATTGAAGCCACGATTTTATACAAAAGCACTCTTGAAAATGACAGAAAAGGGTCAAGATTCCACCACATCGCAGCTAATTTTGATGAAATGATGCCAACTTGAAGACATAGTACAACATCCATATTAACCCAAGGGTATCTTTTATGCAGCTGCCATTTTGTCCTCTTTGAAAACCTCCATAAATCGTCTTTTGACAGCGGAACTCCTCAACTTAATTGACAAATCAATATAGGCCTACATGTATATCGCAAATTGCGGCAGGGAATCTTCGCTTTAGGGCTCTCATCCACCTGCCATTGTCGCGCTTCAATACAATGCAGGCCACATTATTACTCAGGCAAGAATCTACAACTTTAATACATCAAAATCTGACATTTTGCTGACTTCCTGTCGTCTTAAGGAGCATTAGAAAAAGGTAAATTGCAAAATAAGTCAAGGTTGACTGCTGAAGCAAAGGATAGATCGTCGAGATGCAAGGCGGCTTACGAAAAAGTACTCAATATATATAGACAGATAATCAGTGTAGATGTTTAAAAATTTATGGACAGTAAATATTGTAAATAAATTTATATTGCACGAAACCACACTAAAAACCTAATAGCGTGCTCGGGCGGGACTCACTCGAACATATATACAGCATATTAGCGACCACCGAGCATGCCGAATTACTGCGCGTCTCTATATTTTATGTTACAGAGACATATTTTAGGTGAATACAATAATTTCATCAATTTAGGAATTCGTTAATTAATCTTTCCTTTTTACGAAATGCCATGTAATGACTGGGTACCTGAGATGAAGAATTAAGTGCCCAGCTCCACCATTTTACCCAAATGCAGGGGCGGATCCAGGAGGGGTTTTTGCCACCAGGGAGGGGTTTTGCCTATCAGATTGTTATGTCTGCTTGTTTCGGACAGGCGGACACGCAAAAAATGCATTACATTATATTTTTTGGTGTCGGAGCAGGGGGGGGGGGGGGGGGGGGGGTTTGACCCCCAAAACTCCCCCTCTGGATCCGCGCCTGAAATGTTGACAAGTTGGCCTAGCAGACTGTTCTTCTTTGTGTGTAAAAGAAAATCCCGAATCATGATATGCATGCTTTTAGCTCGCCCAATTAGTCCTAATTATGTGCTGACGCCAAAGTCATTTTGTTTTAATGTATTTGATAAAAGATCAATAGATCAACGGCGGCCATGACAGGGGCAATCACATTGTATGATGTGTTATTTAAATAAGAAAACCTGCCCCCTGTCATGGCGACTGGTGCAGAAGCTCTATACGAGCTTGGCTCGGGGATCTTCAATATTTTCCGGACCATTACTTAAAGGAATGTCACGTATCGCGTCCGGGTTTAAATTGGTCGTAATTCATGCGCACCTTGTGATTAAAGACGTTAAGGATCCTGAATAATATTCAACCCAATATTTGTTTTTGAAGTTTGTACGATTCTTTCATTCAGTGAGTGTTTTTTTGAAAGGGTATTATGAGTCGTGTCATTTTTAATTGGTATAATTTTGTTCGGAGGAAATTGTATTAGATTTAGAAGTGTCGGATGAACAGTGTTTAAACGCCCCCAGAAACAAACACACAAACGGCACGCAGTATCTGTGGAACGAAAGCGTGACTCGAGAAGGGCATTCTTGAGGCGACAGTGGCGAAGTTGTTGTTGTCGTTGTAGTTACCTTTTTAATGGAATTTTCGGCAACTATGCCCAGACTATACAGGGTGTTTTTTTTAAAAAGGAAACCGAGATTAATTTGTTAATTTCGTGGAGATGGCTAAATATTTTGGAAATTGGCAACCACCATCTATTAGCTAATGATGTCCTCTTTCTTATGACACCACGAAATCCAATTTACGGTCGCACATGACTGAGCACAGAGCAGTGTAATCAACCATGTCAGAACTGGTCTTGCACCAAAAAGATGTTTTCATAATGAACCATGTCTGCCCAGGGCAGGGCTTTTGTTGGGCCTCCAAATTATGCAATCCTCAGCCTGTTATTTCATTGCACACTCCTTAAAAGTTGGAAAGGTTGTTCATTTTCTCAGACCAGCAAAATGCAGCTTACAACTGAGCAGCGTGTGTTTGTGGTGCAGAGTGGTTGAGGACTGGAAGCCTCCAGCAAGTAGCAGATGCCTTTGGTCAGCGTTTTCCTGACCGTGCCATTCCCGCCAAGTCGACAACCACTCTGTTACCACAAACACACGCTGCTCAGTTGTAAGCTGCATTTTACTGGTCTGAGAAAATGAACAACCGTTCCAACTTTTAAGGAGTGTGCAATGAAATAACAGGCCGAGGATTGCATAAGTTTGGAGGCCCAACAAAAGTCCTGCACTGGGCAGACATGGTTCATTGTGCAAGACCAGTTCCGACATGGTTGATTACACTGCTCCGTGCTCAGTCATGTGTGGCCGTAAATTGGAGTTTCCTTTTTTTTTTTTTTTTTTTTAAATTTATATACCACATCCAACAACGGAGGGACCGCCAATTACAGGAATGGGAGCAAGTGTGGTTGAGTGCCTTGCTCAAGGGCACAGGTGCCACAACCCGTCACGGCCAGGAATCGAACCTACATTCTAGTACTAGCACAGGAACTTAAGTTCGACGCACTAGACTGCTCGGCCATAACACCCTGTAAGGTAAATTCAACCGGACATAATGTTGAAAACGGAAGGGGTGTTTTTATGAATAACAGCCACATTAAAAAAGCGGCATGCATACTTATTTGAGAGATGTGCGATTCCGGAGATCCAAAAAAAAAAATAATATGATTTTCATTTGTGGATCGAAATGTCAAAGAGCGACATGATTTAATAAACTACATGCGGTTGTTAAGTTAAAGTGTGAACGAGATAGATAACCTTATTACAAAGCCTTCGGAGACATTTCCATCAGATTTCACATCATAGAAATATTCCAACAGTCTCTATAACAGGGGCTGGCCTCATTAGCCTCAGTATCTTGAAATTTCATGTTCAGTTTTCATGTTAATCAGTTGTACATGTAAATTGTAATTTTTCCGAACAAACAATCTTAAAATCTTACCTTAATGGTTGTGTTGGCTTCCTTCTTGTACATCACCAAAATGGTCTTGTTAAATTGGTGCTACAAACTTCCCGTGCCATCTTCGGCAGTGCATGCATGAAGGAAGAAAACATGTCGGTTCAATGTTTGTTCAAACTTCTCCAGAGCGTGTACACAATAAAACAATCCAATGGCAACGTGTACAATCAGCCTCACACGAAGAACGTTCCACAGAACCAGTCCGACCTCGCAACACGATACACACAAATCATTATGTGCATCCTAAATAGTGTTGGAAGTTGGCGTTGCAAAGATACGGCATAATAATCCACTGAGATTCCTTGCTTGTCGCAGGGCACGAAGACATTTGTTGTTTGTCCCGTGAAATAAGCAGTTTCTAAACATTTCAAATGCCGTGAAACTTGGTCATGTCATTATCGTACTGGGGGCTTTGGTGACGAGTTGGTTCTCTCGATCTGGGGCCAATTTCATAAAACATGTTATGCTTAATCAAAAATTTTGATTAAGCGTAGCACGAAAATTTGCTTAAGCGACGGCGTTAGCATGCGATTTGGCTTGCTAAATAAGGGCTTTAAGCAAAAAAACGACTGCTTAATTGTTTTATGAAATGCCATCGGCCGCTTAATGCGCCGCTTAATCAAAAATCGGGTGCTAACATGTTTTATGAAATTGGGCCCAGGTTGACGCGCACTGTACTCATCTGCTCATGCATTGCATAAGAAATGTCCCTTTTCGAACATCACCACTTCGCGCCAAATGTCATTTGAACCATTGAGACGCTTGGTGGCAGCAAACAACACGTCACGTTTGAGCTAAACTGCGCATGCTCAATTGGTTAGATAATGAAGTTTAGGCTGGATCCGAATTAGTGGCTTTGGCTGTGGCTGTGGCTGTTGCTATGCTGTTGCTATGGGCGGACAATGAAAGTCCTTAGAAACAGCATAGCAACAGCCACAGCCACAGCCAAAGCCACTATTTCGGATCCAGCCTCAGTTCACGTTTAACACTGACAGCCTCGTTTTCGATAAATGACGTCAGCAATGTAGTCAGAGAGAGGCTGATGAAGCTACTGAAATCGGCAGCCAAACCGTTCGTTTTGGAAACCCATGTTTTATTCTATTTTGTATTAAACAGTTTCTCAGTCACCACAAAGACAATTGGTACACAATAATGGAAACATCAAAGTGAACTCCTATACACCCTTTTATATCCCGAAATACACAGTAATAAAATAAAAAATCCTATAAAATGGCTTATTACAATACCCTGGTTATCCAGTATTGTTTGTACAAAAACGGATGAACTTCAACACTTTTCCAGACTCCCCTTTGCTTGTTTTGAAAAATGAAATTCCCTAAAGCAAAAGGATAGTAACTGGAAGGAATACAGACTACTAAATTGTGACATCAGCTGCCATGGAAATGGGTCTAAACATTGGCTGGTTAGCTGAAACGGCTATTGCAAAAGCACATGAAAACGGTTGACTGGTTTTAGTGTAGACCCAGTAACCTTACCAACACATAAAAGGTAACAAATTCATTTTAGTACTCTATTACATGTACAAATTGTGAGATTCCATAATTTATATAAATATATAAATCAATAGAATAATAAAATGCAGTGAATATTTTACATTATATACTAAAGAAAGACCATTTGACTGAATGATTTTAGACCGTATCGAATAACCGCCATTTCGTGGGGCAGTTTCTTTGTTCTATAAGGACATGCATGGTTGCACATATTGTGCTTCCATTGTTGAACGGTTTAAGTAACAAAAGGTGCCCCACGAAATGGCGGCTATTCACTACGGTCTATACAACTAATATCACCAGAGTATAGGATACCATGCACCGATACCCAAAATAAAATCCATAAAAATATTGTAAAATATTAAATAATTCATCCAATCGCTATGGAAAACAGAGTAATTCTGTCCACCTGATAATATTTACAGCATGTGACCAGCACCATTATAGAATACAAAATCTACAGTAGAAGAAATACATACAAAAATTAATTAAATATTGTTTATGAGAGAGACAAGGAAGGAGCACTATGTGACATGAATCATCGGACAGTGGGTTACATATATGTGACCATCCACCACAATGGGACTGCAAGGTCGGCCCAAGTCAATTTAGGTTTTCATAGTTTCAGAAACGAATGCAACATCTGGTATGGTGCCTAATCACCATTGAATTGAAACAACCAAACTTGGGATGAGAGAAAAATCGTAATTAAGGGCCTCATCGGGATTCGAACCCGAGACCTATGATTTACCAGGCAGATGCTGTACACAACGAGGCCCTTGTGATTTTTCTTCTTCTGATCTTATGTTTGATAGTATTAGAAAGAACTTCTAAGCTTCAAAATGCTGCTTGTTTCAAGTTCATGCGACATTCAAAAGTGGAGTTACCGCTCACTGAATCTGGCTATATCAAAGGAACCAAACTTAAAGGCACAGGCTCGTCAGCAATGCGCGCGCGCCAAATTCGTGCCACGAAATACGCAGCTCCATAGCAAAGGCATGGAGCTGCGTATTTCTTGGCACAAATTTGGCGTGCGCGCATTGCTGACGAGCCTGTGTCTTTAAGCCTATTTCAAATGTTAAGATATGAATTTCCATAGTAACCACTATGTTCCAATAAGCTACAATCACCAAATATCACAACGTTTAAACCTCGTTGTAACATCACAGTATTTTTCTCTGTAGCGCAAAATAAAGTTTGCTGACTTTATGGCCCGTTTGTGGTGGATGATGACATATAGTACACTTATTTACCCTTTGCATCGGCGGCCATGACAGGGCAGGTTTTCATATTTAAATGATGTGACAATAGATCCACAAAGTGCCTACTCATGCATGACACACAGTGATAATGTGACTGGCCCCTGTCATGGCCGCCAGTGCAAAGGGTCTATACACCAATTACTACAATACTACAATACATTGCACCACACCAATAATATAAATCCCCCTAAATAGTTACTGGAGCAAGGATATAAAAATATAAGCACTTTAGAAGTGTTAAGTACAAAACAATGTCTGTAAACTCTTTGCATCAGTGGCCATGTTAGGAGGCAGGTTTTCTTAATTATATGTGACAATACTGTGGATCCAAAAAGCCCCTACAGTCTCATGTTGTCAATGTGACTGGTCCCTAATATGGCCGCTGTACAAAGGATCTATTCGAAGAATTGTCATCAAAGTTCATCGCGCAGCACCGCTTTCTGCTGGAACTTTGGATGGTTTATAACGTGATCATAGGCTTTTTTGACCAATCGCAGGAACTCGGCTTTGTTGAAGGAGTAGTCACAAAACTTGGCGTGGTACGTTTTTAAGGATGGGTGGAGAATCTGGAACAAAAGGAAACGGCAAAGATTTTGGAAACTCAAGTAATATTTAGTCACAAATCTACTACCAGCAGTCTGTCCTCTCGTGGATCCATTCACTAACTTAATAATAATAATAATAATGATTAGATTTGTAAGAACTTTGGATGCGGCAATAGGGCGACATTTCGGGAAGACTCTCCCCGGTGACCACCGAAATTTTGGCAATAACCACTCAAATTGACACCTTATTTTTTACCCAAAGCTTCCAAAAATGCTTCCAGACCTAAGAGAATTGGTTCTAGACCTAATAAAAAATGGTTGCTCAAGGCGCTGTTACCATTTTTACCGCTGCCATCAGGGAATCACCAGAACCATTTCGCTTCAACTAGGTGGCTGCTGGTCAGGCGCACAACCCTATCAGTAGTTAGATTGTGGCATTCCCCTTAACAGCTTCCCTTATCGCTTGGGTTTCCCAGGGACACAGACACGTTGGTCAAAGTGGGGCTCGAACCCCCAACCTCTGATTGGGAGTCCTGCTTCATACCCACTAGACCACACGCGCTCCCATAAAAAAAACTTCAGATTTATTCCAATGTAAAATATTAAAAACATTTTTAATGCAAGTTCAACCAAAACAAGGTTAACTAAAGCCACCCTAGTAAGGAGCTACAAGAAGAAAGAAGAAAATAATTCAAGAAGTATTTTTCCTGTCAGTTGTTTAAGTTATAAACAAAGGACCTCTTATTAATCCTAAGGCCCGCTTCAAACGTTGCGCTTATGCCGTGCCGAATAAAATTTAATTTAGTGCGACGGTAGCACGGCGCAAGCACGGCAGTAGTTTTAAACGTCGAACTTAATCGCAAACTCCCAGTCGAACTTAAATATATCAAATATGGCGGATGAGTCGTGTGCACGTTATGGACGTTATGCACGTGAGTTTTCCATTATGTCCATTGTACGTCGCCATATTTATTATTTTGATGCGCTTGTTTGTTGGTTATTTCTTTGCTCATTATGCACTGCGAGCATGCACATTTCTAATTGTTAACACAATTGCGGCCGAACTTCGAACTGAAATTAATTTGACACAGCAGAAGCACGACGTTTGAAGCAGCGCCGTGCTACTGTCGCACTAAATAGAGTTAGCACGGCAGACCCTGTTGAGCTAAATTCTTCTGCCGTGCCGAAATCAATTTGCTGAGCCAAATGGCTTCAAACATCGTGCTTGTGCCGTGTCGAAAATCAAGTTTAATTTTATTTGACACGGCATAAGCGTGACATTTGAAGCGGGCCTAACACTCCTCAATCCGCTAGGGTAAAAGGGGCTTGACTAACTTCAAGATGACAAAATCTTTGACAGATTTCATTTCAGACAATGTCTAAGATGCAGTGACTTACTTCATTGTGTTTCTTGAGGAGGCTATCATTCTCCCAAGTCAGGTAGTGCACCCCTCGGAGGTTGGCTAGGTCCTCATAGCAATGCTTGTCCTCACAGTTACATCTAAGAATAGAATAGAGTATAATGACCTAGCAATGCATCTTGGGAAGGAGCAATGATATGATGACGTACACCCAGGGTGGACCTCAGTGTTCAGATAGTAAACTTGTTTGAACTCTTTTCATTTCATCACCCCACCCCCTCCCCCTCCCACCCAACCCCCTCAAAAAAAAGAAAAGACTAAAGGACTGACGTTTGTCTCTGTGACAAACGCTAGGTGATCGGGCTAAATTGGCAGATGATGACGTCATCATGTCATCATTTTGTACCAAAATGTTCAACAATGTGTTTAACATTTGTTTTTAAATATGGCAAAAGACTCATTCAAATATCCTTTGCAGATCTCGAGATTTTTTAAACAATTGAACTGTAGAATTTCATATGTAATCTGACACCATATTACATAATCACTGTGCATATGATGACGTGATCATTTTCATTGTCATAAAGTCCACGTATAGGAACATTTCGTCCTATAAAACCATTATCAAATTCCCAAGAACATTGCCTCTATTTGCATTCAAATCATTTCAACTAACTTCCGGTTTCGACCGCAACTTACATTTCAAAGATGGCAGCCCAGTCAGGCAGGAATAACGCATGAGTCAACCCAGCTCCGTGCATGCCCAGGAAAATATCGCTGTTGTGAGTTTGCTAGTTAAAAGAAAATACACAAATTTTGGAATAGCAATTGAAACAATGTTAAAAATTACTTCAAAAACTACTTTCCTGATAAAAGACCAAATAATTGGAGAGTATTTTTCCAACAACCGAACAACTTGCTTGTCAAAATCAATGTAATACATGACACTTTTGCAACAGGTGTTCTTACTGAAATCACTAAAAAAAAGTGTGGAAAACAGTTTATGTATAAGTTACAGCGTTTTGAAATCTTTAATTTTGGCTATAAAAAAAACACAAAAACTCAAAACAACTTCAAAACAAAATCTGAACAAATCTTACCTCAATTTGTTGCACAAACGGAATGGAATAACTACAATGAAAAAAGAACGGAAATAACGGACAAGTTTAAAATGTACTTGTTCAAAATCACGAGAAACAGCATGTTGGAATATAGAGCTTTCTAGCCATGTTCCAGTCAATTCAATCACAAGGCCCTGCAAGCCCTCACAAGTCCAGCGGTTTAAATCAAGTCACAAGTTATTTAAAGATAGTATACATGATTGGTAAACTGTTACAAATAGTTTTATCCCCCTGTGTGATTGAAGATATGCATGATGAAAACCAATCTGAGCAAAAACCAGCGTACTTTGTCTAACTTTTGAGAAAACAGTCAAAAAAGGGTTTGCAGTCATTTCGCCCCAAAACCACTTCGCCCTGAACCACGGCCTGTGGTTTTGGGGCGAAGTGGCATTTGGGCGATGTAGTGTTTGGACGAAGTGATTTTGGGTGAAATGGCACTTGGGCGAAGTGGTTTGGGGGCGAAATGGCACTTGGGCGAAATGGTTTTGGGGCGAAATGGTTTTGGGGCGAATTGAATTTTTGTCATGAGACGAAAACTAATTGTTTTACTCATTTCTCAAAGACTATAGCACTTCAGACAAAACCATTTCAGGAGAAGTTTTCTACAGTCATGTTTATATTGTGTAAGTTAGGCGTAAATCTGTGAACATTTCTGATTTTCGAGATACCAATCATGTATACTGCCTTTAAATGAACTGCATTAAAAGAATCAAAAGTCAAACAACTTTGTAAAAAAAAAAACTCACTTGTACGCCACGACTCGAACGTCATAATTAGGGTCTTCTTTCAAAGCTTGCACTAGCTACAGAATCAAAACCACAATGACAAACACTTATCTAACATGCAATCAACATCTATACACTAAATGAATCAATGTGAAGGTATGTAATCAGGGGCGGATCCAGGGGCCGTTGGGAGCGCACGCCCCCCACGCCCTTTTTTTTTAAAATTAACTTTTTGTGCACACTTTTCTTGCTTAAAGTGGTTAATATTGCCCCAGATCGCACCACAGAGCATCTATAATCCATCTAGAAGCCGTTAGGGCTTCGCGCTATGCGCTCGTTATTTCATTGTCTCAAAAATTTCACGCCGCCCCCTTTTCAAAATTCTGGATCCGCCCCATGTTATGAAAAGTCTTTGATCACAATACCTCATCAGTCATGATCTTTTCATGCTATAGCCTTACAATTTAAGGTGACCGTTAAGTTTTTAACTCATGTAACAAAGCTGTGTTCACATGAGATTTGGGTCTACGTAATCCCGGGAAAATCTCTACCCGAAGATGATCAGAAATGATTTTCACTGGCTTACCGTCAGTAGTCTTTGCAGCTAAATGTCTAATTTGAACAAAATTTATCAGTTCTTAATCCAGGGATCAAACCTGTGTTCACACGAGATTTGGATCTATTTAATCCCAGGAGAATCTGAATCACAAATGATTCACATTTTGCAGCTTTCAGTAGATAATGTAGTCAAATAGCTCATTTGAACCAATTTAGCTTTAAAGGCACAGGATTAAATGCGCGCGCGCCAAATTCGTGCCACGAAATACGCAGCTCCATAGCAAAAGCATGGAGCTGCATATTTCGTGGCACGAATTTGGCGCGTGCGCATTTAATCCTGTGCCTTTAATCCTGACAAATTGCAGAGAACAAAAATTGATTTAGCAGTGTACATAGAAAAAACATGGCAGAAAAAAAGATGTACATTTCACTGTTGCTTAAAATTTGCCAGCATGCAGTTGAACAACATGGTGACAATGTGATTCATGTAATTACACCATATGGCCCAATATTCTTCATAATATCCAATAAAGATCAATAAATACACCCAATGTTTATCTAAATCTACTTTAAGTCCAGTCCAGGCATAAGGCATTAAAAATGCAATGAATAAGGTGAAACAAGTCATGTGAATTGTGAAGATGAATAAATGTAAATGTATGACCATGGGCTTCATTTAAAAGCCTGGTGAAAACACACCAATTCACAATTGGTGAGTCCTAAACGTCTACCCATGTCCAAAAAACATGCTCGTTACAAAACTCTAAGTGGGTCTTTCCACAGTAACGGGGGCATTTTGGAAACACGGACCATATTTTCGAGGAAATACCTTTGTCTGGTCTCAAAATAAAAGAAATAAGTTTCAGTTGTTCTGAAGAGATAACTTAGGCCCAAAAGGGTTACAAACAGTGTGACAACATGCCTTTCTAAAAACCCTGTGTACAAATTTCCAATATACGCTCGTAACCAGGACGGACACTTGTGTTACGTGTTAAGCTGTCCCGGTTACAAGCGTATATTAGAAATTTGTACACATGGTTTTTAGAAAGGCATGTTGTCACACTATTTGTAACCCTTTTTGGGACTAAGTTATCTCTTCAGAACAACTGAAACTTATTTCTTTTATTTTGAGACCAGACAAAGGTATTTCCTTGAAACATATTGTGTTGCCAAAATGCCCCCTTTACTGTGGAAATACTCAAGTACTTCTTAGACATAACGTGGAACCAGTTTATACAAAAGCTAAACATGACATGCAGTCCATGCGGTATATGTAGATACATACCCTCTGTGGCTCAATGAATAGGCTTAGGAAAAGAAATCATAAAAATTCACTTAATTGGTTTTCATAAAAATTTGCATCATCATTACTTTTTTTTTTTACATTTTAAGTCATTTTTTGTTTCATTCATTATTTCAGAAAAGGTCTCTGAAACCTTTAATTATAATTTCATGACCTCAAAGTTAAATAAATGGCTGTCTGGTTTCTCAGAGCAGTTTTGCTGATAGCTCATTCTGAAGTGAACAACCGTCGCAAAATGAAATCATTATACATTTTTATTTCAAAAATAAATCTTTATTTACCTCGTCCTGGTTGATGATGTTTCTATGTGTAGATTTCCTCTCCAACAAAGTCACTCGTACTTTTCCATTTTTCTGTGCAACGAATAAAGCAGGATGATTTTAAGACAATTTGTTTTCCTTGGAATATTTTTCTTTTTCACTTGTGGTTGAGGATTTATTTGTACTGAACAAAATAGAACAAAATTGTCAATTTTCAAATCTTATGAAATTCCATGGGAATAAAAATTGGGGGACGAGCGAAGGGTCAAATGAAGAGGGCAGTGTTTGAAAAGAGGAGAAAAAATTACTACGTATGTGCTGGACTTCTTGCAAGTTTATAAGGAAAAATTTAGCTTTTTAACATATTTTTGTTTTTAAAATTTTCTACTCCATTGCTAGTTTTCAAAACGAGCGGCAATTGTTAGCCATAAAAGAACACCTGACTTAAACCTACCCCAGGTCTCCGCTGTTTGATCCCGAGTCGATGCCAGACATGCTGGGAGAACGCCCTCATTAGATTACTGCCGTGAATTCCAGGAATAACGGGCATGTTGTAGAAGAAACCTCGAATCATTCTTGGAGGTAGAGTGAAAACTGCGTCACGCAAACACACCTAAGATGAAAGGATCGTCCAGAAACATTTGTAATTACATGTAATAAGCTTACAAACATTGTGTCTTCCATCTAAACATGGAGATACATAGGTGGGTGGGTGGTGCCATTGGCAGCCACTGGCCAGAGACACTACTGGCTAATTCCCTTACTTTTCACAAAAGAATGCTCTGGGATCTCTTAAATGAGTTACAAAACACACTGGACCAACAGATTTACATCCGCTTTTGGTTAAATGCCTTGCTCCAGGAGAACACAAAGACAAAATAAGATGTCTTAAGAGTGAAGATATCTTATAGGCACAGGCTCGTCAGCAATGCGCGCGCGCCAAATTCTTGCCACGAAATACGCAGCTACATGCCTTTGCTATGGAACTGCATATTTCGTGGCACGAATTTGGCACACGCACATTGCTGACGAGCCTGTGCCTTTAATTTGTGTTATTGCAATCCAGCCCAGTATTCTATTCACCAGTATATAACTTAAACAAAACGCTTGTGAAGATTTTATGTGAAACACACCATCCACGGTTATTCTCACATTTGTTTAACAATGTACCTTTTTACCAGCCCAGTCACTGAGTCTAATCAAAGGGCGATTAGTGAAAGCTGGCCATGTCTGTTCAAACAGGTCGAGGTATCTCATATAACTCTGTGGAGGAAAAGGCACAAATATATTTGTCAACTGTCCTCAATCCACCATAAATAACACAATTTTTCACATACTTCCGTTGAAACAAATATTCTGGAGGCCTACTAGAGCTGAATAAATACTGCGGTTCGAATCCCGGTGGAGCCAAGATGCTTTTCACTGCATCCAGATTTCCCAAACTCATATGGACATTTGTATACATTTGTATCAAATTCATTACCTCGGCGGTCCCTGGGTCATAATCCCTAAAATATTCACTTATTCATACTAAATACTGCTTGAGTAAACTTGTACAAAAGACAGAACTGCATTGTGGGAAGGGTAGTGATTATCAAACACCCTTCACACAATGCCATTCTGCATTGTCCTCAACTGCATTGTGGGAATGGTAGTGATTATCAAACACCCTTCACACAATGCCATTCTGCATTGTCCTCAACTGCATTGTGGGAATGGTAGTGATCATCAAACACCCTTCACACAATGCCATTCTGCATTGTCCTCAACTGCATTGTGGGAATGGTAGTGATTATCAAACACCCTTCAGACAATGCCATTCTACATTGTAGCTTTTGTCCATCGTGTAAAATCTATTACTTGTTTGACTAGTTGTTTAGTGGGTTTGTTGTATGTTGTGATTTCAATGTTTACTTTTATGTTTTTTGTTTTTGTCTTTTATATTTTTAATTATTGCATTTTTGCAAATTTTCATATTGCTTTTTACTGTAAATATTGTACATGTCAGCATTTATGCTGTTGGTCTGCAATATTTGTTTTGATAATAAACCAGAAATAATAATTGTCCTCAATGGACATTTGCTTATTCTATCAGCCTACCAGCCCGAATACAACAAAAAGAGACCTGTATATAACTACAGTTTTAAACTGACTATCGACCTACCATATCCCACATGACTATGGTAACGTTTAATGAGAAGTCATTGAGTAGATGCTGTGTGATGTACAGATTGACAAAATCACAGAAATGATGGAACATGTTGATGCCTGCGAAATCAAAGAAGAGAAAACAATAAGTCAATGATGCTATTTCGAGCAATGACAAATTTCAAATAAGCACTGGCAGCTTTGTTTCAGATGTTGAGTCATTGCATTTTATATAACGCCCAAGTAGATCCTTGTTATCTGATTAGACGATAGCAGGTCACGTGTCGTTCAATATTTAATCCATTTAATGCTACTTCACTATACCCTGCAATTTTGTTCCATCTGCCGTGCAATTTTGTTCCATACGTTTTTTCCATTGCACGGTGCGCGTGTACAGTATTGTATGTGATGTGCGTGTCGAATGTATGACGCTGACGCGAGCGCGACCAGTGAATGCGACCGGCCCGCGACACAAATACATTTTTCTACAACTCACAAGCGACATGGCGGGATTGGACGATGAAATAAATTTGAAGGGTAAGCCTGAATAATTTGTAAACAAAAGTAGGATGACAAGGATCTACTTGGGCGTTATATAAAACAAATAATGAATGTTTTAATTCGTGCAATGGGAGGAATATTTTCATTCGGTGAAAGATGGAATGTGTTCCATTCAACTCGGCTTTGCCTCGTTGAATGGAACATTCCATCTTTCACCTCATGAAAATATTCCTCCCATTGCACTCATAAACATTCATTATTTGTATAACGTCACGCGTCTTTTCATTTGCAAACTGTATCACAAAAAAAGCACTGAGACCATCTTTTTCAATAACAATTTGAAATTCTTTGGATATATGGGTACAAATCCTAAAGTTTATTTTTAGATTTTTGTAGTTTTAGGAAGTACAGTTATAACAGATTTTGTCATTGTCATAAATTATCGTCATTAAAGATAATATTTGAATATTGATCTTTAATGATTGCTTTTACATTAAATACTTTAATGATAGATTTGTTTGTTAACTGTGTTTTAAAAATCTAGGCTTCCTAAATAGACTTCAAATCAAATCTGAATTATGTATAATAAACAAATGCAACAATGAGCAAGTTCGGGCGGGCGACTATAGTTAACTAGACTAACCTACCCCCGAGGATTGGTTCCTCTAGTCAGACTAGCTAGTCAAACCACGCAGCGTTCGAGTGACATCTAGATCGACTATGGTTAGTCTAGTTAACTATAGTCGCCCGCCCAAACTTGCTCAATATTGAGCACAGTAAGAAAATGCCCTCCCCAACAGAAACTCTTGGTGGCGCTATGCATTGTCTAACGCCGACATTTGTATAAGATTCTTACCAGCGTCAAACTTCATCAAATAAGTCCGCCCCTCGACAACGACATCACATTTGGAGGTGCCAAAAGGATCTGTTTTTACTGAGGTGAATTGTTGTAGCTCTCCATACCTAGGAAATTATACAAATGAATATATATAAAATATGTACAAATTGTCAACTAACCACTGAGACCTGGGGTCCGTTTCATTTATTTGCTTTATAAAAACGGGTTTCAGTCAAAATCCTATGTGAATGTGTATTACAATTGACTGGTATTCTGTTGACATACAATTTTGACTGCTAACCCATTTTTAGAAAGCCAAAAAAATTTGCATTAATCAAATTTTTCTGCTAAACAGCTTTGTGAAATTGGCCCCTGGTCATGTATTTGAATCAAGTAACAGGTCTCGTCAGTTAGTACACATTATCAACTAACCACCGAGACCTGGTCATGTATTTAAATCAAGTAACAGGTCTCGCCACTAAGTACAAATTGTCAACTAACCACCGAGACCTGGTCATGTATTTAAATCAAGTAACAGCAGCGGCGTCCCTAGAGGGGGAGTGTGGGGGTGCCCCCTTTTATTTTTGGCAGCAAAATCATGGTACTGTCTGCAAATTCATTGTGCTGTCGGCAAAACATTTTTAAAAATGAAGAATTAAAGTGATATAGCACCACTCATCAAAACGCCACAGCTATATCGGCAATGCTATTACGGCGCTGGTTATACCATACATTATATAATGTCGACACAAGTCTACATTGAGACATGCATCATTTTGCAATCAACCAAAATGTTTTTTCTTACCATACCAAGATTTTATTCTTACCAAGACTGGAGTTCAGAAAAGTGAGTGGAATGTTGTTTAAGAAGTTCTTTGTCGATGTCACACTGTCCGCCAATTCGTCCAGGGGATTGAAAATAACCAATATCAAACCTAGACGAGATGAAGAGAATTTATATGGAAATGTTTTAGTCATTTTGGCAAGTCCTTCCTGTTATGGGTTCTCTGCCAATAGATCCTTTGCTCCAGCGGCCATGACGGAGGCAAATTATGGCAAAGTGCCACGCCCGTGGAGACACACACACACCCGATACAAGTTGGACTCGAACCTATAGAATATACCATATGGTCTTGAGTATGAGCCACTAGACCGCTCGGCCATTAATATCATGCACCATGTCCATCTCAAGGATGCTCAAGGAGCTGTCACACTGTTACCCCTGGTCATTGGGCTCAGTAGTATCATTCCTTAATCCTTCTCAACTCCCTGGGGAGTATGCAGTCCCGTGCAGCTTATGCGCACAGGGACTAATCAAACACATCAGCTTTCACTACCCTCACAGGTACCCATTTCCTCCTTGATGGAGAGAAGCAATTCATGCTGGCAAAGTGCTTTGCCTAAAGGCGCACGCACCACGGACAGACCCGGATTCAATCCCACGACCTGCAAAGTCTCGAGTTTGAAACGCTAGACCACTCGGCCATGATACCCCATTTGCCTTTACCCAAGGTTTCAGACAGTTAGGCATTACCCATCATGCATCTTACCTGCCTCGATTCATTGACGCATCGTCAAATCTTGAGAAATCTAGGAAGAGATTCTTGCCGACACAAGCATGCATCTTATCAATGCACGATAGGGAGGCTCCATTCTGAAATGGCAGTAGAGATTAACAGATATTTAATTGACAATTTTGTGTGACCTCCCAATATATGGGGCGGAAGGAGGAGGAGGAGAGGCCCACGGGGGAGCACGTGCTCCCCCTGCTGAGGTCCGTGGCGCCCCTTCCCCCTCCATCCCATGTTTGAAATTCGGAAATGGGTATTTTCCATAATTTTACAATATTTTAGAGGGTTAGTGCACCCCTGGAAAAATGTGGCGCACCCCCAGGTGCCCACTCAGATGTTTCACCCTAGTTACGCCGCTGGTTTGAACCTATGACCTCCTGCATTATAGAACAGACGCCTTTACCCAATAGACCTTTATCACGGTGCGTCCATCTTTGTCTTGTTCCTCAGGCCCACTGCATAGTACGTGTCAGGCATGATCAGTGCGTGTGCGTGTCAGCGCGTGCAGTCTTCCGTTGTTGTTTTGAGAGAATCACTGTCCGCGCTGCGCGTTTTCTTGATCGCACCGCGCGCATGTCATTGTGATGCACACAATGAACATGTTCAACACGGGGCCAAACTATTTTATTTCGGCAAGCCTCGCTTTTGTTACGTTCATTTTAATAGGGGAAAAGGGAAGATGGCCGCACCGTGATAAAGGTCTACAGCTTTACATGTTATGAGAGAAAACATGATATGGTCCCCATTGTGATTCTACCAGCTGAGCTATGAGAAATAAATCTATTCCCCCTTGGATTTCCCCAATAAACAAACTTTTTTTTATGAGTATTGCAATATCCCTGTGATACTTTTCACATGAAGAATCACTCAAACTATTGAGTGTTGTGATGTGTGTACATGCAGGGGATTTTAGGGCACTACAGTGCTTAAATTGTAAGCTACCTGACAACTGAGCTAACTGATGTCGAATGGCTGGTTTGAATTATTCACCACAGTGAAAACAGCATTCAACACTTTCAACTTAGATTTGATCTTACAAATGGATCTTTCTATAAATTAGGGGTCCAATGTTGGTGTCCCCCGTTACATTTTACATCTTGTTTTTGTAAATTCAGGACATATTCTTCAAATACTTTCCATCTCAAAGAGTGAGTACATAAAGTACAATTCATACAAAATGGTTTAAAAGCCATTTTAATGATTTTTGTACGAAAAATAACACATATCAGGTGTAACGGGGGACACCAAATGTCACACTTTTGGACCCCTAATTTATAGAAAGACCCAATTATCAAAAAATTAAATTATCTGTTGGACAATTTTGACCTGTTTTGTTGACGTGCACATCGGATACCATCCATCATCCAGAATCAGTTTGATGTAACCAAAGTCTACATCAAGCCAGAATTGCTTAATCTGAGCCTCCTTGGAAGAAAACCTGAAGATAAAAGAGAGAAGGGGAAATGGAAGAGAGAAAATGTCTTGCTCCATGCTAATTTGGAATCACTTTTTAATAATCAACTATTTGACTGAGGAAAAACCTTAGTCAAATGGAAATGGTTCAAACTGTCTAATGCTGGCTCTAATCACATGACCCGACACTGGTTCCTGATTGGTTCAGACATAAAACATGAGCAAACAAATGTTTGCCAATAGCAGCATGTCCAAACACTGGCAAACACGGTTTGGTGAAGTTTGCTGTTGTTTGCTAATGTTTTATGTGCCGTCCACACCTGCAAACTTTTCTGAAAAACACGACAAAACTTGAAGTTTGGTCGTGTTTTATGTGAAATGTTTGCCAAATGTTTGCCAGTGTAGACGAGGCCTAATGCACATAGTTACTTACCATCCTGGTAAAAACTTGACCAGTATAGGATATCCTGGCATATTGTCAGGAGTGCATCCATCCTCGTAGCCCCAACATGCTGATGTCCCCAACTGGTCCTACAAATCAACAAATAGCAAGAATGGGATTATAAATTCACTAACAAATTATTGATGTCACATTGAGGTCACTAAGGTTGAGACAATTCGAATAATTTACAATTTGAATATTCAAACCAAATGTTTAATCAAATATGGGTAATTCCCAAAATTAGGGGTCCAAAATGGTTGGTGTCCCAGTTACGTACGACACACTCTGCTTCAAAAATCACCACTCATGATCACAAATTCTCAGTAATGGACTGTGGCCTTTGATTATAGGGGGCAGCATAATTTTCTTGAATATTTTGTTCTCTGATTTCTGAAAAATATTCAAAACAAAAGACCATAAGGGCTTATAATTTGTTCCATGATATTGAATAGGAGTTTGGTGTCCCGGGTTACCTACACCAATAAAAATTGGCTGTAGAATGAGTTTGCAATAACCTTGGTGCCATATTTACACACAAACATTAAATTTAAGTGGTATTTGTTGAAATAAAAATTATAATTTTTTACTGGGAAACCACTTTTAATCACTAAAAACACTTGGAAATCTTAAAAAGCATGTCACACTTTTGGACCTCTAATTTTGGGAATGACCCATATCAAATATTCGTTTAGACTGATTTAGTCATGATTTATTAGGTGTAAATTTTCAAATTAGCCTATACCATGATGGAAATTTTAATACAGTAACTAAATTTGATCCATCTAGAAATGCACGGAGTCCGCTGCATACATTTGAAGCATATAAAAATACCATTATTGTAGCAACTTGGAGAACACACCTCTCTTGTAAAAATACATTCTTCTCTCTTGATTTACTGAGCAACTCATCACTCAAGAACCTTTTCAAATACTAACATTATTATTTGAATATTAGCCCAATTGCAAAATACCCCGCAACTCCTAGTCCGAGTGGCATTCAGTAGACTTTGTGGCTTTGGTGAGTTGTTTTATAAAGAGAAGTACGGTCTGAAAACCAGTCGATAAACAACGAAGCATGCACAGTAATGTCTTTGTCTTTGAGTTGCTGAGTATTCTGAAATTGCTCCGGAATATTTCATTATCAAACGAATATTCACGTAAGTGGCATAGCCCAGGAAACAATAAACCCAAAACATATCACTGTTTGTTTATATGTGCGCAAATCTATAGGGGAGTCTCAGGGTACCAGACAACATTGATAGGAAAGCATGCATGTAAACTAACCATGATGCCGTTATGTTTCAGCAGTCGATTTTACGAAACATTACGCACTGTGTAAGCCCACTTGCTCAACTTTTTATTGCGCAAGTTGTGCAACATTCCTGCGGTAATTAAACACAATGTACGGGGCGATAGCTATGCCATTTTTAAAAGCTGCGCAAGCTACGCACTTTTTCATGAAATCGGCTGCTGAAGACATAGGACCATAGAAAAGCATATGTAAACAAATCATAACGTCATTGTGTTTCGGGTCTATTATGCATTTAAAGGCACAGGCTCGTCAGCAATGTGCGCGCGCCAAATTCGTGCCACGAAATATGCCGTTTCATGCATTTTCTATGGAGCGTAATTCGTGCCACGAATTTGGTGCGCGCGCATTGCTGACGAGCCTGTGCCTTTAATATTAAATCTATTTTACCTTCCAAGGACAAGACTGATCCACTCTACAACCCTCTGCTACATCAGAATGCTGGTTGAAGTAATACGGATAATGCTCTGGATGGAGATTTGGATCATGAAAGCGTAACGTCTCACCGTCCATGCTTGACGATATCGCGTCTTGTTTAGCACCATCTGTCTGTACGGGAGAGGTCATCTTGGATTCTAACGGGATCGGGTCAATGTTGACTTCAGCCGTGTCCATGTTGGATCCACCATGGATAAACGGAATGTCGCATAGCACCAATAGATTGAGCAGTGCGTAGATGAGGCATTGAGGCACGGACATTGTAGCACTTTGTTGGTTTAAAGCTAGAAAGACCAAAAAGAAATATGAAACAATTTATTTTAAACAAAATGCAGAATTTACCTAGGCCTACCAATTTTAAATTAGGGGCAAGTGTGGGTATTTTCGGTATTTTTTTTGTATACATTGAACAAAGATTTTAAGGAAATTACCTCCTGAAATCAACACATAATGTAATTTTAAGATATACTTCCCACTTGCACTTTTGTCGCAAATGTTGCTTTTCTGTAGAAAAATCACGTTTTCTTCCTCAAAAATTGCCTTCAGTTAGTGCACAAGATTACCATTCACGCGCGCGCGCAGCGCCCTCTGTTGTCGCGCTTACGCACAGACCGTTCGCCACGTCATTCTGTGCATTACTTTATGCAGTAATTTTATCATTTATTTATCTCAGAAATGCAACATTTGCGACGGAAGTGTCAGTGGGAAGTATATCTTAGAATTGAATAAGCTATCGATTCCAACATATAAATTTACCAAAATCCGTGTTCATTGTGTATGAAAAAAATACCGTATTTTCGATCAGGGGGAGAATTCGATTAGCTCAAATCTGTCACTGAATAAAAAGTAGGAAAATGTCGTGAGACCAACTCAAAGTAGTTAACCATGGCCGGCAACTCTTCAACTTTCTTCTGAATCAAAATACTGTCTGAAGTTGCACTTCTTCACAAGATTAACCTCGTTCAAACTTGAGGTGAAGAATCGGCAGTTATTTTATTGGGTATTTTTTTCGTATACATTGAACAGAGATTTTAAGGAAATTACCTCCTGGAATCAACAGATAATGTAATTTAAAGATATACTTCACACTTGCACTAATAGTGCACAAGATAACCATTCACGCGCGCGCGCAGAGCCCTCTGTTGTCACGCTCACCGCGTCATTTATTAGTGCATTACTTTATGCAGTAATTTGATCATTTATTTATCTCAGAAATACTGGGGTGGGGCCTGGGGCGGGGCCTGGGGCGGGGCCTTGGGTGCGAGTTGGCATGGCAGGGGTGCGAGTTGGCAAGAAAGGGTGCGCATTGCCAATGGTAGGGCCCGTGTGAGTTGACAAGGCAGGACTGAGGTAGCGGGTAGTGTACTGTGTAGTCATGGATGGTAGTGAGCAGGTCAGGCATGTCAGGTATTTATGAGAGTATGTATGGTTTGTATGTTTGCACGTTGTAAAATTTGTTGTTGAATGGCCGAATAAATAATAATAATAATAAGAGAGTCATGAGAGTTGTTTGGTTTTGTTTGTTTATTTGTTTGTCATGTTTGTTTACAGGCGTGTTGTTTAGAGAAACTTTTGGCCTTTTATTTAACATGTTTAAGATTTAATTGAGTTCTTCAATTTCTTCCTTAACAGGATTTTGTGACAAAAATATTTGGTCTTTATGGAGGAAGAATGGTCTTACTGTACCCATGGACTAGGAAGGAAAGACTTCCTCCATGCTGTACTACCTACCTGCAGCAGCGGCTCTGTACACATCACATGGCAAATTAACTATAGCGCCCTCAAGCATAGCGCTTGTGGCGGCGGGTGTCCCGGGATTCCTTGTCCCCCCTACAAGTACAAACTGTCCGCGGAAACGGAACAGCTGTTCGGCCGGACAGAATATCGTGGGTGACAAAAACGTTTACCACACCGATCAAATGTTATTGATTTTTTTTCAAGTTGTCCATTACAAATATTTGGAAGCAACGATTTTCTCCAAAATTGCTCCCGTTGGGGTCTAGTCAGATCTTAATAATACAGTCTCAATAGTTATGTTTTGACACAGTGAGCTCAACATTCATCGTGAAGGGACTGGTTGCCGTCTCAGTTCAATCCTCTCCACAAAAACTATACGAAAGATGCCTTTATAATAATAAAAACTTCAGGTTGAGAAAAAATTCGCCCGCCTGCTCTCAGAAACAAATCTGAATAAAAAAATAAGGCACCATCTAAACACTGAATTCGTCAGTAGTTGTTGAAGGTAATCAATAAGTCTGAAATATTGAAAGAACGGTGTAATTATGATATTTATTTTTCAAAGTAAAAGGGAGCTGTATTTCTAAACCATTCTGTCCACTTGACAAATTGGCATAAAGAACGATTGCTATACCTCAGGCGAACCAATCAGAATATTACTAAGTGCGTCTGTCGACTATGACGTCAACAACAACCAATGGGCTTGTCGCGGCATTGGGCTATGCAAATTACTACGCACCCATCATTTTTCGTGCGGCTGCAAAATTCAGGCTTCAGAGAAGGTCACGAACTCTGACCTTTATAATTCACATTTCTGTCGGAGTTTTTGCCGAAAATTACCCCTAAAAGGTAAGTCTGGCAAATTATTTCAGTATGTTTATGTCTGATACTTCATTTTCCTTCATTTGGTTATATTTATATCCCGAATAAGAGTTAGGAAGATGGTTTTTGTAGCGAGTTTTGACAGGCATATGTCGCAGACAACGTGTTCGCGCGCTCACGTATCACGTCCATTGTGTATGTTTTGTGTGTGTGCTGCATAAACTGCATTTCGTTGTTGAAAATCACCTTTTTTCCGCTGCCGCCTCTACAACTTGCAAGCCATTTACCAACACACATTGGACAGAATTTGTCCCGGCAAATAGCCCCTTAGTATATTTGAACCTCGGCGGTGTCTCGTACCACAAAATGGCGCAAAAATTGCCGGAAGTAAGAACCTGTCTGAACGGTTTGTTGTCTCTGTTCAGTCCTTATCCTTTTCCATTTTAACTTTGACATGCTGACCTTTGTGCGCGAAGCGGCACTCTTTGTGCACCAAAATGACCCCTTGTTTTGCCGCATATAGGAGTTAGGAGACCCTGTAATTGATTGTCGTCTACCCCTTGGTTTTTTGGCTTGCAAATGATGTGCTTCCGCAGGGTCAAACGAGCATTTTGGGGGCAAGAGTTTCTGGATTTCGTTAAGAAGGTTTGGGTGAAAAAGGGTGCGGTTTTCAGAGGTGAAATTTTGATGGAAACGTGCGCGCACGTTGCCGCCTGGTCGTCTCGGCTGCATACAACTTGTGGTTTTAGAAATCTCTCGACTTGTCCAGATATGTGTCGTTTTTGCAAAGAACATGAAGAAAATGGGATCTACATCATGTATCAGTAAGAATTAAATTCAGAACCTTCATCATTTTATTCATTTAAATACCAGACACCATGATTATGGGATGGCTGACCCTTTTTGCCAAGAAAATAAACTACATGTAAGGCCCATTTATTGATTTAACTTTTCAGATTGTTGGCAGGTTGGGGAAAGGGTATGCTGTTTTGAGCTGATAAAAACATAAAATTGTTTTGGTATTTTTTTAGTTTATGTCCCAACTCGAATTTAAGGAAAATTATTATTGGAATCGATAGCTTGGACGATTTTGAAATACCTTTTCCATTGACATTTCCGTCGCAAATGTTGCATTTCCATGAAAATTCTGTGTTTTTGTCACGCCCGCCTCCATACAAAAGTGTGTGAAACTGCTGCCGGCCGAGGCAGTGTGTGAAGCGCAAGAAGAAAGAGGGCGTGCGCGTGATGATCAGCTTGGTTTCTGGCCGGCCACTTTGCGTGCATTCATATGCAATATTTTTTCCGTGATTTTTCTCTAAAACTAAGCCTTTGCGACAGAAATACATGTAAGTATTCCTATTCTAAAATCGTCCAAGCTATCGATTCCAATAATAATTTTCCTTAAATTGGAGTTGGGACATAAACTAAAAAAATACCATTGTTTTGATGATAAAAACATAAATGATATTAAAATTAAGAGGAAAAAGTTGAAATTTTACTTGGAAAAACTTAGCTTTTCTAACTTGTCCCAAAATTTAGGATTTTCTTTAAAAAAAAAATTTCAACCAGTTCCATATTTTGTGTACATGTATGGTCAACTTCTTGATTTATTTTTTCCTAAAAAAAAGATAAGTAGGGTAATCGACCAGCCTTAAAGGGACACACCGGCTTTGTTGGGCTATTTTGGGCTCGAAATAGACCGATACATTATTCTGAAGCGCTTTCCGTTTTTGAGCATTTTAAAAAAATTCAAGGTCACGTGACTTTTCGGAACCAGATTCTGGTTCCGAAAAGTCACGTGGTCTCGTGAGTTAGTTGTATTTCCAGCCGTAGAAACCAGCGCAAAGTGCGAGTTGCTTTTGTCATTCGCGGTTGGTTTCTCTTCTTGTTGGAAAATAATGTCCTACAAACACTATGTACATACCGTATTTTCCAATTTGTACACAAATCTGCCAACAGATTTCATAAGAAGGGTTTCTGGGTGTTGATATGGATGAGAGAATCTCTCAGATTTTTGTGTCTTCGCCGATAAATAATATCCGAAGAAAAAAACAGTATCTATAGGCCTATTGAGGACGCTAAAGACACCAAAACGTTGTGCTCGATGTGCTTCCTCGAGTCAGCGCCATCCTGAGGGATCATGCAAGGTGTGATGAGTCGGGGAAAACAAAGAATCAAGGTTAAACACGTGTCGACCTACATTGTATATCGAACGCCACCTTGTGTTTAAATAATAGGATGGGTAGTCGAATAACACATTATTTCACTTTAGGCCAAACAAAATAAATGGTGTGTTTACGGTCACCCGACCTACCTGGAATTTGAGGCCAAATTGCCGACCTCAAACTTTTTATTGCCAATTTTCAAGTTGATAATTTTAAATGAGCGCTATTTGCAATAATTTCCAACGAACATAACATTTTCTACACTTGTACACGAACATGGTTATTAGTGTTAATAGTGAGTTTCAAACATTGCAAAACAACACGCAAATGCATGAACTAAAATGTAAAAAAAAACCGACAAAATTAAATTATTGTCCTACCTACCTACCTGGATTTTTTTTAGGCCGTTACCGTAAACGATCCATTTATTTTGTTTGGCCTTACTGATTGGATATTCGTTCACTAAATGCCTTCTCAAGATGCGCGATTTTTATACTATACTATAGCAGGTTATACTATATCTTTCGTCACTGTAAACTTATTACATTGCATAGGCTATATGAAAGTTTTTACAGTGTAAATGTGCATGCTGTACAAAGTATCTCAAATTCTGTAACTCGGCTCTGCAATTTCCGATTTTCTGCAATAAAATTGCATTGGTCGAATAACGCAACACCTCAGTCGATTTCCACATCATCAAGACCTCATCTTGGTGGCCAAGCTGCACCTCATCCATTGGTCCTCCAGTTCAGTCTTTACTTTGAGAAAGATTTTCCTAGTCAACTCGTTCATTAACTTTTTGGGTCATGGCAAATGATAAAGTGGACCTTTAAAAACTGACCCAGAAATTGTTACAGCATGCCAATAATGTGGCCTATTATCTAGAATAGACCTTATGCGTAGCGGCCATGATAGAGGACAGGTTTTCATATTTAAATGATGTGACAATAGATCCACAATGTGCCTACTCGTGCATGACACACTGTGACAATGTGACTGCCCTCTATCATGGCCGCTACGCATAAGGTCTATTAAATGAACCAAAAACTGACCAGGGTTGCCTTTTTAGGATGAGCCAACATTTTGACTCTTTTTAGTTTAATGTTTTAGGGCCAGATGTCTATAATTATTTAAAATTATACATTATCCTTAATACATCATGTACATGTAGCTATGCATTTGTGAATTTGAAACGTTGATGATGTGGTATTAGCCTGTTTACTACTTGCATACTGTGGATTAAATCTGTTGGAGAGGAAAACAATCGCACACATTTTCTAAACGATGCTTGAATTACATGTATTGAATAATTAATACTATATTCTCCAAAAAAAAATTCAAAGGGTTTGCTAAGAAAATCTTTGATTTGTCCTGCTCTAAAATGTGGGTTTTTCCATCAAATCTGCACTTACTGATTCTTGATGAGTCATTTTGAAGAAAAAACATTTATGTTAAACTTCTCAACTCTAACCCAAAAAAAATCTGAAAATAATTTCCAAACCCATTTGAGTACTGTGATAAGGAAACTTCAATAATGACACAACTACTTTGTTTTCTAGTATGTATAAGACATACATAATGTATACTGTACATGTATGTAAGACATACATAATGTATGTACATGTACATGTATACTGCTTCCAAGCAAAACCAGTTTGACTTGATCAATAACATCTTGGGGTTGATCAATAATATGTTGGCTCAGTATTAAAATCATGGTGTATCTGCCTTGAACCCGTGTCCCAGGTTCGATTCCTAGAGATGTATGGGTAATTCCCAAAATTAGGGGTCCAAAATGTTGGTGTCCCAGTTACGTACGACACTCTCTGCTTCAAAAATCACCACTCATGTTCACAAATTCTCAGTGATGGACTGTGGCCTGTGATTATACATGTAGGGGGCTGCATCATTTTCTTGAATATTTTGTTCTCTGATTCCTGAAAAATATTCAAAACAAAAGACCATAAAGGCTTATAATTTGTTCCATGGTATTGAATAGGAGTTTAGTGTCCCGGGTTACCTACATGTTTGCCACATATGAAAATTGGCTGTAGAATGAGTTTGCATTAACCTTGCTGCCATATCTACACACAAACTTTAAATTTAAGTGGCATTTGTTGAAATAAAAATAATTATTTTTTACTGGGAAACCACTTTTAATCACTAAAAACACTTGGAAATCTTAAAAAGCATGTCACACTTTTGGACCCCTAATTTTGGGAATTACCCGTATGTGGATTGGGCTTTCAGTCCTTACTTGATCGCATAGGGTTCCCCCAATATACCATCTCAGGGTTTTCTTCCAACTTCTTAAAATGTACCTTCTTCATTATCTCAAGTTCAAGTTGTAAATAAAGTGAGATTTAAGCTAATTCATTATAATTTGATGAAATTAAAGGGCTTAGTTTCCAAAAAGGACATAAAAATAAACAACATACAAATTACAAAAACGTGCTAATCTTTCGAAGGAAAGTTAATCTAAGAACAAAGCCAAATTGTGCTAACATGACAATTTCACTCGCCTCTTGATTTCTATCATTAAGGAAACACTGCGTCTATTGAATAATATACTGTATGCATTCATGTTCGTGTACATCTGTGTACGTACATGTACCATACATGAACCACAATATTGTGGCTGTGCTATGGATTAATTTGGCGCATTCATGAAACCCATCTACAGCATGAAGCAATAATAATGTGCAGGAAGCCTTGGCTGGTCTGTGTCTGGCTAAGGTCAATGATATGCACGACCCAGCAAGGGCTGCCTACAAAGCATGGCTTGCAGCAGCCAATAAAAACCCTGGGATCTGAGTATCTATGAACTATTGACCCCCGCCCTAAGATAGGCAATCAAACACAGAAAAAAGCATTTCAAAGGCTGTGTACAGGCTGCGAGCCAGTGACGCAGGCATGGCAAGCGTTTATAGTTTATACACATGTACTTGTAATATTTTATTTTTTTTCAATCATTTTTTAACCATCGGGCGCCAGCAATACAATGACAATGTACCTGCAGTTGTAAAACATCTAGGGCTATAAAAAGTGAAGCAGCTTGAAATATGATTATGAAATGGTGTTAAATATATTATATTTTAATGTAGGTTTTATACAAGTTCCACAATTTGGAATTTGCCAAGTTTATTCCAAAACGATCTACCATTCCAAATACTGACTATGTCCAATAAAAATATCGTAAGTTGGTCCGCATTGGACCTTTTTTTAAAGGTTTTACCGAGACAATGGTAAAATGAAAAATGGCTAAATTTTACTGCTGTCCGCATTTGGACTTTTTGCCACAGTAAAATTTTACCAAGACCATGGGAGAGCATGCGCAGTGTCCCTCCTTTGCAGTTTGACCTTCAGGGCCCGGACATACACTTCAAGGGCATCTCGGGAACAGTTCCCTGGTCAATTTTTCCTGGGCAGAAGTTGGCCAGGAAAAGTAACCGCTGGACACAGGAAAAGTTACTGAGAGGAAAACGTCCTAGGCTGTCCGCATTGGATTTAAAATGGGCAAAGTACCCATCGTCTCGGTAAGTTTTCCCCCAAAAAAGTCCAATGCGGACAGGCCTTTAGGTTTATTGAAACCTTTAATTCCCTTGTCAAGTGGATTATTCCCCCAAATTTAGCCCTATATTGAAGACAATTTGCAATAAAATGGCAACGTTTTCATTCAGCCTCTTGCAAAACAAAACAGTGGTTTAGTTGTAGGATATCTTTTGATATCCAAAAACAATGGTCGAGTGGGAGGATGTCTCTTGTTGTGCAATTGAGGTTCATCACTAAAACTGCCAGCCAGAGAAATTTTGTTTACAGATATATTCCTTATTTATTTTAAACACACAATTGAAATGATACCGCTTTAGCCTCGGACAAGGTCTTCTAAAATCTGTGAAAAACAATTTTGTTGAAAACCCAATTTAAAAAAAAAAAGTACTTTATTACAAATTCTAATATTACAGATATCACAGATTATCATGACACTTCATAAGAAATCTTAAAGAAAGCCTAAAATGACAAGTGCAATGACAATTTTCTCTATTTTTACAAAAATTCTCTCAAAAACACAGTTTATTTATTTACAGCTGAAATGATATGCATTGTACCGAGACAGCATCCCATTTATACATGTCCTTTTTACTAAGTTGTACTTTGACCAGTGTACCGGTAGTGCCGTCATTATTCACATCATACGAGTGTTGATATTTAATGGAAATAATAACTTACCTGCGCAAAACGTTGACATTCCACAATGCTTTGAAGATAGACCTACTTATTATTCCAGTCTGTGGCAAAGGAGAACAATTGCTGTTTTCTATTTTTCGCCCCAACCCGGAAAATCATGCACAACTTATTTGAGACCTAATTTTGTGTTAATCATTTTATTCAACACCCTCCCCAATCCCCAAGGCCATCCCAACCCCAATCCCCCCACACCACCCCCATCCCCCCACACCACCCCCATCCCCCCACACCACCACCATCACCCACCCCCATCACCCACCCCCACCCCCACCCCCATCCCACCATCCCCCACCCCCATCCCACCACCACCCCCACCCACCCCCCACCACCCTAATCCTCCCACCCCCCATCGCCCACCTCTCCCCCCCCCCCCTCCCATCGCCCACCTCTCCCCCCCCCCCCCCCTTTGAAGAAGTGGCTTACTGTTGTGTACTTGTATGCACAATTGCCTGCTTAGGCCAAAAAAAATAATAGTTCTGCTTCCGGTTTCCCGACCGACCCTATTTTTAGGCTGCGACCCTAGTTTTTTTATCGGAAAAAAAAATAAAAAAAAAAAAAAAAAAAAACGCAGATGCCTCCATATGATTGTGCACAAAAAAAATTGGCAAAAAAAAAAAAATTCCCTACCTACCTACCCTATTTTGAAATGCCATGTAATCGGAAGCAGAACTATTTTTTTTTTTGGCCTTATTTTCAGACATTGTAAACACACAAACAGTTCATTGTACAGCACTGCATTTTAGAAATACATTTTTTTTTATAGGCTTACGTGTCAATTGTTATGAGGTGTGCAAGTGGTAATACTGACTATCACCCTGTCCCAGGGTAAGAAAAAAAAAAAAATAACATTTTTTTTGGCGTGTTTTCTGAAAACAAATTCAGAAACTAAACTTTTGAATTTACTAATTTTTTGATGGACTGCAGTTGGTTTTAAACTGTAAATAGGAATACTGTACATGTCTAATGTGATACCAGTACTATAGATTGTGATTAACTCTACAAGCATTTTCTAATGAGTGCAACATGTCATGATTCATCAGATTGTAAAATTCAAATTTTCAAATTTCTAAAAATTGCAGGTAAAACGAAGTAATAATGAGAAAAATAATAATATCTCTTAATGCTGCAAAGAGGCGACCCACCGGTAAAACTTTGCCAGACGATTGGACACCAAATTTCTGTAACCCGAAGCTTCCAAAAATGGTTCCACACCTAATAAAAAAGGTTCTAGACCTAATAAAAATGGTTCTCGATTTTAAAAAGATGGTTTTTGACCTAAAAAAATGGTTTTTGACTTCCAAAATATTGGGGCGCCGCTACGCCAAATTGTCGCCCTAACCAGCCGTGTCGCCCTTATAGGACTCTCTACACAAAAACTGTCGCCCCATTGGATAAAATAGAGAAATTAATTTAATCTTAAATTCCCACAGATCAGGACTGGGTCTTTCTATAAATTAGGGGTCCAGTGTTGGTGTCCCCCGTTACATTTTACATCTTGTTTTTGTAAATTCAGGACACATTCTTTAAATACTTTCCATCTCAAAGAGTGAGTACATAAAGTACAATTCATACAAAATGGTTTAAAAGCCGATTTTATTGATTTTTGTACGAAAAATAACACATATCAGGTGTAACGGGGGACACCAAATGTCACACTTTTGGACCCCTAATTTATAGAAAGACCCGACTGCCAATAAAATGGTTGTTGATTCCCAAAGGAAGTTAAAATCGATTCAAACACTGGCAGCATCAACGTTGACAGCATTTACAAATCTGACAAAGCCTCCATTTCGGTATTCGTATGCAAATATTCCATGCTGGAGGGCAGCGATTGGGGATCAGGTCAAGCTGTAAAGGTCATGTGGATAGTTGACCTTTTCCTGGAGGTTGTTATTCCATTCAAAATAGTCAGCTTCCTTTATTATACACGCAGGTGCTGTACATACGTTATCCAAACATGCATTTGTGTTTGGCCTTTAATGAACTTGAACAATTAATTAACATTGGATTTGGATTTGCTATTCAGAAAAAAGAGCTAATAATTATTCCTAAAGTGCAGTTCTGAATCAATACAGTTGAACCTTGATAACAAAAGCACTGTTAATACAAATTTTGCTAACAAGAAAAAATGTGGGTCCCATTTCCTTGCTCACTATTTTCATTCATGACAGTGAGGTTCTTGTTATACATGTAAATGATAATCTCTTTTTGATGAGGACTTTTTATTAATGAGGTTGGACCCACAGATTTCTATTAACAGCTAGATAAGAAACGACCGTTATTGAATGGCACATCACCGTAATCAGTTTCAGGCGGTTTGGGACGCGTGCGCTTGTAGCGCGTTTTGTGTTCGAACATACAAAGTAACACCCGCGATCGTCACAAACATTGAGAAAGTGCGCATGCGGGAGGTTTTACGTGTAATTCAATGGGGAAGTGCCCAAAACCATGCAAACGAGGTGCCCAAAATAATCATTGAACACTTATCTCGTCAACATTTTACTACGACCCCATATGAATTTATTTCAGTTTCATAAAGTCGTTACAAATAACTCTCTTAAAACCATTGTAAATTCTCGAAAATTGGGTTTTGTTTAAATGTTCGGCAAAACCGGTTTTTCAATTTTTTTGGGGTTAAACGTCTCATCCCTAGTTCAGAATCAATACTTAACTCCTACTGAAACATGAGCCCTCAGCTTTTTATTTTATCCAATGATTTCCAGAATTTATTCCATATCCTAAATAGCAGATGGTTCATTTTATGCAGTGTAGTTTCACTCAGTGACACACTCACAGAGATTATTAAAAATATTTTACAAGATAACAATCAAGCTATTCCAACTTTAACAATCCTTGAAAGTAGTAATTTGATACCGGTACTTCATCAAGAGAAGAATTTGAGAGACAATCAAAAAATAAGTTTGACTGTTTATTGTGTAGGTTGTTTGGAACTAAATCTTCCATTCCAGAGATGCCAACATTTACGATTTAGGCGTAGTTTGTACAATTGTTTCAACCAATGACAATCAGTACTTGTGACATCATTCTATAAACCATACATTAGCTTCATATACATGTGGGGTTTAAATAGAACCTGGGTGCAAGTTATACAATTTTGTGTCCAAAGAGGTTGCAGTGTTCATATCTCTTAATCTTCTGCAGACAGTTAATTGTGACCTTCTCTTATTGCTATTTCATTGGTTTACAACAAATTGTATGTGACAGTTTATTTTTTTAAAAGATTGTTTATTTCCATTGGGAATCAAAATTAATTTTAACGCGGTTGTTCTTTATACAGGTGGTACTGAAGTCTTGAAGTGGTCTTTGATAACCCCTCAATCTCTCTGTTATGCTATTGTAGTCCCTGGGTCGTGCACACTGACCCACTATCAGCTAGACCCCAACCATGGACACTACACAGGTCAGTCAGGAGGTTGAAGAAGAACCTGTTATGGAGGTCGTGGAACACCAGATGATACAGGAAACGGTTGAAGAGGAGGTAACTATAGGCCTTTTCACACTTGCAAAATCACGGGGTTGGCGCGGGGTTGAAAAAAGTGACGATTCACACTTGAGAAATTTCAACCCCGCGCCAACCCCGCGTCAACCCCGAGATTGCTTTCAACCCGGGTTGAAACGCTCGCCCCGGGTTGAAAACGGTAGTAGGCTTGTTCACACTTGCACAAGTGTGAATCTTCACTGTTCATCTCGGGGTTGAACTCGCCCCGGGGAGAGATAAAAGCGGGTTGAGCGAAACAAGTGTGAAACGATGCTGGGTTGAAAATTTGCGTTTCAACCCGGGGCGGTCGCGGGGCTCGCCCCGGGTTGAGTTCAACCCGGGTTGAAAGCTCTAGTGGGAAAAGGCCTTATATGGTCCAGTTCGGGCGATCTGTTCTTGACACGCGAACAACAATCTCGCACCTGAACGATGGGAACACAACCCGAGAACACTGCACTGAGTGCACTCGGAACACTGCACTGAGTGCACTCGGAACACTGCTCGAAACAGGATCACACACCCCTTATTCACCGAGAGCAAGTTACCTGTGTCAAGAACAGACTTCGCGAACTAAACCTATAATATCCACATCTTAGAGAAGCTTGTCTAGATTTTCCAGAAAATGGATTTTGTTATAATGTAACAATCATACATACCGTACCTCCTCAAATATACTATTCATGGGAAGAAAACAGGAAATTTGCAATCTCCAATTTGGATGTGAAAGCAACAAGGTTGGTACATTGTGTATTTATAATCACTTCACTGCTTATGGAATCAGATTTAAATTAGTTTACAAAACATTGGTGGCTTTCTAATTATATCCTTGAAAATATACAGATTGAGAGCGTGAAATTTCAGAATGGTAGTGGGAAAAATATGAAAAATTATGCGGTATCAAAATTTCAACAAGAATGGGAAAAATGTGATCTCGACATGCTCTTTAAATATCAAACAGCCAAAGACAATGTCTGAAAACATTCCAAACCTCTGATTTTTATAAAAATTTATTTTAGTTGTACATATATTCTTGTTTTGACTCCCTATCCCTTACTGGGAAATAAGCAGTGCTGTACAAAATTCTTCATATCTTAAAAGAACCAACCTAATGCAAGCCTTATGTTTATCCAGAGAGAGCAAAAACCAATGCATACACAATGAATAGACTAATGGCTAGTACTCGAGGGGGGGAAAAGAGCTTTATATTAGAGTGGGTTTTACGTATATTAAAGGGATTTATACATGTAACTTGTGTTTACCGTGTATCCATCTAAGGCCAAAAAAAAGAACTCTGTTTAGCGTTAGCACGCGCGTCACTTTCAACCCTGCTCGTCAAAGCCTTTTTTTCTTCAAAAATACCAACAAATAAACTATATCGTTAGCGCGTGCGTCACTTTCAACTCTGTGCATCACTTTCAATCCTGCGCATAACTTTCATCCCTGCGCGTAAAAGGTTTTTTTTTTTTTTTTAGTGTTTCAAATAAAAACATGCATGTTGGCTTCATGTCAACTTAATCTTGGAATCCACTTACCAAAAAAAAAAAAACACAAAAAAAGCGAGAGAAAAAAAGCTGCGTCACCGCGTCATTTTGGGGGACTTCAACTTACGCTAAACATTTTTTTGGCCTAAGATACTGTTTCAGGATGAGAGAAGGAAAAATCAGTGTTAAATGTTTGTTTATCGTTGTGACTGAATATTATATGTCAGTAGGAAATGGGTTTTCAGCTGTCTTTTTTTTCTATGATTTTTAGTCGGGCATTTCCTCTTTGAGGCATTATTATGTTAAAAGTTGACTTTGGTCAAAGGTACGTGCAGTGTATTTCTTGGAATGAAACCTATTTCGGGTTGTTTTGAATAGGTTGCCTGCAGCAATTTGCCACTCTCCTCTCTTAAGGGCAAGATTTATATAAAATGTACTTCAAATTATACAGGTCTGCACTACATACACCCACTACATACCAAATAAGTCTTTTTTAAATACTGGAGAGACTTTTTCACCAGGATCATAACTCTGTGCAATGCCGGTTATTTTCTCTTAAAGCAAAATAAATATCTTAAGACAGATCTAAGGAGATAACTTAAGCAACAAATAGTGCAACAACATACCTTTCTGAAAACCCTGTGTACAAATTTCCTATTTAACGTGTCCTTGTTACATACATAGTACATGTACGGTATATTGGAAATTTGCACACAGGGCTTTCAGGAAGGTATGTTGTGGCACTATTCGTTGCAGTTTTTTTAGCTAAAGTTATCTACTTAGATCTATCTTAAAGGAGCGTGACCAGAGTTTCTGGAAAATAGTTTTCGATGTAACTTACCAATATTATCAAGTAACTCCCATACACACCTCCCATGTTCCAAAAACCCGAAAACATTCGCAATTTCCAGTAAAAAATTGAACAAAACTATCGAGTATGCTTTCAGCGGATAAACGTTGATACTGGAAAATTAGTTTACAAATAATCGGTGGATTTTCGACGATATCCTCGGAAATATGCGGCCTAGAAGCGCAGGAGTTTCAGTTTCGTAATCAGAAAAATATAACGGATGTTATGATATAAAAATCTCATGACCCATAAGGTAAGTCCCGGGGAGTTATGGGTAAAAAAAAAGTGATCTGGTCACACTCCTTTAAGATATTTCTTTTGTTTTGAGAGAAGATAACTGGCATTGTACAGAGATATAATACTGGAGGAAAATGTCTCTCCAGCATTGAAAACAGACACATATATCAGGGCAGGAAATTCGTCACTGAAAGGGCACTTCCATTTGTTTTTGGAGGCGTTTTTTGGAGTTTAAAAAGGGCACTTCCATTGGAAATTGAAAAAGTCTATGGGAGGGTTGCAAAGGGGCACCAAGGCCAAGACCAGGGGCAACAGAGGCAGTGGCCTCCGTGAATTTCCAGCCCTGATATATGTGAAAGGGGGACTTTGTTTTGTATGCACCAACTGCACTTCTCTCCCTTGAAAACCTAAAAAGAATGCCTTTAAAATTCCTTAGAAGGTAAACATGTTAATAAAAAAAATTTAAAAAGGGAGAACTCAAATGAAACTACTTATTAAATCCCATCTCTGTGCTTCTTGTCTACAGATCCCACATGACCATCAGCTCCAAGAAGTCACATACATGGAGCACGTGAGTTTAATAACAAAATAACATCCCATTCATCCATATTAGGCATACATGTACCGTACATGGGAGGATGCTACGGCCATCTGAAGAATGCTTGTTCCCCAACCCACTGGACTGCCAGACAGGTCCAATACACATGTAGTTTGAGCATTTGTCTTGGATTCTGTGCTGTTCCAGACTGACTGTTCAGTGGTTTTTTTTATCCTCTACTATGTCTCAAATTACAATTGGTATTTGGGTCTTTCCACACTAATGGCCTATTTGAAAGATAAGTCAATAATTCTATTCAAATGTCTTTAGTTTATCTCAAACTTAAAGAAATTTCCTTGTACTATTCTCAGGAGATAACTTTTGCC
This sequence comes from Henricia sp. BOLD:AAB3569, assembly GCA_037783545.1. NCBI lineage: Eukaryota > Metazoa > Echinodermata > Asteroidea > Spinulosida > Echinasteridae > Henricia > Henricia sp. BOLD:AAB3569. Next base: position 932,038 of record JBBELK010000480.1, on the reverse strand, counting down.
CAAAAAGGTAAGAAATTGCGGCCAAAACATACATTTCTAAAAAGCTTGTGTACAAATTTTCCTATTACATATGTAACATGGACAGACCAATTTGTGACTTTTTTTCTGTCTTTGTTACATATGTAATAGGAAAATTTGTACACAGGGTTTTCAGAAATGAATGTTGTAGGACTATTTTTCTTACTCCTTGGGGTAAAAGTTATTTCCTCGGTTTAACTGGATAATGTAAAGATAAAATTAAGACATTTGAAGTGAACTCGGACCTAAGATCTTGTACATGTATGTCACAGAAATGTACCCCATTACTGTGGAAAGACCCATTTGTATATTTTTCTGCCTGTGGACTAGTGCAAAACCATATAAACCGTGTCCGCATTGGACTTATTTTTTGGGAGGTTTTACCGAGACGATGATAAAAAGAAAAATGTCTAAATTTTACTGCTGTCCGCATTTGGACACAGTAAAATTTTACCGAGACCGTGGGAGAGCATGCATACACAGTGTTCCTTCGCAGTTTGACCTTCACGGCCAGAACATACACTTCCAGAGCACTTTTACTGACTCGCTGTGTCCGCATTGGACTTTTCTTCTTAGGAAAAGTTCCCCGGTCAATTTTCCTGGGCAGAAGTTGGCCAGGAAAAGTAACCGTTGGACTCGGGAAAAGTTACTGAGAGGAAAACGTCCTAGGCTGTCCGCATTGGACTTAAAATGGAAAAAGTACCCATTGTCTTAGTAAGTTTTCCCATAAAAAGTCCAATGTGGACAGGCCTCGAGTTACTAGCCCAGTTGTCTATTGAGGTTTTAGCAAAAATTTGAGATCTGAAGTTCAAATCTTGATTAGGACCATCTGATTTTTCTCTCGTGTCATGTTTGGTATCGAAAGGTTGATCCATAATATCTCTAATTTTGGGTATTGCTTAACAGGTTCCTCAGACCAGCAGCCAGGAGGTACAGCAAGTTTTTGAACAGGTGGGTGGGTTTAAAAAGTTAATACATCAAATTGTTTTCCTGGTTCATGTATGAGACAAATTTGACCCCGTTCTCACTAGAGAAATCACTTCGTTTGACAATTATTCGACGAAAAGATTTCCTGATGTGAACGCACGCCTCTTCATTCGACGATGATTAGAATTGCTTCATTCGATGAAGCAAATAGCTTCATTTGACGAAGAGATCGCTTTATTCGATAAAGCAAATTTGTAATGTGAACGGCTCCATTCGTTCGATGAAGCGATTTGGCGGGCCTGTTGCCCAAGCGCGTTGTGCGTCAAGCGTCTAGCAAGAGTTGTTTTTGACGCGCAGCCGGAAAACCACACAGCGCGTCTAGACGCTTGAAGCTCAGCGCTTAATGCGTGACGCACATGTACGACCTCCCACGGCTATATTCGATCTTCGTTAGCGGTCGCTCTTCGTTCGATCTACTTAAGTGATTTGTGAACGTATGCTTCATCAACTAACGATGATTAACTAATCTTCGTCGAACGAAGCGATTTCTCTAGTGAGAACGGGGTCTTAGACACCCGTACCTTCAGTTACAAACAACTTAGGATGTTGTAATACCTGAGCCACATTGTGATTTATTTATCCTGTTCTGTTCATGAAGGTTTCCCAGGCCAATCAGATACAAGAAGTGCAAGAAGTTCACCAGGTAGGGGAAAGATTTCTTGACCAAAAACAAAACCTGAGGAAGCACCTGCCAGGAGAGTAAGAGGTCTTGGGGTCGAATCCCGATGAGGCCTATATGATTTTTTTTCCTTTCATCCCATGTTTGGTTGTTGCATTTCCACTGTTGGTTTCCGCACAATTGTTTTTTTTACATAATGTCTTTATTCGTTCATTAGGTTCAAAATACGATGAGGCCTGTGTACATTTTTTCCCCATACCGTGTTTGGTTGCTTCGTTTTAATGGTGTATAGGCACCGTCCGCACCATACCAAATATTGTGTTCATTTCTACCACGTGTGTTTTCCCACAATTCTCTTAATTGTTTTCTAACATAACGTTTTTGTTAATTTATCAGGTTTTTCCCAAGTTCGTCCAACAAATTGTGCAACAGATTCCAGGCACAGTGCAGCAAGTGGTCAAAATGCCCAGTCACATGGTCACCCAAGGACAGATACCTGGGCATCCAGTACAGATCGACACATACAAGGTACTGAGTCAATTGTACGCAGAGAATGTCTTAGGCCATAAGGTATATCGCAAATACTGTTTCACCAAAAGAGGGCGTCTTTCCTCAAAGCACTATGGGATATAGCTGGTTTGAACACACAGTATGTCTATACCATAGAGTTACGTGTGTTCGAACCAGTTATACCCCACAGTGCAGGCCTTGAAATAACCCACGGCACCACAGCAAATTGCCATCGGTGCCCGATGCTTTTGCTGTGTTGCCCTTAAAAAGTTCTAACACAAATTGTCCATTTCCTCATTCAGGTGGCCTTTACTAAGAGAAAATTGCCGTGCCCTGTTCAAAATGAATTTCGAGGCCCGACTATCTTTGAGGAAGGGCGTCCTTTGTTGGTGAAATGGTATTTGTGATAAATCTTACGACTTGTGATATTTGTTACTTTGATTCATCTCTCTGTTGATTTAAGCTATTTTGATTCATCAAAGTAATTATAATCTTTGTTGAAAAAAGAGGTGTGTGTTTACATCAGGAGATGAAATTAGAAACACGAGAAAATTGCATTGCCCCGACTGAGATTCGAACCCAGGTCCTTGGCATACATGGCCAACTGCTCTACCAACTGAGCTATCTGGGCATCCCGCCGGAGCACCACAACAATCTCGTGCTTGCCTCTCTTTTTCCAACAATGCAGTGGGGCAAATCCATGCCAACCAAGTTCACATGATATCTCTTTGTCAAATTATCGTCGAATCTTCATCAAATTATTCTAATGTAAATGGGGCCTAAGACGTTCTGTGCATCTTTCCTTACAGGTGCAGCAAGTTCAAATCAACCAACACACTGTGGAGCAGCTAGTGAAAGTGGACCCGCAAGCTGCTATAGATGAAATGACACTTAAGACGATGGGTGTTGAACGCAAGACACCACAGAGACCCATTGAACCCTGTATGGTGTGTGGGGATAACGCTTCAGGTAAAATATACAGTCCAACCGAGATAATAGACCCTATTCACACACAAGGATCTTATAGACTATTCCTATTACCATGGAAACCTTCCCTGTATGTCCGCCATAGCTGGGACGCGGCCAATGCTTGAACTACATGCGTTATGTAATGATGCTCATTGTGTCATCACTTTGAACAATTTGCGTATTTGTTGTAATGGTGAATTTACACTGAGCCTTTTTAAAAAAGTGCTGTGGAGGAAATTTTGAGTGAAACGATGCACTGAAATCACTGAATTCTGAAGACACTTTCCATTCAACATGTCCAAGCTAATGCATAGTTCCGAGATTGCCTAGTTAACCCCGCCCCTTAGATACTGTTGCTGTGTGCTCACAAGCCATCGCAAAAAATGGCGACACACAACGTACAAAACAACGGGACTCGGCATGAAAAGCACAGATTCATTGGAGAAAATTCAAAGGTATTTATGTTTTAGGGTCGACAGTTACCGTAGCACACACTGAGTAAAGGGCTAGTAATGCAGGGATGCCATATATTCATAAAAATGCGCTTTCCTACCTTTGAACAGCGAATCGCCAGACATTTAAACCAAAATTCACCCGGAAGCCGCATACAACACTGTACAAACTGTATGGGCAGATAATCGCGTGATTGTTGTGATCACTTTGACTTATGTCTGCTAGCTCTGTTGTGATTGGTCGGCGGGTTCGGCTTGATTGACAGGTCGGAACTATGCGTTGTTTCACCTCCAATTCCTTCCACAGCATTAGCTTGGACGGAAAGTGTTTTCATAATTCAGTGATTTTCAGTGCATCGTTTCACTCAAAATTTCTTCCACACCGCTTTTTCTCAAAGCGACGCGCGTGGCAATCACGTGCAAAGAGGCTCTGTGTGAATTTGTGTGTGTGAAGGGCGTGTTGCGTGCATCATGGATGCCCGCTGTTCGATTCAACAACAACACAAAACACACAGTCCATGCACTGGAAAAAGCTGCATCCCAGCAATGGCGGACGTGTACGTGTACATGAAAGGCATCCTGGGAAAGGTCTATAGGTAACACTATAGATCTGATTCTAGGGACACAATTTAATGAAATAAACAGTTCTTCATTGTAACAAAAAAAACATGAACAATTTCCTTTACATGTTATTAGGGGAAAAATGCAGTCAGAGAGCGGGACTTTTCAGCACACAGTTCAGCTCTGTGCAGTCATGTTTAACAAACCTGTTAGTTGAATATTGGGATATCAACTTAAAATATATTTTCAAATTTTGATTGAACTTTGTTTCTCCTTTTGCATTGTACTTATCCTGACTGCAGGTCGCCATTATGGGGCTATCAGCTGTGAGGGCTGTAAGGGTTTCTTCAAGAGAAGCATTCGTAAGAGTCTCGGCTACACCTGCCGTGGGAATAAAGATTGCCCAATCAATAAACACCATCGTAACAGGTGTCAGTTCTGTCGACTGCAAAAGTGTCTCTTAGTAGGCATGAAATCTGAATGTGAGTAATGACAAATGGGTGTGGCCCTACCACCACACCCCCCTTTGCCCCTCCCCCTCGGCTACACCTGCCATAGTAACAAGGATTGCCCAATCAATAAACACCATCGTAACAGGTGTCAGTTCTGTCGACTGCAAAAGTGTCTCTTAATAGGCATGAAACCTGAATGTGAGTAATGACAAATGGGCGTGGCCCTACCACCACACCCCCTTTGCCCCTCCCCCATGGCTACACCTGCCATAGTAACAAGGATTGCCCAATCAATAAACACCATCGTAACAGGTGTCAGTTCTGTCGACTGCAAAAGTGTCTCTTAATAGGCATGAAATCTGAATGTGAGTAATGACAAATGGGCGTGGCCCTACCACCACACCCCCTTTGCCCCTCCCCCATGGCTACACCTGCCATAGTAACAAGGATTGCCCAATCAATAAACACCATCGTAACAGGTGTCAATTCTGTCGACTGCAAAAGTGTCTCTTAGTAGGCATGAAATCTGAATGTGAGTAATGACAAATGGGCGTGGCCCTACCACCACACCCCCTTTGCCCCTCCCCCATGGCTACACCTGCCATAGTAACAAGGATTGCCCAATCAATAAACACCATCGTAACAGGTGTCAGTTCTGTTGACTGCAAAAGTGTCTCTTAATAGGCATGAAATCTGAATGTGAGTAATGACAAATGGGCGTGGCCCTACCACCACACCCCCTTTGCCCCTCCCCCATGGCTACACCTGCCATAGTAACAAGGATTGCCCAATCAATAAACACCATCGTAACAGGTGTCAATTCTGTCGACTGCAAAAGTGTCTCTTAGTAGGCATGAAATCTGAATGTGAGTAATGACAAATGGGCGTGGCCCTACCACCACACCCCCTTTGCCCCTCCCCCATGGCTACACCTGCCATAGTAACAAGGATTGCCCAATCAATAAACACCATCGTAACAGGTGTCAGTTCTGTTGACTGCAAAAGTGTCTCTTAGTAGGCATGAAATCTGAATGTGAGTAATGACAAATGGGCGTGGCCCTACCACCACACCCCCTTTGCCCCTCCCCCATGGCTACACCTGCCATAGTAACAAGGATTGCCCAATCAATAAACACCATCGTAACAGGTGTCAGTTCTGTTGACTGCAAAAGTGTCTCTTAGTAGGCATGAAATCTGAATGTGAGTAATGACAAATGGGCGTGCCGTGGCCCTACCACCACACCCCCAGTGTTGGATCAAAAAGCAATCCCATCCATTTTGCACTCAATGACCGTAAACCAGAAAGTGTTGCAGTATCTCGGTGCCATTTTAAAAAGCACCAGTGGACCACCAAATTTTCAGCAGGACCAGTAGAGTTCTCTAATCTACTGGTCCTTCTGACCAGCAGGACCAGTAGAGTTCTATAATCTACTGGTCCTTCTGACCAGCAGGACCAGTAGAGTTCTCTAGTCTACTGGTCCTTCTGACCAGCAGGACCAGTAGAGTTCTATAATCTACTGGTCCTTCTGACCAGCAGGACCAGTAGAGTTCTCTAGTCTACTGGTCCTTCTGACCAGCAGGACCAGTAGAGTTCTATAATCTACTGGTCCTTCTGACCAGCAGGACCAGTAGAGTTCTCTAGTCTACTGGTCCTTCTGACCAGCAGGACCAGTAGAGTTCTATAATCTACTGGTCCTTCTGACCAGCAGGACCAGTAGAGTTCTCTAGTCTACTGGTCCTTCTGACCAGCAGGACCAGTAGAGTTCTCTAGTCTACTGGTCCTTCTGACCAGCAGGACCAGTAGAGTTCTCTAATCTACTGGTCCTTCTGACCAGCAGGACCAGTAGAGTTCTCTAATCTACTGGTCCTTCTGACCAGCAGGACCAGTAGAGTTCTATAATCTACTGGTCCTTCTGACCAGCAGGACCAGTAGAGTTCTCTAATCTACTGGTCCTTCTGACCAGCAGGACCAGTAGAGTTCTATAATCTACTGGTCCTTCTGACCAGCAGGACCAGTAGAGTTCTCTAGTCTACTGGTCCTTCTGACCAGCAGGACCAGTAGAGTTCTCTAGTCTACTGGTCCTTCTGACCAGCAGGACCAGTAGAGTTCTATAATCTACTGGTCCTTCTGACCAGCAGGACCAGTAGAGTTCTCTAGTCTACTGGTCCTTCTGACCAGCAGGACCAGTAGAGTTCTCTAGTCTACTGGTCCTTCTGACCAGCAGGACCAGTAGAGTTCTCTAGTCTACTGGTCCTTCTGACCAGCAGGACCAGTAGAGTTCTATAATCTACTGGTCCTTCTGACCAGCAGGACCAGTAGAGTTCTCTAGTCTACTGGTCCTTCTGACCAGCAGGACCAGTAGAGTTCTCTAGTCTACTGGTCCTTCTGACCAGCAGGACCAGTAGAGTTCTCTAGTCTACTGGTCCTTCTGACCAGCAGGACCAGTAGAGTTCTATAATCTACTGGTCCTTCTGACCAGCAGGACCAGTAGAGTTCTATAATCTACTGGTCCTTCTGACCAGCAGGACCAGTAGAGTTCTATAATCTACTGGTCCTTCTGACCAGCAGGACCAGTAGAGTTCTATAATCTACTGGTCCTTCTGACCAGCAGGACCAGTAGAGTTCTCTAGTCTACTGGTCCTTCTGACCAGCAGGACCAGTAGAGTTCTCTAGTCTACTGGTCCTTCTGACCAGCAGGACCAGTAGAGTTCTCTAGTCTACTGGTCCTTCTGACCAGCAGGACCAGTAGAGTTCTATAATCTACTGGTCCTTCTGACCAGCAGGACCAGTAGAGTTCTCTAGTCTACTGGTCCTTCTGACCAGCAGGACCAGTAGAGTTCTCTAGTCTACTGGTCCTTCTGACCAGCAGGACCAGTAGAGTTCTATAATCTACTGGTCCTTCTGACCAGCAGGACCAGTAGAGTTCTCTAGTCTACTGGTCCTTCTGACCAGCAGGACCAGTAGAGTTCTATAATCTACTGGTCCTTCTGACCAGCAGGACCAGTAGAGTTCTCTAGTCTACTGGTCCTTCTGACCAGCAGGACCAGTAGAGTTCTATAATCTACTGGTCCTTCTGACCAGCAGGACCAGTAGAGTTCTCTAGTCTACTGGTCCTTCTGACCAGCAGGACCAGTAGAGTTCTATAATCGACTGGTCCTTCTGACCAGCATGACATTCAAGTTAATTTTGACCCCTGCAAGTTCCTTACTCACATTTTGAAAGTTGGTCACTTTGTCGGGACTTTCTTCCCCCAGTAGTGCAGTGTGAAAGGACACCGCTCAAAGCTCGTGGTGAGAGGTCGCCCGGTAACTGCGCAGCGTCCACGGAGAAGGTTTACATTCGTAAGGACCTACGGAGCCCATTGGCTGCGACACCCACGTTCATCACAGGTATTTATTTATTTATTTTATTTATTTATTTTATTTATTTTATTTATTTTATTTATCACATCCAACAGCGGAAGGACCGCCAATTACATGAATGGGATCAATTAACATAGATATTCAAATAACTATCAACTTCTAAGTTGAATTAGAAATGGCCAGAGACACCGGGGAATCCCTCCCCTTGCTCTTTACGAAAGAATGCTCTGGGATCTTTAAAGTGTGTACCGAAACCTAACACACTGGACCAACGGCTTTACATCCCTTCCGAAGGATGGAACAAGTGTCATTAAGTGCCTTGCTCAAGAGCACAAGTGCCACAACCAGTCACGGCCCGGAATCGAACCCACATTCTAGTACTGGCACAGGAACTTGCGTTCGACGCACTAGACCGCTCGGTCTTAACACCCCACATAAATTAGGTTCAAAAGATTCCAATATTTTGGGAATAGTTTCTGATTGTACTTAGGAATTCTGATTATATTTTTAAATAGGATTCCATTTTCAAAACAGTTGACACTAAAATAAAGCTATAATTACAAAATGAAGGGTCTAAAGTATTCTATTTAACTGGTTTGAGATCCTAACCATGACTAATTTACTTTTGTGCATTTTCATCAGCTTGTCTAAAAAATAAAACCAGGGATCAGACTTATTTCAAGTCTGATATTGCGTATCACCAATTATGTATAAGGTATACTTCTCATTTATTTGAGCGCGTGTGGTCTAGTGGGTATGAAGCGGGACTCCCAATCAGAGGTTGGGGGTTCGAGCCCCACTTCGACCAACGTGTCTGTGTCCCTGGGCAAGGCGCTTAATCCCAGTTGCCTCGTCAACCCAAGCGATATATGGGAAGCTGTTAAGGGGAATGCCACAATCTAACTGCTGATAGGGTTGAGCGCCTGACCAGCAGCCACCTAGTTGAAGCGAAATGGTTCTGGTGATTCCCTGATGGCAGCGGTAATAATGGTAACAGCGCCTTGAGCGCCCTGCAGGGTGGATATGTGCGCTATACAAATCTAATCATTATTATTATTATTATTATTTATTTGTGAAGTATGCGCGATCTCAGACTTGAAATAAGCTTAAAATGGTACAATCTGCTCTCCGTACCTGATCACATTTTAAAATATATCAATCAAAATGGTACTGATGATCACTGATATTTCAATATATAATTTCATTAAAAGTAATATTTAGAAATCTTTAAAGCAATTGTTATTCTAAATGTGTATCCTTTATAATCACCAGCATTCAGAAAAACAATCAAATTTACCTTAAAATGTCATTGGAAAATAAGACATTCAGTTAACATTGAAGTTCAGTAAATACACTAAAATTGTTTACAAAGACATGTCTTTTTTGTTGACCCAGCTGCCGACAGAAGTCCGCCCTACCCCATGCCCAAGACCAAACTCTTTGAGGAGGGTCTGCTCTTGAACGTTCAAGCTCCGACCATCGTTTCCCAATCCTCCGATACCACGACGGACCTGAGTACACTGGCTAGCGTTGTCACGTCACTTGCCAATATGAACAAAGCTGGTGAATCGATACAGGTTGGGGACGGCCAAACGGTGAGTTAGCAGTCTCGGGTTCGAATCCTGATAAGGACCATGTGATTTTCCTCTTATCTCAAGTTTGGTTGTTTCATTTCAATGATGATTAGGCATGATATCATATTGTGTTTTGCCTAGTTCTGCTCCCATGCAACGCCAAGAGATAAATTAGGTTTGTATGAAAAACCACTGTGCCTCATAGCTCAGCTGGTAGAGCATCTGCCTGGTGTGTCAGAGGTCTTGGGGGGAACCTGAGGGAATATACCACTGTGTCTCATAGCTCAGCTGGTAGAGCATCTGCCGGTGTGTCAGAGGTCTTGGGGAAATCTGAGGGAGTATACCACTGTGCCTCATAGCTCAGCTGGTAGAGCATCTGCCGGTGTGTCAGAGGTCTTGGGGAAAACCTGAGGGAGTATACCACTGTGCCTCATAGCTCAGCTTGTAGAGCATCTGCCGGTGTGTCAGAGGTCTTGGGGAAATCTGAGGGAGTATACCACTGTGCCTCATAGCTCAGCTTGTAGAGCATCTGCCTGGTGTGTCAGAGGTCTTGGGGAAACCTGAGGGAATATACCACTGTGTCTCATAGCTCAGCTGGTAGAGCATCTGCCGGTGTGTCAGAGGTCTTGGGGGGAACCTGAGGGAGTATACCACTGTGTCTCATAGCTCAGCTGGTAGAGCATCTGCCGGTGTGTCAGAGGTCTTGGGGAACCTGAGAGAATATACCACTGTGTCTCATAGCTTAGCTGGTAGAGCATCTGCCGGTGTGTCAGAGGTCTTGGGGAACCTGAGAGAATATACCACTGTGTCTCATAGCTCAACTGGTAGAGCATCTGCCGGTGTGTCAGAGGTCTTGGGGAAATCTGAGGGTGTATACCACTGTGCCTCATAGCTCAGCTTGTAGAGCATCTAGCTGGTGTGTCAGAGGTCTTGGGGGGAAACCTGAGGGAGTATACCACTGTGCCTCAGCTCAGCTGGTAGAGCATCTGCTCATTCAGTCAGAAATCTTGGGTTTTAATCCCGATAAGGACCATATGACTTTTCTCTCATCCTGTGATTTGTTAGTTTGCGTTTTCATTCCTACATCAGGTTTTGTTTATATTTGTTGATAGTTTGTGTTTTTATTCCTCCACCAGTTTGTATCAAACGGTGAGACGCTCGTCCAGCAGGGAATCAACCAAACTCCTAGTCAGATCTCCAAGGCCTTTGACACTCTAGCTAAGGCTCTTGCTCCTGGAGCAGAAGGTGGGGACGGCAACTCTTCACTGGAAATCAGGTCATTATTATTCATTTTAATTATTTTTGGCACTGACACACTTGAGGGAATTTTTAAAAGCAAGTAAATCGTATGAGAATTGTTGAATTGTAAATTCTTACTTACTTTTATTTTTCTTCTTCTTGAAATTCGTTTTTTGACATTTTTCCTAAATTTTTGTTTTAGTTGTCAAATTAAAATTTTGTTTCAACCATCAAATTAGCATTTTTACAGTGATTAAAGGTTATAAGATAAATGGTCTGTTATGGGATTCAAACCCCCATGAAATTCTTCTCCATAGATATGCAGCAGACTGAATGTTTTCAGACTGGAATATGTGGGGTGGGGGTAGGGGTACGGGTACGGGTACGGGTACGGGTACGGGTACAGGTACAGGTACATTAACCTTAACCTTTTGAACATTGCTTTGACCTTGAAATTGACTTTGTGTATTATGTACCCTTGAAATGACCTTTCCTGAAATGTATAGGTAGAGTACATCATTTGCATTGGCCCCAATTTGTTTCATGAGTTGACAAGAAAAACCTTACTAAAAGTGTTAATAACAATGGTACCAAACACCACATGATTTTTATTTCAGTCCAAAATGGTATTTGGTGTGGGAGACTAACAACTGAAGGTGGTTTTTAAAAAAAGGGTGTGTTGCAAAAGACTTCTGCACCGTTTAACTCAACACAAAAACCATGCATGGATTTTTCAAGTTTTCGGAAGTATAGACCGTATCAAATAGCCGCCATTTCGTGGGGCAGTTTCTTTGTTCCTCAAGGACATGCATGGTTGCACATATTGTGCTGCCATTGTTGAACGGTTTAAGTACCTATGTGGCAGAAATTTCTACAGGGTAGTTTTATCAACATGGGCTTCTAATCACGAGTGGAAATAACGCCCCTTTAAACAGTTTACCAATCATGTGTTCTACCTTTAATCCCTAGTTTATCAGATCAAGCTAACGGGGCGAGCGGCCAAGGTGGCAGCGCGGAGCAGCAGTTTGTGAAAATTGAAGGCAACATGTTAAACGAATCCCACATGCTGTTTAAGCTGACCACACCATCCCCTATGCCACAGTTTCTAAACGTACACTATATCTGTGAATCGGCATCAAGGCTTTTGTTCCTGTCTATGCACTGGGCGAGAAATATCCAGGCTTTCCAGTTACTGGGGTAAGAAACATGGAGAGTGTGAGGTATAGATTGCTTTCCGGTGACGTCACCCCTTCCATCCACCATTTTGGTGGGCATTTTTCATAACCCACGTGGCTCGAGTGATAACCGGCAAAAAGAGCAAGAAAAGCGCATTGGTTGCACTTACCTCTGTTGCTTGAACTAACTTTATGTTGTTGCGCCATGGCTGTTGTATCGAGAAAGATAAAAATGCATTTCTTTAGGCTAAAAATCGCGATCAAGTAAAAGCACTTTCGTTTTTACAAGCAGATTGCATGCTCAATAATTTAAACGTATCACAACGCCCGCGTGCGGCATCTTCGAATGAAAATACGCTGGTGAGTAATTGTTCATGTGCGTGCGTGTACGCGCGCGACTGTTGACCACCAAACATTCCCGGATGTTCTACGTCATCGAAAGCAATCAATAGACCTTATTGAATAGCTGCCATCTTGTAGGGCAGTGTCTTTGCTCAGTGAGTACACACACGATTGCACATTTTGTGCTTACATTGTTGACCAATTTAAATGTCGAGTGTTGCCCTACAAGATGGCAGCTATTCGATATAATCTATTTATATAACGCCCTAGTAGATCTCCGTCATTTGATTCGACGATAGCAGGTCACATGGCGTTAAATAATTTAACCATTCAATGCTACAATGTATGTCACCAACTGTGCAATTTTGTTCCATACAATTTTTTCCATTGCATGGCACGCGCACTGCATGCATTTTTACTGCAAGTGCGTGTTCGTATACGCGTGTGACATTGTACGGCGCTGAAGCAGACACGTTTGCGTAAGACGCACGTGCGGTAGATGAGTCGGATTCGGTCATTGTGATGTAAGGGTACTTTTTCATATTCTCAGGCTGTCAGATGTTCTCCAATCAAATGACAATGATCTCTTTGGGCGTTATATGAAACAAATAATGATTTCGTTCAATGGAACAAATATTTTTATTCGTTAAAAGATGGAATGTTCCATTCAACTCGGCTCTGCCTCGTTGAGTGGAACATTCCATCTTTCAACTCATGAAAATATTCGTACCATTGAACTCATAAACATTCATTATTTGTGTAATTAGGCTTATGCTTACTATGTCATTTTGGGAGTCAAATAATGCCGCGTCATTGTTGAAGCAATGTGTATGTGTGTTGTGTGTGTGCGTTGTGTGTGTCTCTAGCACGCATAACACACTGTACTAAGGTTCCCATTGGTAAAATAAATGGCATTACGCACGCCGGAGGCACACAATGCACATGGAGTCAACATTGATGCGTCATAATTTGACTCCCAAATGACGTTATAATGCAAGTGCTCTGTTTTAATAATGATGAAAATGAGATTCTTATGCAGTTTGCTTAGCTTTCTGGAGCTTTCTTATGTACACTTTGTATCCACTGAACCAGACTAATAATAATAATAATAATAACAGGTTCTTATATAGCGCCATTCCATATAGATCATGGTGCTCTGGCAACAAACTCAAGCAGTGGGAAATAGTTGAGATTTTAAATGTTTCTTGAACGAAGAGGCAGTGACTATGTGACAGAATCAATACCATGTTTACCGTATGATAGAATAGCATAAAGCAAGCAGACTGTTGGTGGCTAGCAACAACAGCGTAGTATATGGGCCTTTTTCCAAATCTCGACTTGGGCTCGGGCTCAGGCTCCATGTGGTTTACATGGAGCCTGAGCCTGAGCCCAAGTCGAGATTTGGAAAAAGGCCATGGACTTACTTTTTGAAGTAGATAAGCCTGTTTTTGTTTGTTTGTTTTGTTTGTGTGCATTTCTTCTACTTGAATTGTTATTTCCTCCATCTCCAGTCCTGAATCTAACGTGACAATGGTCCAGAAGTGCTGGAGTGAGCTCTTTACACTCGGCCTAGCCCAATGTTCCCAAACGATGGCGCTCTCCACGATCCTAACGGCCATTGTCAACCATCTTCAGACCAGTTTGCAGCAAGGTACCCCAGCCAATTTGTGTGCCGTGCCTCTTGAGCAAGGTAGCTTCTGCAGTTGATTTTTGTTTGTTCCACCAATCAGGGGTGTTTACACATTCAAACCGACCAATCCAAACTGACGTGCATGCTTTACTCCGCCCACTTTCCTCTTTCCTCCTACCACCTTCATGAATATGCATGACTCATAACACCATATATTCTGCTTGGGACGTTTGTCCCATGAATCATCAGCACAATACTAATTCCACTAGTTGTGTGGCGTTTTAAAGTGAAATTTAACCAACCAAAGTAGCACAATAACGCAAAAAGTCCTCTGCTACTAAGACACATGGATGACCAACAGACAGTTTAGTCGACAATTATGCAAAAGAATCTTGCGGTTCTAGGCCCGATTACTGCCATCATTTTGCATCTTTAAAGATGATACCAAAATTCGGACAGACACTTTTCAGAGATTTTGAGGGCTTGTAATGCTTCAGATATAGACCCTACTTATAGCTGCATGTTAAAGGCCCATTGCATCATTTGCAATGACCCAATTATGTTTTTCATGAGTTGACAAGAAAAACCTTACTCAAAGTGTTGATAGCAATGGTAACAAACACCACATGAATTTATTTCCGTCCAAAATGGTATTTCATGCTGGAAATTGACAACCGAAGGTGGTTTTCTAAAAAAAAATCCCGTGTACGGGACTTTTTTACCATTGACTTGTACACAAAATCAGTATATAGATATTCAAGGTTTTCTTATGCACTGATGCATCTAAAGCGGGCCTCCCACTGTGCGATTTTTGCTACGAAATTCCTACAAATTGGTACGATTACCAAAGACTGTCCATAGACTCTACACACAATCGTACCCAATCGTAGCTAATCGTAGGAAATTCGTAGCAAAAATCGCACAGTGGGAGGCCCGCTTAAGTAGCTAAAATTTCTTCAGGCTAGTTTACCAACATTCTTCCTCGGATATGTTACACTCTTATTCCACGAATCTGTAAAAAGTTTTATCTTGCAAATGATACATAGGGCCTTTAAACGCCATCATGTCTGCACTCGCATATCATGAAAAATGTTGTTCATTATTTGTCGAAATATGGTGCAGCCAATGTACATCACAAAAATCTGCTGGTATCCATTTATACACCTGGGTTGAGAGAGAAAAAGTGGAGTAAAGTGTCTTGTTTAAGGACACAACACGGTTACAGTGACCAGGCCTTGGACTATGGACCTCTTGGACAATGATTTTGACATACTATCGACAAGAACACTGCACCCTCCAGGACAGACAAAAGGAAGAAATCTATTCACCATTGTCACTCAAATAAAACCCACCAAGCACAAGTAAAATTTGACATTTAAAACATGAAATTTGTACTTCCTGTGTGCTTAGAAGTTGGAACAATGCCATTTTATCTTCATTTGTTTGGGAGTGATTCTCCATTTCTTTCAATCTTTCCGGAGAAAAGCATGCACATGTAGAACCTATTCATGCATTTGAACGGTTCAATCGTGGCCCATGAATCAGTTATATAGAATGCAAACTGTCGATTGAAAAGATGCCAGTTACGTAATGCAGCGTTTTCCCTTAACTTTTTTCCCAACTGGCCAACAGGGCCAGTTGGCTTAAGTCTTCACTGGCCCGTCGGCATTTCAAGTGGCCTGGTTAACATTTCCGGTTGTTCTTTTTACACACAGTCGACCTTTAATGTTTGCAATAACCACATTTGAGTGAATAAATCAGGAAAATTTGGTAGTCGTAAGGTTCTCTCCAGTACAAGTTACATGTACATTATATTTCAACTGGACAGCCGGACCATTTGGGGAGGCTTTCCAACTGGCCCGAGATGATTTCAACTGTCATTTGGCCAAGGGACCAGTGCTAATTCGAACGCTGCCCGTATGCATTCCCAACCTCGATCTGAAGATGAGGCTTGAACGCATAAATAGTCAGGCACTTTTACAATTAACAGTTTGTATTCTATAGAACTGATTCAGGGGACAAGTTTGAACCGTTCAAATGTGCGAATAGGGTGTCTGTTGTTTATATCATCACTGCAGAAGCTAATCCTTCTTAAGTGCATGGTTTAATGTGTCATCTAACATTGCTAATAATGAAGTCATCAATGTCTAAATGTAGGTCATGAGATGTACACTACTCACAATAAGTTAGGAATATTGGTGCAGTATAAATTTGGATTTCTGTTTTCAAATAACAGTTTTCACATATTTCTGTGACAAGGTGTCTGTCGTGCAGATACAATTGTCTAATCATATGGGTCTTTCCACAGTAAACGGCATTTTGGCAACACAGACCATATTTTCGAGGAAATACCTTTATCTGGTCTCAAAATAAAATAAATCAGTTTAAGTTGTTTTGAACAGATAACTTAGGCCCGAAAAGGGTTACAAATAATGACAACATGGCTTTCTAAAAACCCTGTGTACAAATTTCCAATATACGCTTGTAAATGGGACGGACACTTGTGTTACATTTTATGCCACAACTGAAACTTATTTCTTTTATTTTGAGACCAGACAAAGGAAAAAATCTTGGAAAAAATGGTCTGTGTTGCCAAAATGCCCCCTTTACCGTGGAAAGACTCGTATACAAAATCATTCAAGCAGAATGCATACCCTCAGTAAAACTACGTACACCCCACAATATCCCTAACACATTGTGAGTAGTGTACATGTATGGCACTTAATCCCTTGCAGATGTATTTATCTTGCTGGAAATTGGTCCAACACACAGTATTCTATTGAGGTTTTTCACCCACATGCTTTTTGGACGTCACGCGGATATCACGCGCCTTCCACGTATTTTTACATTCTAGCGCGCATTATAGAAATACACAAATTTGTGGGGTGTTATGGCCGAGCGTTCTAGCACGTCGAACTCAAGTTCCTGTGCCAGTACTAGAATGTGGGTTCGATTCAGGGCCGTGACGGGCTGTGGCACTTGTGCTCTTGAGCAAGGCACTTAATCACAATTGTTCCGTCGTTCGGAAGGGATGTAAAGCCGTTGGTCCAGTGTGTTACATGTAACACACTTCAAAGAGCCCAGAGCATTCTTTCGTGAAGAGCAAGGGGAGGGATTCCCCGGTGTCTCTGGCCGTTTCTAATTCAACTTAGAAGTTGATAGTTGTTTGAATATCTATGTTAATTGATCCCATTCCTGTAATTGGGGGTTCTTCCGCTGTTGGATGTGGAGAATAAATAAAATAAAAATAAATAAATAAATAAATAAAATGCACGCGCGTCTGCTGACTTGGAACACTTCCCGAAGATATGCTAATAAACGTTTGGAGGTCTTGTGCACGCGTGACGTAGCGTGATAAACCTCCATAGGCAATGTCATCCAGTGGCAAGGGGTTAAGGGCCTGATTAGCTTAAAACATGTTGCATTTGTTTAGCTTTCTGGGTTATTGCAAAATGCTCTCGGACGAGCCACCAGAGTTTTCTCGAGACTCGCATAAGAATAGGTCAACGTTTATTGTTGTCGTCACGAAAGACCCTAAAAAATCACATCAGATATCATTATTTTCCTATTATTGGTTGTTGCAACTGGCCTTAAAATGAGCAGATCTGTGGTTGAGAGACACGGATTGAACTCGCACCGTTTATACAGTTTTATATCAGTTTTTATATAACGCCGAAGTAGATCCTTGTCATCTGATTGGACGATAGCGGGTCACGTGTCGTTCAATATTTAATCTATTTTATGCTACGTCACTAACCGTGCAGTTTTGTTCCATTTGCCGTGCAAATTTGTTCCATACATATTTTCTTCCATGGCACGATGCGCCCACTGTATGTGCGTGTCAAATGTGACGACCCCTGACACGTACACAAAAACATTTTACAACTCACAAGCAACATGGCGGGTTTAGTACGTATGACGGACGATGAAATAGCTGAGCTTTTGGACAATTCTGATGCCGCCAACATTAAAATAAACTCGAAGAGTAAGCCTAAATAATTTGTAACAAAAATGTATGATAACTAGGATCTACTTGGGCATTATATTATACAAATAATGACTGAATGTTTTAATTCGTGCAATGGAAGGAATATTTTCATTGAATGGAACATTCCATCTTTTACCGAATGAAAATATTCCTCCCATTGCACTCATAAACATTCATTATTTGTATAATATTTGTATTTGTTCATCACCAGCAGTTTGACTAATACTCACCTTGATTAGCTTTTCGAATTTTCGCACATCACGCAATTTTGCATACAACTTTTCCGTGTAAGGACTTGTACGCAAAAATGTATCCCATCTTGTGTCCCATCGTAACCTCCAAGATAACCATTTTAACAAAATCCAAATCTCTTTTAACCTTGGGCTAAAACAAAAAAGAACTATGTTTAGCATAAGTTGAAGTCGCCCAAAATGATGCGGTGACGCGGCTTTGTGTTTTTTTTGTGAGTGGATTCCAAGCAATAATTAGGCGTGTTTTTAATCGAAACACTCAACAGAGTAAAAAAAATAACCTTTTTTTTGTTTGTTGTTTTTGAAGAAAAGAAAAAGCTTTGACGCACATGGTTGAGAGTGACGCACGCGCTAACGCTAAACACAGTGGTTGTTTTGTTTGGCCTTATAAGACTTGCCATCTTTAATGCAGTAACAACTTCATAGTTATAGAAAATCAAATGAATGAGTTATTCATCATTTCTTTGGCTAAAGAATCCCATAATTCCTTACATACAAGCTTTCAGCTGACAGGGTCCAGGCCATCATATTGAGGCTGTAGCCTCAGTTTGGCTTAACAATCCCATAATTCATTGCAGACAAGCTTGCAGCCGACAGGGTCAAGGCTGTCATTTTGAGGCTGTAGACTCGGTTTGGCTTAACAATCCCATAATTCATTGCAGACAAGCTTTCAGCCGACGGTGTCAAGGCCGTCATTTTGAGGCTGTAGCCTCGGTTTGGCTTAACAATCCCATAATTCATTGCAGACAAGCTTTCAGCCGACGGTGTCAAGGCCGTCATATTGAGGCTGTAGCCTCGGTTTGGCTTAACAATCCCATAATTCATTGCAGACAAGCTTGCAGCCGACAGTGTCAAGGCCGTCATTTTGAGGCTGTAGCCTCTGTTTGGCTTAACAATCCCATAATTCATTGCAGACAAGCTTTCAGCCGATAGGGTCAAGGCCGTTATGGAACACATCTGGAAGCTTCAGGAGTTCGTTTCTGTGACCACCAAGCTGCAAGTGGACTCAAATGAGTTTGCATATCTCAAAGCTGCGGTGCTTTTCAGTCCAGGTATTCAAATTTGAGCATTTTACAATACATAGCGCCACCAAGGCTGCGTTCGGGCGTGTACTCGTGTTAACACGAGTATACTCCAGCGCGCGAACGGTAAGATTAACGACACTCGGGTAAGTGAGAGTATGCTCTCGCTACTCTACAAAAACGGGGAGTGTGCTCTTACTCCTGACGAGTGTCATGTGATTTGTACGAAGACGGCAGAATATGGGTGGGATTTTTGGTGAATTTGCTCAACGTGTCAACTGGATAACTGAAACAACAACAACTCACTAAGGTTTGTATTTTCTTCAGTTCCTTGTGAGCAGTGAAACAGCGTTTTTTGTGCAGTGATGGCAAGAGACGGCCATCTTGACTGATGGCCATTCGCACATGCGGACTGCAGACTCGCCGTTTGCGTAATGTGACCTGAGTGCAATGCGCACGTATTACTCCCGAGTAACGCGGCCCAAGTGTTATGCACCTGTCAATTGCAATCCTGGCCCTGGGGGACCCGGGACTTTGGAGAAAGTAGCGGGGACATAACCGGGGATATCCAAAAAAACATGCCCCGCTAGCCGGGACAATAGCAGGAACTTAGCCCGGGTTGTACATTTTGTTGCCCCGCTCTGCCGGGACAATAGCGGGGACATAGCCGGGTTGTACAATTGTGTTGCCCCGCTCTACCGGGACAATAGCGGGGACATAGCCGGGGTTGTACAAATTTGCTGCCCCGCCCTACGGGGGCCGCATGTCGGGGCCGGGATTGTGTGGGGGTTGTACTAAATGCCCTGCATGTCGGGGCCGGGATCGTGCAGGGGTTGTACAATAATACCCCCGCATACCAGGGCCGGGGATGTACAAAATCAAGTGCCCTGCACGGCTGGGCACGTAGCGGGGACGTTGCGGGAGTATCACGCTGGGCCCCTTGGACACCCCCGGCCCAGTCCCCGCTTGTCCCGGGTCCCCCAGGGCCGGGATTACAATTGACCGGTACATTACTGTCGGATAGTGCATTTTCTGACAGAGTGGTTGTACACGTGCCTTTACACTGGTAAAGAAAGCATGACCTCTGGTTTTTGACAGTCGTCTCATTTATTTCACCCCTAGACACCGATATAACCTCAAAACAAAGTTAAAGTAGGTTGAATCTGTATCCAAGCTCTATATTACCAGTTAAAATTGTGTCAAAAACACAAATTCGCCATGTTTTACGAGTTTACGGCTGAGAGCTCCACTCCTCTGCGAAATCCCATTCGTTAGTACACGATCAAACTTAGTGCTTCTGTGGATTGTACTAGACTTCCAACCCATCATGCACTGCCCCATGTACTGTGCACAGGGAATTGTGGGGAAACTGTATAGGCACGTATTATTGGCTACAGATCACCCAATCGTGTAATTCATTTTTAACTGGGTTAAAGGCAGAACACATTTGTAAACCATTGCAAATGGTTTTATTCCCCTGTGTGATTGAAGATATGCATGATTAAATCCAACCTGAGCAAAAACCAGCTCCGTAATTTGTCTAACTTTTGAGAAAACACTCTTCGCCCCAAAACCGTTTTGCCCCGAACCATGTCGCCCTGAACCACGGCCTGTGCACGAAGTATTTTGGGGCGAAGTGGCATTTGGACAAAGTGGTGTATGGGTGAAGTGGTTTGGGGGCAAGGTGGCTTTTGGGGCGAAGTGGTTCAGGGCGAAGTGGTGTAGGGCAAAATGGTTTTGGGGCGAAGTGAATTTTCGTCTCATGAGACGAAAAATCATTTTTACTCATTTCTCAAAAACTATTTCAGGGGAAGTTTACTACCGTCATCATGTTTATATTGTGTAAGTTATGTGTAAATCCGTGAACATTTCTGATTTTCGAGATTACCAATGATGTGTTCTAACTTTTATATTGTGGGTGACAAGAATGATAATCATCAAAGCGACATCTATTAATCCATGATTATTGATAATTTTAGATCACCCAGGCTTGAGCAACCCCAGGCAGATTGAGCGTTTCCAGGAGAAAGCCATTAGTGAACTCCGCTCCTACGAAGCCAGAACCTACCCCAGCGATCCCGAACGTTACGGTAAACTCCTGCTACGCTTGCCTGCTCTACGCCTCCTTAACCCAAGCATTATGGAGGAACTGTTCTTCGCTGGCTTGATCGGTAATGTGCAGATTGATAGCATTATACCGTACATACTCAGAATGGAGACTACGGATTATAACGCGCAGATCACGATAGCATCTAGTGCAGGTCAGTGATAACGTGTAGATGGTGTCAGGGCAGTGAGGAAGGATTAATAACACGTAGATGGTGCCATCAGTCGGAGAACAGCAGTTATTAGAGAGGTTTAATTGCACGTAAAATGTGAATGTTAAATGCTTTGATGATATGATCACTCGGTCATTGGGAGGTTTCGCAAGCAGACGGATACGCATATGAATACGTAACCGTTAGTGGCATTTCTTTAAAACTACAGCGTGTTAGCTAAAAGGCGTCTAATTCCGACAACAGGAAAACTACCCTGCAACAACATGGCTTTGATACTAATTTTACTTTTAATCCATAGCTTTGAAATGCACAAAAGGTTCGTAGACTTTCATAATTCATACTCTGCTCAACTTGGCTACGTAAACACAATGAAAAATGAGGAAAAACACTAGAAATCTGAAATTTCACTACGCCTTTAGTGCTTACACATAGCGAGCTTGATATCCGTGCCGTGCAAATGCGTAGCAGATAGTGATGTATCCGTCGCGCTATCCGTATCCATGTGCTTGCAAAACCTCTATTATTCTGAAGAGATCTTAGGGCAGATGAAAACTAAAAACCCACCTTTGTAACTTTCGTGGCAAGGTAACTTTGTTACTGTGACCATTATTCGCACCTGACTTATAAGGCCTCTTCAAGATATGACCAGTGCTGAAAGAATTTCACATTCACATTTTAAGTGCATCTAAACCTCCCTATTGTAAAACTCGTGTGTAAGGCACACCCCTAACTGTTGATGGCTTCTGCATGGGAGAAAAAATCGGGGCATATACACGAATTAAAAATATTGTGTATGAGGCACACCTTCATCATTTGATTTTTTGCCGCAGTGAAAAAGTACACCTTAAGCGGGCCTCCCACTGTGCGATTTTTGCCACGAATTTCCTACGATTGGGTACGATTATCGGAGACTGCCTATAGACTCTACACACAATCGTACCCAATCGTAGCTAATTCGTGGCAAAAATCGCACAGTGGGAGGCCCGCTTTATACACAGGTTTTTGTGGTAATTTTTTTAGTCTAGACTAGGCTTGGACGACTCCAGCATTTTGGGAGTCTAATCTGATTCAAAAAAAGAATCGCGACTAAATTTCTCGTGGGAAAACATTAAATATACTGAGCGTGTTTATGTACATGTACATCGACGATACTACTTATTGTGCCGACGACGACCCAATTATTGGCACCGAGTGGCACTAAATGTCCCTGAAATGATGCCTGCCTGTACCACACACACTTTCTTAATAATGTGGAAATGTTCAGAGGGTAAATATTCCTACAAAAGTTGGAGTTTTGCCTTCGGAATCGATTCCACAAAAATGTGGAATCGCGATTCCGATACCTAAAGTGGAATCGATTCTACTCTATTCTGGCGTGGAATTGCCCAAGCCTAGTCCAGACATGGAGTTAATTACAGTAGTACTTCGCTATATCAAACACCATAGTCATTGTAAGAGAGTTTTCTGTGTGCATGTGGTTAGTAAACACTGCTACGTTTAACTAAACCCACGAAATCTTTACCTGATGTTTTTCACAAAACTACACTTATGAGAATTGTATAAACACATACACAGAGACTAATATCGTATTAGTTAAAGGAAGGGACAACACCTGAAAAGGGTTGCCTAACTCTGTACGCTTCATGTAAGTCGCCATCTTTTGCAGTTCGGCGCTCGGACTTGAGAGGGCGTGAGTCGGGACAAAACAGTTTTTTTACATACATCATGGCGTATGGGAGTCGGGGGAAACAAAGCATCAATCTTGACGTCATCCATGCAATCATTGCATGGTTGACGTCGTCATCCCATTTGTCGATAACTTCAAAATTTCAAATATGGCACAGCACATAGTTGCAGAGTTTATCACCAAAATTATTTGGGTTGCCGACTTTGAAAACAAGATTCTGTGACTCTCATGAAGGTTTATACACCGGGCAAAACATAGGTAATATTTTTGATTAAATTCGTTGATAACTTCAAACAAGTGTCGTCCCTTCCTTTAACTGTGTTCGACCAAAACCTTGTTTTGACACTCTTAAGCAGACACTTTTAATACCAGTTGCACTATAATGCACAGTCGTATACTCCCTCAGGTTTTCCCTACAAACCCCTTTTTTCCCTCGCTTTTGGGTAAAGTAACAACCCAATATTTGGTATGGTGCCTAATAAGATTTTGCAACAGATTCTTCAGAAATTGACTAATTTTGTGAGTCCTGACATGGATAAAAACCCTCCTGGATTGTCAATTAACAACCTTGGGGATTCTTAAATGTGTTTGGAGTCACGGAATGAACCCGTTTTCCCAGATGTCCTCCCTAAAATCCACAATTATTAGGCATTATACAAAATGTTGCTTGACTGTAGTGGGTCGTTTAGGTCTTGTACCAATCTTGTTTTTAAAAAAACCCACGTAAATGCACTTTTGTTTTCTGTACAGTTTCCTGTCACTGCTAATAATGTATCTACATCATGTACAAAATTTAACTTTTCAGATGGCACCATTGTGACAAACTTAAAAAGCCGTTCTCTCTAGATTTCAAATTTTTGAAGAATTAAACTATTTTATTGTACATAAATCTACATTTGTTGTTGTTGCTGTATATAACGCAGGTGAGTTGTGAACATTAGTGCTTAAGATGCCCCTCCCTTATTTTGGTGGCAGAAGCTCCACCCCTTAAAGGGAAGGGTCTGTCTGTCTTTTTAAGTCCAAAATTTGTACAGTATGTCGTAACTTTGCGTTCTTTGAGGTTTAGGCCTTATTTGGTTTTTTTTTGTTTTTTTTAATGTGAACATAAAATGTGCACGCTGTATTTTGTAAAACTTGTCAAAAAAGCTGCAAATTAATTGTTAAAGCTGCATTTGTTTTTTTGTAAAAAGATGGTAAAAAGGTAATAAGTACTGTGTGTAGAGCCAGTGCTACATAATACAGTGCTATTAGTACATAATCGTGGACAAATATAGATCCTATTCACTTAAATGGATGGTTCAATTGTGTCCCCTTATTCAGTTCTATAGACCAATCCAGTAACTAAGGTATCCTTCACTGTATATCCGCCATAGCTGGGGGGCTTCCAGTGCATGGACTGAGACTGTGCGTTATATGTTGCTGTTAGAACGAAAAGAGCGCATCAATTACATACACAATCCTACAAAGACGTGCTTTGAACAAGTTGCGCATCTTTGTAAGAGTGCGTTCGCGAAAGGGGCGTGTAATGCCAATGGATGCACGTTTTTCGTTCTAACAGCAACACAACGCAGTCCATGCACTGGAAGCCCTGAGCTATGGCGGATATACAGGGAAGGAGACCGGAATGGTCTATAGACCTTTATCACGGTGCATCCATCTTTGTCTTCCCCATAGTATGTGGACTGTCGGGTACGAGCAGTGCGTCTGCGCGTCCGTGTAATCTCCTGTTGAGAATCACTGTCCACGCTGTGCGCTCTCTTGATCGCGCAACGCCTGTGCCATTGTGATGCACACAATGAACAATTTCAAAACGGTACCAAACTATTTTTTCTGCAAGCCTCGCTTTGGTCAATGGGAGAAAAAGGAAGATGGCTGCGATGTGATAAAGGTCTATAGGCAAACTGCTGATTGTAAAGGTGCTAGCTATGTAGGCTGCTTTCGAGCGCGGCACCAGGGATCCCTGGTGCTCGCCCGAAAGCGTGTGTGTGACGTAACGTTTCCAACACCTAGGAGCACCAGGGACGAGCGCTCGAAAGCAGCTGTAGGCATTCCAAATCTCGGGCTGGATCAGAATTAGTGGCTTTGGCTGTTTCTAAGGACTGTCATTGTCCGCCCATAGCCAAAGCCACTATTTCGGATCCAGCCTCACTTTGAAGATAAGGATTGGAACTGGTAGTCTGGTCCCTTTTTAATCATCGGTTTGCAATTTGTAAGACTAATTCAGGGAACAAGATTGAACTGTCCTTCTGTGCTTATAGAGGCTTCTGGTTCAGAGATCAGTTCGATAAAGAATAGGGAGGTTTAGATGCACGTAAAACGTAAACGCGAAATGCTTTGAGCACCTGGTCGTTACTTTAGAGGAAATCTTAGAACAGACGAAAACAAAAACCCGCAAATGTGACAAGATGACTCTTTTGCCATGACCAAAATTTGAACCTGTGTTCGGAGACTTCCTAAAGATGCGACCAGTGCCATTTCGCGTTCACCTCCTAACCTCCCTAACGACTAACTTTAGTCTTCGCTCAAAACATCAGCTAAATCCTGTAGTTTATAATGTATGCAAATTCCATGCAACGACCACAAAAAAATGGCATAGGACGTTTAACCTAAAACAAAATTGAAAAACCGGTTTTGCCAAACTTTTAAACGAAACCCATTTTTAAGAATTTAAATAATAGTTTTCAGAGGTTATTTGTAATGACTTCATGAAACTGAAATACATTTGTGGGGTCCGGTCATTGTAAAATTTTGACTAGTTAAAATTCAATGATTATTTTGGGGCCCTAGGGGTATTGTGTACATGTACACCAGCATCAACCTTTAGTGTCGGCCAAACGGTTGACACTTCAAAGAATTGCAAACCGGTTTCTGAATAAACCGTAAATTCCCATCCCTAATCAATTCACCACTCCATTGGGCATCAGCTTGCAATGTGTTTGGCAATGCCGTTAACTGTTTCCACTGCAGAAGTACAAAAAGTTGGGGGTTTTTTTGCTCACTCCGCGTGGCAGTTGAATTAATAAGTTTCACTGATAGCTTTCTACTGCCAAAATGCCTTTGCTCGCATCGTTTAACTGACAATTGCTCTCTTGTTACCAAGTCATTTTCCTTGAATTTGGTATCATTGGAAAGCCCTGTTATTCCTCTTTACAATGATGTGTCATTTGTTATGATTAAGCAATTGGGGGATGTCACAAAATGCATTGCTATTGTCAAAAAGTGTATTGACACATTCCCATCCCCCAAGCAAAAGGGGAATGCACTGCATAACAATAGCAGTGAATTTTGTGACATTTCACTTTACACCCACCCCCGTATTCAGCTGTGCTGCACTTCCCCCTAATTGCCTAATCATAACAAATGACACATCACTGTAAAGAGGAATAACAGGGTTTTCCAATGATACCAAATTAAAGGAAAATTATTTGGTAACAAGAGAAATTGTCAAACTTGAGTTTCCGAACTTTTTTTAAAGGAGTTTACATGGTTAATGGTAGAAACACTCAGTCTAATTTTGCCCTTTCATTGTGCTAAGCACGCTTCAAAGCTTGTCAACTCTGTACAGGTATTTTTCTAGCACATTGACAAGCTGCTTACTCCACACCTATTTCAATATGTACAATTATGTATGCGCTTACTAATCTAGTTGGCTTTGGGCCATCGTCAACCATGTTTCTCTTGTTTTGTGATTGTAAAAAATTAAAATGGAATGAAATAAAATTGCATAGCCAGCTGCCAAATAAGTAAACATTTATTCAAGTTTTGGTTTTTACTTTATTAATCCAGATCCAAACCAGCTCCCCCCTCTTGCTCCCCCCAAATGCCCACAGACATCTACTGCTTAACCCTGCGAGACAACAACTTAAAATATTTCCACGGAGGCACGAAGTGCGTCCATCGGGAGACGCTTTATGTTGGAGGGTATATAACTGTGTGTGGGGGTCCAAATCTGTACAGCATGGAAACATGGGTCAGCATTGGAAACAGCTGTGTTTGCATTTACTGACAAACGATTCCAGGAAGTTTGTTGACAGTTGGCTATACACAAAGGGATCAGATTTTCGTGCACAAATCAATGGCTTTGAATTATTTTGAAGAGTTGGTTCACCCACCCCACCCCACCCCCACCCCCATGTTTTACTACTTATGGTTACTAGGTGATGTCATTACACCAAGCTTTCCACCAGAGACCTGCCACCGGGTCAGACTCGTGTTACACGGTGTAAGCATCTCGAATGCCCCTAATGTGAGTTTAAGTTTATGTCTGACTGTTGTATTCTCCATTTTTGAAAAATCTTGTTATTTTCAGTCAATAATAATCCTGACATTTAGTAGTTCAGCATCACCAAGCTGCCATTTGCCTTATCCCTCTACAATGAGTGTGCATGTCATGCCTCATGCTAGCCTTGGACGATACCTCAGCAGGGAGAATCTAGGTCTGAAAAAATCAAAGAGAAATGTTTTAATGACACATGGATGGGAATCTTGCATTTGTTGTCATAAAACAAAGTTCTGTTTTTAGTAGGAAAGAGCTAATGTCCACTACAGCATGTGTGTTGCATTGGTTAATTTTGGCTTGGAGGATTCCAACTAAATGTGTGAAATCGATTCCATTCTCAAAAAAATGTCGGCACTAAATTTGAGAACATTAAGACGGAATCCGTTGTCCAATCAGCAACTCCTTATTATCAAGGTTCAACTGTTGAGTATTAAAGATTAACCAACCTGTCGTTATAATCTTGGAACGTTCTGACAAACTCCACCCCCATCTCTTGGTTAGACTCCAACCAAGCCGTTATAGCCTCTGGGTGTCTAGTGTCCGTTTCAAGCCAGATGCAGCCTTCAGGCTTCAGCAGGTGTTTTGCATTATGCAGAATGTCTTGAATTAAGTCCATGCCGTCCGGGCCGCCATTGAGAGCTTGCGGGTCTTCATAGCTGACAGAGAGGTAAAAATGGTGTACATCATTAATAGGATAAAGGTGTGGATGACCTTTAAAGGCAGTATACATCATTGGTAATCTCGAAAATCAGAAATGTTCACAGATTTACACCAAATTTAAACATGATGACCGTAGAAAACTTCCCTAAAATAGTTTGTCACAAGTGCTATAGTCTTTGAGAAATGAGTAAAACAATTAGTTTTTGTCTCAGACGAAAATTCAATTCGCCCCAAAACCATTTCGCCCCAAATTACTTCGTCCAAACACTACATCGCCCAAATGCCACTTCGCCCCAAAACCACAGGTCGTGGTTTGGGGCGAAATGACTGCAAACCCTTTATTGAATGTTTTCTCAAAAGTTAGACGAAGTACGGAGCTGGTTTTTGCTCAGGTTGGTTCTAATCATGCATATCTTCAATCACACAGGGGGATAAAACTATTTGTAATAGTTTACCAATCATGTATACTATCTTTAAACTAGTGGCCTGGATGCTGATAATGACCCGAGCTGCAAGGCAAGAACCATTATCAGCCGCCTGGCTGTTGAGTAGAAAAATTTGCTTTTAAATTGTTTGCTTTATAAAAATGAGTTAATAGTCAAAATTGTATGTCAACTTGTGTTCTTAGCAAGACCAGCAGAACACCAGTCAATTGTAATACACACCACATAAGATTTTGACTGCTAACCCATTTTTATAAAGCAAATTTTTCTGATCGGCAGCAAATTGTTGAAGACCGGCCTGCCACACCTTAATTCCCATTTCTAAAAACGTTTTTCTGTAAATCAGTAAGAAATACTTAACTTTGCCATTTGGCACACGGGTAAATTTGTGTTATTTTTTGTCACACAGTACTGCATCAAATTTTCTTTTAAGCACGTGCATTTTAATTTTTGTGCGCGCACACATATTGCATACACACTTATTATAATGTGCAGTTTGATTTCAGGATGCAGGTTTTGCATGTCATCATTGGGTATGTATGGCGGGTTGCTATAACGATGGTGTCATATGACCCTTGACCTCCATGTAGGCATTGTGGGTAATACGGCGCCATGATGGTTTATTATAACGTACAGTTTGATTTCAGGAGGCAGGTTTTGCATGTCATCATTGGGTATGTATGGCGGGTTGCTATTAACGATGGTGTCATATGACCCTTGACCTCCATGTAGGCATTGTGGGTAATACAGCGCCATGATGGTTTATTATAACGTACAGTTTGATTTCAGGAGGCAGGTTTTGCATGTCATCATTGGGTATGTACGGAGGGTTGCTAATGATGGCATCATATGACCCTTGACCTCCATGTAGGCATTGTGGGTAATACGGCGCCATGATGGTTTATTATAACGTACAGTTTGATTTCAGGAGGCAGGTTGTGCATCTCATCATTGGGTATGTATGGCGGGTTGCTAACGATGGCGTCATATGACCCTTGACCTCCATGTAGGCATTGTGGTAACGTGGTCGTCATGGTAGCACGATGTAGTGTCAGTCTGTCATTAACTCCCAGTCTGTAAATAATAGTTTAATTTAAATATTTTGATCATTAATATACAAATAATGTTTGAGTAAAATAGGAGGAACAATTTTACGAAGAATGGTGAATGAATATTTTAAGGAGAATGTTGTTAAACTAGGCCTGACGAAATTTCAGCTACATAGTGGATGTGGTTTTAGAAAACCTTAAATATCCATGCACGGCTTTTGTGTTGAATGAATGCTGAACAAATGACCGTGCACACTCATTTTTTTAAAACCACGTTTGTATCAACACTAAGTTGAATAAGGTTTTTCTTGTCAACTCATGGTCATTTGTCATTGTAAAAGATACAATGAGCCTTGAAATGAAGGCATTAAACATTTATTTTTGAAAGTCAACATACTGAAATAGTACCTTGCTGCATTTTCCCTTGTCAGTTGTACTGCCTCATCGCTGCAGTCTAAAGCAGTCACATGAGCCTGGGAATACAAGTGGGAAAATATATACAGTCAAACCACGTTAATAAGAGTTCTCTGGGACTTTTAAAGGATTTAAAAAGGATTTGATAATGACAACACTGGCCCAAAGAGAAGACACATCGATAACCTAAACTGAAAATCTTGGATTAGATCTAGCGAAATGCCAAGGTTAGGTTACTCATAGTCCGAGTAGCATTTGGTGCAATTTGTGGCTACAGAGGATTGCTTTATAAAGGGAAGTATGGATCGCATGTGCAATAAGGTCGGCATCGAGTTGCAGGGTATTCTGCAATTGCTTCCATTTGTCCCTGTTTTTCATGTTAAAATTTATAATACATGAAATGTATTCATTTGAACTTACTTGAGGCAATTCGTTTAAGATTGAAACAGCAATAGCTCCACTTCCGCAGCCAACTTCAAGAAAGTGAAGTTGTTCTTCAGACGAATAATGTCCTAGAATGATGTCAACAAGCATCTGAAACAAAATTTAATTTCACTCAATAATGCACCTATCAATTGTTTATCCCCCTCCCACCCCCGCCCCCCCAAACCAGGGCGGGGTCCAGGGGCGGGTCCAGGGGGAGCGTGGGGGGGCGCACAATACATAATTGATGAAGCTCTGTGGAGGTTATTGGGTTGTCGATTTCAAGGATTGCATAATCTTACTTCAGTTTCTGGTCTCGGTATGAACACAGGAGGTCTGATAATCAGCGTTACGTCTCGGAAATCCCAATCTCCAACGATGTACTGCACGGGCATCCTGTTCATGTAAAGAGAACAACAAGCAGATTAGAAAAATGATCTCTTAATAAACCTCAGCTTAGCCTAGATGCATTTTACCAGTTAACATATGTTCTTGGAGTTTGTTTTCATTGTAGCAGCTGGGAATGTTACTTTTAAGACGGATAAAAATTAGCTAGGACAAAAAGTTTTTAAACTTTTGATGTTTACCTTTGTAGACGTTTCTGACAAAGTGAATTGACAAGATTTAGCTCATCTTCCGTCAGTGATCTTTGAAGATTTTCACTTGAAAACTCATGAAGCTACAGAAAGACAAGATACAACACTAAAGTAATTAATTCCATATTTGAATAGACCTTTTTGGGGTTTTTCACACACAATAATGGAATTAGCATAATTGGTACAGCGGACCTTTGACATGTATAGATTGGTTCTTTTCGCTAGATGGCATTCCGTAATAAGCGATCGGATCGGGAACCCGTCTGTACATATGTCAAAGGTCATGCAGCTGTACCAATTTATGCTAATTCCATTGTGTGCGGAAAACCCCCAAAAGGTCTGTTATACGGCTGCCACTTGAAATTTACATACCGAAGTCTGTAAAAAGAGAAAAAATAGAAATCTGAAGTTCTTGAAAATCTTTTTGGTATAGACAGCCTACCTGTTTATAGCCAAGAACATGAGCAATAATAAACTCTGCTGACACCTCCGCCTCTGGTACACCCCTTTCTGAAAATGCTTGGCTCCACCACTTTATTGCATCTTGGGTTGTACTGCATTCAAACAAGGCTGGTTCATCTTGCAAATTAGGGGTGGTTTTCTTTGCCTTGTTGCTGGGAGGGATCTCATCTTTTCCGCCTTCCTTACTTTCGAATGTCGCAAATGAGGATGCCAGGTTTTTAGTGGTGATATTGTTGTGATGTTTGACCGCATGGAAACTTTGTTTTCTCGATTTTTCTTGACAAATTTGTGGAATTAAACATTTTCTTTGTGCAATAGTTGAAGTTCCACAGGATTGTTTAGTGATTGATCTTTTTGGATTTGCAAAAGCAAATAAATGACCGTCTGCTGAATATTCATGACTTGTAACGGTTCGAAATGACTTTGAGATGGAGAGGAAATTAAATATTCTCCCTATAAAAGCCATTTTTCTTGTTTTAGTTTATCTCCGCTGTTGCAAAATTATGACAAAATGTTGCACCCAATTCTGCAAACTTCTATTTTACAATCTTCTTCAGTCATGCCCAGGCCCAGCAGAGATCTGAAAATAAGAAATAATGAAAGCAAACAATTGGTTAGAAAAAAATTGTTTTCCAAGAATGTTATTTTTTATTTTTTTCCACTCCTAAATTTGTGTTACTCTTACTATCAGATCTGCACTCTTATTCGTCATTTTAAGGAAAAAGAATAGTAATGACAACTTCTTAATCTATCACTGAAAACAGTACATAGTTTTGCAGGTTGCACTTCCATTGGGCGGCAAAACAATACACACAACTTCCACCACGTGCATTCAGTGACCACGTGCTTACGAAGATAAACAAAAGGCCACCGATTGGTGGCGCTCGACCAAAACATCACTCGCCTTGGTCTTGGTCTAGTTTTGACTTGTCAAGATTCTCCACTCCTGATCCTGCACTTTATTCAGGCAAAAATGGGCTGAGAATTTTCTTTTGGAGTTCCGAGTAAGGACTAGAACTATTCAGCTTAACACGTAGTTTTGATAAAACCGCATTTCGTTCTCTTTCCATGGTGATATATTTAGTTTAATATGGTCAAGGGTTTTAAATTTTAGTTCATGCATGCATGGTGCATGCATGCCATCTGTACTACGCCTACGGAAGACGGGGTTGGGGGCGGGGCAGAGGTGGGGGCGGGGGAGGGGGGTGGGTGAGGATGAGGATTGGAAAGCGGTGGTCGATGATCTGTGTGCGTGATGGAAAGAACACATAGGTCTACATGTACATTTATTATGTAACTGCCATTTGTTCGGCAATTGGTATTTTGCGGAACTTGCGGAACTTTGCAGAACTTTGCAAAAACAGGCAAAACAAATATTGATACAAACAAATTACACGTTACAATCAGAATACATCGTTTTATCCACCAATATTGATCAAAATAAGACATACAATATCTAAATTTCCACGATTCCGCGACCCAAATTTCAAACTCTGCCTGAAATTTCAAGTGGGTATATTGCGGAACTCTGTCAAATAAAGGTAAATGTTGTCCTCAAATCTACACATTTCGAAGTTGGAGATATAAGACACATGGTCATGATGGTTGTGACATGAAAAGTTATATTTTCCGCCCGGGAGACAGAGTTCCGCAGTGCCGTTCCGCAAAGTTCCGCAAAGTTCTGCAAAGTTCCGCAGTTCTGCAAATTACCCATACCCCATTTGCTCATTGTTTTCTTGCTTATAATAATACATGATCGTGATGATGATTAAAAAAAGAGTTAAAGGAACACACGTACGTCACACCGACTTGTTGGGCTATTTTTTGGGCTCGACATAGACCCGTTAACAGGGCTCTGGAACCTCCGACCTGTTGTCGTTTCCCACCTAAAATCTGTGGCAAACTCGCGCTAATGAAATTTGTCCCTTGGGTCTGATATTTGCTTAATAGGAGTGCACTCGCCCAAACGTTTAAATTCTCTCAAAACTGTTGGATTTCTTTCAGATTCTGATCGGTGCTGAATTAAAATCTGCATAATTCTGTGAAGTTTCGTGCAATGAACAAGATCCGCCATGATTTCCACAACACGGACATGGAGTTCTTTGGTGAAAAGCAACTTGATGCTTGGACGATTAATGGTGCTAGTTGTGTTGTTGGGACTGGTTTCGACTCTGGCTGAAAACGGACCAACGCTCGTTGACCCAAATATAACGTCTGAGTTTCCTCCGACATCAAGTCATGTTACAAGTCACGTGACTGATACGCATAAATCATCACCTAATCTGACAACGATCGCAACATCAGAAGCAAATTACTCAGAAACTACAACCGAACTTTGGAATGCGACATCAAGTTCTGTGACATTTGCCCAAACGACATCGCTCACAGTAGTTGTAACCAAACTGTCATCAACTGTTGCCATTGCAACAACGCCTCTCGCTGCATCCACCACAGCGCAGCCGAGTTCCCAACCAAAAACAACAAACCCTGCCCCTGACCCAGTTCCAACTAGATATCAGACGCCATCTCCTAAAGCGCCAACGACGGAGAGTAGTCATGTGACCACAGGCGTACCGCATTCCGGGTCGCATAAAGTCGCTCTGTACTTTTTCTTGCCTCTGATCGTCATAGCGGGCATCGTGTTTGCAGTTGTGATGATGTCATATCTACGGAAGCGAATCAGGTGAGTGAACCGGTATTTGCCAATGTTATTCGTTGCGATTTGAAATCTTACTCAACTACAAAAGCATTTAAACTAGTTCAAACTATTATTTTATTTATTTATTTAATGGGATTAATGAATTTCAATTTGCAGCATGAAGCTTACAAGTGTCTTCCACCTAAACATTGAGATACATAGGTGGGTGGCGCCATTGGCAGCCGATGACCAGAGACACCGAGGAATCCCCTTACCCTTCACGAAATAGTGACACTAGTCCAACAGCTTTATCCCTTCCGAAAAATGGAGCAAGTATGTTTAAGTGCCTTGCTCAAGGGCACTGGTACCACGGCAGGGTACCCCAACCCCACGTTTTTACCCGAGTGTTGCGAGTTGGTGACCCAAACCAAAAGCAATCATGAATGTCAAATTCACATATGTGATCGCTGTTACTTGAAGCAATACATAATTGGCCACCCCATATACATGTACATAGTTTTTGATTGGGGGAAGGGAGCAGTCCCATGAAATTGTGGAAGTCAACACCGGGTGCACTCGGTTTCCTGTTGCAAACGATGGCCAATTGCAATGAAGAAAGTCCCTGTAGTCATTCGCATGAGCTTGTAGTTTCCAGAATGAATTTTTAAAAATAATGTTTGTTGACAATAAATTTTAGCAACTCTCGAAACCTCTTACTTGATTTAAATACATTGGGCTTGCCTGCAACACACCAACCACACATCCGTCTAGTTTGGTTTGTTGACCCTAGACTGGACAAGCTTCGAATCCTGTCCGGGTCACTATATGGATTGGGTTCTCAGTCCCTGCTTGATTCCATGGGTTTTCCCCTAGATACAGAATTGTCTGGGGGTTTTTCCCCCACCTCTCAAACTGAGCATTTCTTCACCATCTTCTCTTCACAGCTTTCTTCAGACTTAAAAGCTACAGTGCCGTGGACACTTTTGAGGAATCCTTGGTTTCAATACCAGAAAGAATTAATGTTTATTCCATGACATTTCATGTAGATTGGACAAGGTTCGACACCAACTCTTGCCGATGTACAACTTTGACCCGCAAGAAGGGGAGGATTGGGAGACGGAATTATTAACGGAGCCTAGAGTCAGTAGTCACACGCCGCTTAATACAACCAAGGTTGGTGTACAGTAATTAGCTCCCTATATACCTTAACACTTCTCACCTCCCCCACCCCCAGAAGGGAGGAGATTGGGAGACACAATTGCCGAAAGACCCAAGAGTCGGTAGTCACACGCCGCTTAATACAACCAAGGTTGGTGTACAGTAATTAGCTCCCTATATACCTTAAACCTTCTCACCTCCCCCACCCCCAGAAGGGAGGAGATTGGGAGACACAATTGCCGAAAGACCCAAGAGTCGGTAGTCACACGCCGCTTAATACAACCAAGGTTGGTGTACAGTAATTAGCTCCCTATATACCTTAAACCTTCTCACCTCCCCCACCCCCAGAAGGGAGGAGATTGGGAGACACAATTGCCGAAAGACCCAAGAGTCGGTAGTCACACGCCGCTTAATACAACCAAGGTTGGTGTACAGTAATTAGCTCCCTATATACCTTAAACCTTCTCACCTCCCCCACCCCCAGAAGGGAGGAGATTGGGAGACACAATTGCCGAAAGACCCAAGAGTCGGTAGTCACACGCCACTCAAATCAACCAATGTTGATGTACAATTTGGGCTTGAAAAGCTCTTTTTTTTACCTAAAGGAGTGTGTCCAGATCATGTATTTTTTTCCATAGGTGTTGAGATTTTAATACCACATCATTCGTTATATTTTTCTCATTGCCATTCTGAAATATAACGTTCTCAATCCTTATATTTTCAAGGATATCATTAAAAAAAAACTTACATTTTGTGACCAAATTTATGTGTATTTTGGGGAGGTATTTTGTATGATTGTTAGGTTAGAACGAAATCCATTTTTCTGGAAAAATCTGAACACACTCCTTTAACCCTGTCCTCCCTCGGCTCCCCTCCCCGTACCTCGCCTTGTGGCTCAGGCCATTATCATCCTCCAGGTCCCCAGCCGGTATTAAAGGCACAACCTCGTCGATGGCGCGTGAGGCCAAATTCGTGGAGCTGCGTATTTCGTGGCACGAATTTGGCCTCACGCGCACATTGACGAACCTCTGCCTTTAAACATACATGTAGCTAAAGACCGACAAAACACACTTTTATTATGCCTTATTTTAATTAAGGTTTTCCCAGTCAAATGGTTTAAATGATTGAGACCTACAAATCCTTCGTACGAGTTTCAAAATGTTTGGCTATGGCGCGCCGCTCACAGCGGCTTGATAAACATATACTTCTGGCTGAAAAGCCACTGCCAGCCGCTGCTCGCTGGCAACATATACAAACCTGCTTTTAATTACATACTATGTATATCACAGAATGACATAGACCTTGACAAATCTCCATAGTGAAAGGGTTAAGATGTATCATACTGTATGAAAAAGACTCTTGGGGAATAGTAATTATATAATATTGGATGGCTTTGAGGGTGATATGAGAATATACCGCACGAGTCATGAAAATACTGAATGAGCCAAAGGCGAGTTCATTATTTTTATGACTCGTGCGGTATATTCTCATATCACCCGATATTATTATTGTTATATACAATGAAGCTTCTATCTTCTTTGTTTTGTAAGATTTCTGCAAGATTTTTGTCTGTTTTGTGTTGAAAACTTCAGTTCTTTTCATGGTTTACAACTGCATGCGCTTTTGTTACTGTGGTACAGTATTTTTTGTTACACACACGCGCGATCCATTAACTCGTCGCATGACGCGCGCGTACGTGTATTTTAATGGGTGCACCCAACATGCATCGGGGCTCTGTGCTGCACAGCAGCAGAAACGAACGGTATCCGCAAAAGCTTCATTTTTATATAATAATAATAATGAATGTAAAACAGCACACACTGCCAAAGTACATGTCTTAAACTCTTAAAGGATCTCAGATTTCATTGTAACCCAACAATCACACAAAATGCCTCCTCAAAATATCCATAGGAAGAAAACAGGATATTTGCAATCTCCAATTTGGCTGTGGAAGCAAAAATTTTAGTGTAATCACTGCACTGCTTTATGTATTAAACCGGATTTATAAATTAGTTTACAATAACATTGGTGGTGTTTTGATGATATCCTTGGAAATATGTGGATTGGGAGCGCAACATTTAAGAATTGTAATGATAAAAATATGACAAATAATAATGGTATCAAAATCTCAACACCTACATGTATGAAAAAACGGGGGGAGGGGGTGCTCAAAAATGTGATCTGCACATGCTCCTTTAAACAGGAGGTTTGCGGTTCAAATCCAGTTCGAGGCAAGTTTTTTATCACAGTCATGAACATAATTTGTCTACAATTCTATCGTCTAAAAAAATCAATAAATTGGATGAGTCTGTAATTTATGGGAACCAGATGAATGTTAATATTAGCCAGATGTTTCCATTGTACTCGGCATCTCCATGAGAGACACCGTGATTGGTTCATATTAGATTATAGTCAGACCGGTAGACTTGGGATTCTAATCCTTAAAGGGCCTGTGACATGCTAAACAACTTTGTGCCTAAGCTTTGCTTCATAATGACGGATTACTTGTTCAGCAAGACATACTATTGTTCGTTTGGATGTAAAATCAATAAAAGGTGGCCTTTTTCAACTTTGAAGATTTCACTGCAATAAATCACAGACAGAGGGCGCTGTTTGAGTGCATCACGTAAGGAAGACAGAAGGGAAAAGTTAAGAAAAAACATAAGACTTCAAGTTGGACTTGTGGCAAATTGCGGCAGTTTCTACCCCCAGTTTTGTCATGGCTTACGTACAGCAGGCAGGAATATTTTGTGCACAGTTGAATGTGATTTTCCTGTGTTCGCCCCTTGTGACATAGTGACCTTGGTCATGAATATGCATATTTGCATTAGCATGAAAACTAAAAACCTTTGTTTTAACCCCCAAAGCAAGCTCCAAATAGGATTCTTATGACTTTAACTGAGTAGAGTGGTTTTAAAGCATAGATTTCATTGATAACAATCCTAAATAAGGGGCCCTTTAATGGAGCGCAAAGTCTGCAACCCAAACGCAATCCATTAAACTGTCTGAATGAGACAGGGTCATTATCAACATACAGTGTCTCAAGCCAGATGAGATACATAATGTTACACTGCTAATGTACCGTACTCTGTGTTGATGAATGAGGTAGCTTGGCCATTCATGTGTACATTGTGACCTTTAGCAGCGCTCTGTGGAATCAATTCTAAGTTGAAAAACAGAACCATGATTCCGTCTTTTGGATGAATCCCATTATGTTGGTGATTTCAACTACCGATTCTTAATGTTAATTGATGCAGAATTTACCAAAAGAATTTGGCAGTTTTGTATTGAGCCTGCGCAATATTTTTAAAATAAAATTTTATTTTGAAAATAGAAATTAATCTGGATGAAATCGAAATGAATTATAAAATTATCAAAATTGCCAAAGCCTGCATGGGATCCATAATATAGTTTATAACCTATTCAGTGCCAAGATCATACATGTATGCAGCATTCGAATTAGCACTGGTCCGTTGGCCAAATGACAGTTAAAATCATCTCGGGCCAGTTGGAAAGCCTCCCCAAATGGTCCGGCTGTCCAGTTAAAATAAAACTTGTACTAGGGAAAATTAAATGACTACCAAATTCTTTCACTCAAATGTGGTTATTGCAAACATTAAAGGTCGACTGTGTGTAAAAAGAACAACCGGAAATTTGAACCAGGCCACTTGTAATGCTGACGGGCTAGTGAAGACTTAAACCAACTGGCCCTGTTGGGAAAAAAGTTAAGGGCAAATGCTGATGTATGATCTATCATATGTACTCTATGATCTCAATTGTATCATTTTTTTTCTTCCAACATGCCAACCGTCACGCATGTTAGACTTCAAGTTCCACAATTTATGAAAAAAGCAAAAAGTTGTGCACTTTTGGGTTAAATTTTAACAACAAAAGGCACTAAAACAATTAAAGGCACAGGCTCGTCAGCAGCGCCAATTTCGTGCTACGATATACACATCTCCATAGCAAAGGAGCTGCGTATTTCGTGGCAGGAATTTAGCGCGCGCGCATTGCTGACGAGCCTGTGCCTTTAAAGGTGAACAAAGAGATAAATTGTAATTTTAATTGGGAGCCATGAGCGATGTTCATTATAGCAGAAAGTTCATTATAGTGGAGTTTAGAGTCTTTCCACGGTAAAGGGGGAATTTTGGCAACACAGACCATATTTTCCAGAAAATACCTTTGTCTGGTCTCAAAATAAAAGAAATAAGTTTCAGTTGTTCCGAAGAGATAACTAAGGCCCAAAAAGAGATACAAATAGTGTGACAACATGCCTGTGTACAAATTTCCAATATACGTTCGTAACCGGGACGGCCTAAAATGTAATACAAGTGTCTGTCCCTGTTACAAGCATATATTGGAAATTTGTAAACGGGGTTTTTAGAAAGGCATGTTGTCACACTATTTGTAACCTTTTTTGGGCCTAAGGTATCTCTTCAGAACAACTTCAAATTATTTCTTTTATTTTGAGACCAGACAGTATTACCTCAAAAATATGGTCTGTTGCCAAAATGCCCCCTTTACTGTGGAAAGACCCTTTACCATGTTGTATAACCCAAAGCTGCATGTTTTGACTTTTCTTTCGTTGGTATTTTGCTTGCAGCCACTGCCCACGAGCCGAGCCATTGCTGAGATACCTAGGCTAAGATTCTCCCCAGACACGGTCGATGTCTAGTGAGCTAACAGTGATTACCATTCAAAGGGTCAAACTCCAAACAGTATGTGTACTTAAAATGTTTGCTGTTAAAGTTTAACAGTGCACCTCCATTGCTTTCCCGTTTCCTATAAATGCACCTCCCCATAAAAGGTACATTCCCCACCTTTCACCTCAGGCGTCCCGGGTTCGAATCCGGGACATGTATGTGGATTGGGTTTGCAGTCCCTACTTGACCGCGTGGGTTTCCCTCCCACTTCTGAAACTGCATCTCCTCAGTAAAGTTATTATTATTTCTTTCTGGTATTCATACCAAGGATTCCTCAATAGTGCTCATTGCACTGTCACTCGTAAGCGTGAGGAAACCCATGAAGAATTAGAATTAGAAATGGCCAGAGACACCGGGGAATCCCCTTGCTCTTCACGAAAGAATGCTCTGGGATCTTTAGAGTGCATTACCTAACTTGACCAACGGCTTTACATTCCTTCCGAAGGATGGAGCAAGTGTGGTTGAGTGCCTTGCCCAAGGGCACAGGTACAGAAGCCGGAGTTTTCACCCATGACTGCGAGTCAATGGCCCTAACCACTCGGCCACGGTACCCCACAATATATTTGATAAGTTAACCTAATACAATATATTTGATAGTTTAAAGACCTTTAGTTGCCATAGATGCCATAAAATTAACAACAATATTTGGGACCAGGAGTAAACACAAATCACTGGTGCTCGTGCTGTTTGTGACGCAGTCAGTTACGAACTGGATAGTAGACAAAAGGTACATGTTCCAGGCTTCATCACTGAGTATAGAAGAATCCGGTTGTTAATGACTCCTTCCCTGCACGTCCGCCATTACTGGGGGCCATCCACTGCCATGAACTGGGCGCTCTGTGTTGTTAAATCGAACAGCGCACAACTCGCCCCCTTCGTGTACACAGGCTTACAATAAACGCGAAAAACATAATGTGACAACATAATGTAACCGCTTATCATCAACACAAAACCCACAGTTCATGGCACTGGATGGCCCCCAGTTATGCTATGTTTACACCGAAGCACGACCAAGTTAGGGTCGACTTACGAGTTGTAAAATTCTGTATTTCTTAGACTCGTGAGTGGTCATGAAACTTTTGTCAAGGGGGCGACCGAGAAAGTTTCCCGACCGTTTTGAACCGTTCCATACGGTCGGGGAACTTGTGCCGAGCGATGGCGATTCCCCCCCGAGTTATTGCGAGTGTTCAGGACTAACTTACGACCTTCTGACAAGTAACATAGGAGGAACTTAAGATCTTGCCGACCAACTCCTGAGGAAAAGTCCCTCGGGATTTTGGTGTAAACAGGGTATTATAGCGGACATACAGAGAAGAGGACTTCAGCTCTCGGATTGGTGTATACTCAAGTGTAATTTCAAGATATACCGGTACACTGTTACATTATCCCATAACAGGGTAGGAAAATGGATTTTCAAAGAAACCTTCCCTTTGTGAAAGTACTTTATATACCGGTAGCATTCTTTTATGTAGTGCAATTTCTTGCCTTAATCTGTTATTGATGCGTAGGTTCCAAAGCAACTGGGTGCAATAGTGTTGAAACCTCTGTGTGTGCATTATTTAGTACTACATGTACAAGCAGTAGATTTTTGCTTAACAAAATCCAAACAATCAATAATTACACTAAACTAAAAAAATAATAAACGGCCGTGTTAGTCT
This sequence comes from Henricia sp. BOLD:AAB3569, assembly GCA_037783545.1. Taxonomy (NCBI): domain Eukaryota; kingdom Metazoa; phylum Echinodermata; class Asteroidea; order Spinulosida; family Echinasteridae; genus Henricia; species Henricia sp. BOLD:AAB3569. Next base: position 890,437 of record JBBELK010000480.1, on the reverse strand, counting down.
ATGATATAACAAAATAACTAGAAGATAGCACTTTTGTATTTATTTTACTAAACCAAAAATTTACATTTCCACAAGTAAAAATTAATATCAGAGCACCTTTATCTAATTTATTTGTATACATAAGTACACAAAAAATGGCCAGTGGCCAGTAGCAAAATTGCTACAAAATGCTTTTAATTTACATGTATGATACAAATGCACGATGGTTTTTGTATGTACAGTGTATTCAGATACGTGTGGATTAGTATTCTTTCCATGGATTAGTTGCAAAACACTGTCGAAATTTCCAAGCAGTGTAGTTTGTTTCCTTCTTTGTAGTTTCAAAGTTGTATATTGTCATTGTTCAGTAAAAATTGTACACTTGTAAATTAGCCATTTATTACAAAATACATTGTAGTAAATCGTGTATGTCATTGACCCCGTTCTCACTAGAGAAATCGCTTCGTTCGACGATGATTCAACGAAGAGATTTCCTGATGTGAACGCACGCCTCTTCATTCGACGATGATTGGAATCGCTTCATTCGACGAAGCAAATTTGTAATGTGAACGGCTCCCTTCGTTCAACGAAGCAATTTGGCGGGCCTGTTGCACAAGCGAGTTGTTTTTGACGCGCCGCTGGGAAAACCACAGCGCGTTTAGACGCTTGTAGCTCGGTGCTTGATGCGCGACCTCCCACGGCTTATTCGATCTTTGTTAACGGTTGCTTTTCGTTTGATCTTCATTAACTAACGATGATTAACTAATCTTCTTCGAACGAAGTCATTGTTCAAATGCCTTTGTCAAAGTAACAAAAGGCTATGTAAAGAAGTGCAGAAAGAAATGAAACATACACCAAAGGAGAATTATATAATATTGGATGGCTTTGAGTGTGATATGAGAATACGCACGAGTCATGAACCTGTTTTTCCAGATGTCCTCCCCAAAATCCTGGAGGGATGGCAGCTCTGAGATATGCAATGTGATTGTTTCAGGAATTAGTGGGGAAACGTTTCATCTGCAAATGATACAATGGGCTTTGTGAGGGAGTTCCTTTTGTCACCAAACTTCCATTCCGATAGTGGAGATATTGTGCAATATAACCTTGACATAAGTACTGTATGTGAACAGAAAATATGAAATAAAAACCAAAGTATGTTAAAATTTCATTTATATACACATTTCATTTATATACACTGCGCAAGAAAGAACAAGAACGCATTCAAGCTTACCACATGCAGTATCAGCGTCCCATACTTGGTATCAGATGGTTCGATTTCATTACCAATGCAACCATCCAGCAGCGCACGGGGCTTGGTAGCATTCTGACAGAGATCTCAGGGAGGCGACACGCTCTTTTTGGTCATGTTCGGCGCCTCCAAGCTCCTGCCCCTGCTCGTCTTGCCCTTGATGCTGCCGTCCAGTTCTACCTTGGACAACGGCCTGCCACCTGGATGAGGCCTCGTGGTCGTCCCCGGCTTACCTGGCTTAAGCAGGTTGCGGATGCTGTGCAGCTGCCACCTAATAGTGCTGGTCTCTTGCTCTTGACCGGGGAGGCTGGAGGTCACTACGACCCATATGATGGTCATGTGTAACAGTAGTAGTACACATTGTTATAAAGTTACAAATATTCAGTTGTATCACATGGAGCATAGGACAACTTTATGCTTCAGAACCAAGAGCGAATTGTAGTGAAACACTTTGATATACCTTTTACACTGGCAACCATGTTGGGGGACAGGATTTCATGTGATGATAGATCACAAGGGCGCCAACTCACGTATGATGCACACTGACATGGTGATTGCCTCCAAGACGGCTGATGTGCAAAGGCTCTATAGTGACTGCTATACTTAAGTCTCCATGTCAATGAGTTCAGATACAATGTGATTGGCCCCAAGATGGCCGCCATGCAAAGGCTCTATAGTAACTGCTATACTTTCGTCTCCATGTCATACATGTCAATCAGTTCAGATACAATGTCTTGCACTTTATCCTCCGTCAGATCCTCGCTAAAAACCTGTAAGAGGAAATTTTAAAAAAAAAAATTTCAATATATTTTTGAAAGAGATCCAAGGAATGTGCTTTGCCATAAATGACTTGAAATAAGACCTACATAATATGTTGGGACTCACTGACTGGTTACTGGATTTTTTTTTTGCACTCCCAGGTAAAGGACCGAATCACACATGCTACATCCTATGGATGGGACGTAGAGCCATAGGCGCAGTGTACTGTGGTACAGGCTTGTATTCAAGTCCATCACAAATCCACACAAGCCTTGACAAGTCCATCACAAGCTATTCAAATGAACTCCAACAAAAGGCATTCTTCTGTGCGTGTTCATCCTTTGCTTCTTGTTACTGGACTTGTGACGGACTTGGGCGGACGGGACTTGTGATAGAGTTGTGATGGACTCGACTACAACCCTGCTGTCGTATGTTCTCAACAAATCCCACATTTACTGAATGGGGTTTTTGGCTGGCTATTCAAAATGTGCAGTACAGTCAAACCTTGTTTATAAGACCACCAGGTCCTAATCCTTTGTTCAAATAGCTGATGTATCAAATAGCTGCCATCTTGTCCGGCAACTTTTGTCATTTAAATTGTTCAACAATGTTAAAGCACAAAATGTGCAACCATGCATGTGAGCACGCAACAAAGAAATTGCCCTACAAGATGGCAGCTAATCAATAGGGTCTATTGTTTTCATTCCCCATAATACAAGATTCCTTTTATAACAAGGTACAAGTGAAACCTGCTCTTAGGGCCACCTCTATAAAGAGGCCACCTGTCTAAAGTGGCCACATTTGTTCGGTCCCAAACTAGTTTGTACACAAACATATGGAGGTGGAACCTTGATATTAGGGCCCCTCTCTAACACGGCCAGTGGCTAGGGCACTTGAATTCCTGTGTGTATAATCCTATGGCAGTTGAACCTGGATAATCTGGCCACACACAGTAAATTGCCTCAATGAATCAAGCTACTCTAGGAAATGTTATGAGGAGCTTTAAAAAAATATTCAAAACTAAACAATTTTTAATGAGCAAACCTTTCATACACTTCACTTTTAGCAGTTTTTTATCTATAGACATGCACTGTGATATGTTTTATGATGTTTGGATATTCCTGCACATGTACACTAAACCTCTATATAATGGCCACCTGCGTATTCTGGCCGATTTGTCGGTACCTTGGGTGGCCACTATATACAAGTTTCACCGTAATCTGCAAAGTCCCATTTAGGACCTCGTTCAAGGTTTGTTTATTAATGGACTTGACCACGATACTCAACCAAGTTTGGTTTCATACCTGCCACCATTTCCTCTCTGCCTGATCGTCCCGGTGAGGCATCGTCACACCGTAACACTGCATAGCGAAGTAAATCGTGGCTATGGCTAAATGTTGCGGCTTGACACGAATGCAGATACTCCCATGGTAGCTATCTCTCAACATGGCCCAAGCCATCCGGCTAACTGGGGTCTTGTTCCATGCCTCGTCATCCATCCAATCCTGTAGTGACTTTAGGTAGTGCACCATGTACTTGTGGGGTAGGGTCACCTGTGGAGTGCATACAGAAATGAGTTTTTGTGTCAATGTATCTGCTTCAAAAAAGAAACAAGTTATATTCTGACCGAAAGATTAAGTAAGCTGTGAGATTAAAGATATTTTATCAGTCGTAAGGTGAATGACCACCTCTTGTGGCAAGGCTGACTGCACCAGCCTCTGTAAGAGCCACTAAGGCAGGGTGTGCCACTCTGCCTGAAGTGCCTCCTGAGCTCCTGCACTTCTAGGGCTGTTTGGAAGATGCGCGAATGCAGTGGTCAGCTCAACACACACAGGTTCAATGAGGTTGATAACCCAAAGAAATTTGTTTTCTGAGAGCCCTTAACTACAGGATTCTCCCAGAAACAGGAAATGTCACATTTCATTACTGATGGGAATGACCTTCTTCAAACGGGTCGTCTTGGACCTGGAGGAAATAGCTGAAGCAGAAGTCTTGAAAGTGATTCCAAAGTGATTGGTCGATCAGTGCCTTGTTATCCACAAGTTCACTGTATTCAACAAAAGTCTGGTTTGGTCAAGAATTGACATTGTAACTATTGCATTTCTGAAGTGAACTCTTGAACAAAACGTCGTCGGCTTTCAATCTGTGCCATTATACCTTAGGGTTAAACTTAAGCATGCGTATCAGCAACAGCTCACAAGTGACTAGGCTTTCTCTAAGATCCCAGTACTTCTTGCCAACTTCTAACGGCGATTCCTTCCTGTGGAGAATCCTGAAAGACAAAGAAGTAAATTAAAAAAGAAATCCAAGTATTAAATAAAAAGATACACCAAGCCTGACACACCGAGGAGAATATCCTTTTTTAAGTTCATTACACAACCCACTACACCTGGGGTATGGCTTTACATGTAAATCCCATCTGAAGAGTGGAGCAATTAGGGTTAAGCGCCTTGCTCAAGAGCAATAGGACCTGCAGTGGTTTTGAATGCTCAACTTTAAAAGTGTTTCTATCTAAAGTTTATAAAGCAGTGACCTTAGCCGCTTGCCCACGGTACTGTCGTGTCTAAATCCGAGGGCTTACTGAGAATGGCATTTTAATCAGTTTTCAGAAATTACATTTGCATCGATTTAAGGATGTTTGACGAATGTGTTTAAAATCAAACAACTTGAATATGTGAAGTATTACAAGCCCTCAAAGTCTCTGAAATGTTTGCCTGAGTTTCTGAAATTGCCCATGAGGTGTAACAGAATGAAACAGTTATGCCTTAAAGGCACATGCTCGTCAGCAATGCGCGCGCGCCAAATTCGTGCTACGAAATACGCAGCTCCATAGCAAAGGCATGGAGCTGAGTATTTCGTGGCACGAATTTGGCGCACGCATTGCTGACGAGCCTGTGCCTCTAACTACTATGCTAACAGCCAAAACTTTTTTGTAAAGGCTTTGGACCTGAGAAAAAGCAACTACAAATAGCTAGGGAGCGTAACAACAACGTAATGCGCAGTTTGGGCTTGAGACAACATTTATTTATCAACGAACCTATAGCACACATTGATAATATCTCTCAACTTGACTGGTTGTTCCTCAACCTTAGTTGCTAGGTAGATAGCCGCAGCACCGATAAGATGAGCGTCATAATCCTCCAAGTTACACACGGAGAAGAACCGATAGTAGATCGTACACGCTGAAGCCACTGTGGCAGACTGAAGGCGGAGTTTAACGCCCGCCTCCATCATGTACTGAGCAACGCGGAAATGAGCCTTGGCGATGGCTGGATTGGAAGCTGATTGGCTGGAGGCGGTTGCCATGCGAGTAGTTGCCATGGCAATGTTTTTATGGTAACAATAAGGTCCAAGTGGTCTAGAGGTGGTTGTCGAGGGCTTGAGGATGATTCTACATGGGTCTATGCTGATCATCCATATGGCTGCTGCTCAATGACGTACTGCATCTTTAGCTGAAAGAAAGGGAGAAAAAAAAATTCTTAAAAATCAATTCAGAGACATTTAATTCACGAGCCTACACAGTACATCCAGGCGATAGCAAATAGCAGCTCACACAAGCAGACAATGGCGGACACATTTTAGATGAAAGTGCGGCGTAATTTGACAGCCCTATTTCTCAGAAAAGCAACACTTGCTCTTGCACAGAAAACTGTCTCATTTAAAAGGTTTCTTAATCTAGAATCATGAAAGCTGTCATTTAATTGCAAAAAAATTCCCAAAGTTCACTTTTGTTTCTTTAAATAGCCTAGGCCTACATAGTACATGGAATCAATTTGATAATTTATATCAATATTCCGAAAACAAAACAAATATGACAGCACTTTGCCAAGTTTATTTGATTTTAGGTTTAGATAATTGTTTTCAATTATTTTCATAAAAGTTTAGCGAATCGAGTTACGGCTGCCGTAACAATAGCCATTTTAGACCAATCCATAGTCAGATCCCTTGAACAACGTGGCACAATATCATTTCAACGTTATGCGAGAAGACAGGGCACAAGTCTCAATTCGCACAGTGTGAGATGCACGGAACCGCGAACGCGAACCCAAGTTGCCGTCAATAAATTCTTGGCAAATTATTCACCTTAAAATGCAGTACTGTAAATGTGAGTTACTAGAGAGGTTTTACCTCGCTATTACTTTACACTCGGCTGAAAATATTGGAAAATGCATGATTTTGACGAAAAATAACGTATTTTTAGACCAGCACTGACGTGACCACACGCGCGGTTCGGTTAACGCCGCCGCTTGCGCCTGTGTACGTGTACAATCATGGTACAATGTACATGTAACCTGACGTAGAGGGCGCACTGTATTTGGCTTGAGTATGTAATAGATGTGGGAGGAAAATGGTTTAGGCCTACTGTCTCAGCTTGTTTTTGCATCAAATTTATTTGTTGTATACATTGAACTAAGATTTTAATGAAATTACCTCCTGGAATTGCACTTCTGTCGGAAATGTTGCATTTCTGAGATAGGCCTAAATAAAATAAATGATAAAATTACTGCAGAGAGTAATAGATAAAATCACGGGGCAGTGCTCCGTGCCTAAGCGCAACAATAGAGGACACTGCATGCGCGCGTAAATGGTTCATCTTGTGCACTAACTGAATGCAATTTTGGAAGGAGAAAATGTTATTTTTCTTTAGAAAAGCAATAATTGGGGCAAGCCGGGCAGGGGTTTGGGGCGTATCTTAAGTGATCTCTGGGAGGGGTAGTTATTTCTCTGTAGGGCTTGCTAAGCTCACGTGATAGCCAATCCCAATCAGTAAGGAACAACTGCACTACCTTGATTAGTAGAGCTCAATTGGTAGAGCGTCTGCACGTTAAGCAGAAGGTCCGTGGTTCGAATCCCGGTGGAGCCAAGTTGCTTTTCACTGCATCCAGATTTCCCAAACTCGTAGACATTTGTCCACATTTGTATCAAAAGTGCATGTGGACATTATATGGATTATCTGTTGATTCCAGGAGGTAATTTCCATAAAATCTTTGTTCAATACCAACCTTATTTCCATTATTAAGAATGTTTTGTCTGTCAACAGATTTAATAAGTTAATGCCATTGTCAGCATCTTGATTGTACCGATACTATAGCAGAAGGACCACAAACACTGTTGGTTCAACATGTCGCTGTACGATGGTCTGGGGGTTGATACTGGCCCAAAGAAAGATACAACGCCAGACAACAAGAAGACTGATGTCTGTGAGTATATGGATCATTTCAATTTTTTTTTTCGTACGGTTTTAAATAGTTACAACAACTATGCCCTGGGACAAAATTTAGGTGACAAAAATCCCCACCCATGGGTGCAAAACATGCACATCTTGCTATCGGATGCATAGACATTTGTATTTCCATGCTTTTAATAGAAATATGCCTGCGCGCGCTCCGCGTATGCAACTTTTCCCCCATTTTTTCCTCAGTCACCCCAGTTCGAGCGCCCTCACGCATTCGGGAATACGGCCTATTGCTACATTGTCATTTTTCCCAATACATTGAATCCTGTTTTTCTCCTATTTGTTCAGCTGGCTGGTCAGCCGGTATCCGCATGATGCAATCACATCTCCGTATGAAGAAAGCATCACTCACCGAGGCTCAGCGTAAGATACGATCGGCCACCTTAGCGCCTGTCATTGACTTGAACAAAGGAGCAGGGGGCGATGAGGTGCCGTCCCCTCCCGCTCCCCAGACACCCCCAAGACCAACATTCACACCAATGAAACTGGTACGTCAACACTAGACAAATTCACCAAAATTCCCGAAAAAAGTGGAGGGGGTTATGAGGCACTATCCCTGCCCATAGCTGCTCCCTAGTCACCTCCTAGACCCTCGTTTACTCCAATCAAATTGTTAAGTCAATACACAACACACTTCAATTTCACTGTCATATTAGCAGTTGGTATGTACTCATATTTTCCAAAAACATTTCCTGTTTTAAAGGTAGTCTACTTGTTTGGTAATTACCCTCCAAAACATTTCTGAATTATTATCTTTAAGCTTATTTGTTATCACGATTGTAATGGTAGTAATCATCCTGTGAAATTATTTCATCTGAATTGCCCCATTCACGAGAAAAATGAAAATATTATTTGAATCTCCATCTTTGGAGCCATTCATTCATGCACAAAACCGTACTTGGATTTTTCAGGTTTTCTGAAGTAGGCCTATTACTGCATCTATGTGGCTGAAATTTCTACAAGGTAGTTTTCTCTACCTATGCTTTCAATTACCACTGGAAATCATGCCATTTTTAACAGTTTACCAAACAAGTATACTACCTTCAACATGAGCAATGTTAGAAATTTGAATCGCCCATGGTTTAAAGGCCCTTATATGATCTGTTTTTGAGCGATTCTGCGAATAAAACCATTATAAATCAAAAGAAAGACATCAACAAACTCATCCGAAGAAATTTCAGCTCTGTCAAATGTACCACGTTTAAAAAAACCATGAAAATCCATATGCGTTTTCCTGGTCTTGGCGGGGTATTTCAAATATTCGTTCTCAGTTGATCGGGTACTATGTGGCTTGCGTCATGCACTCTGTGGCGTACATACTGCGTGTGAGCGCAATCCATTAAAATGCATCTCGTTGGAACACGCACACTGAGTACACAGCGCCCATGCATTTTGGACCGCGTAGATGCGAACCAAAAATAAGTAAATGGTTTGCAAACGATATAAATAATTTCATCTTTACGGATTATTTTCTGGTAAAATTATATAATTTTGAGCGAGAACCTTTCATTGGATAGTTGCTATTAATTCAATCTTTACTTTCAGAACTTTTCCCCTGTAAACTCGTCGATTACTTTTTGGGATCATTGCAAATGATCCACTGGGCCTTTAAAGGTCTCATTGTTTCATTTGCAATGACCCATGATTATTTTGAGTTTGGTACAGGGTGGGCCTAAGTCGTCTTAGCCGGCCACGCCCCTCGCCTCAGGCATTGCCAATAAGTATGACCCATAATTATTTTGTGTTTTGTACAGGGTGGGCCTATTAAGTCGTCCCATCCGGCATTCATTGAGGCCATTCCTCTAGCCTCAGACGTTGAGAATGAATATGACCCCGCCTTCCCTAATGAATATGAGAAGGTCGTTAGGAGAATGCGAGATAAAGTCATGCAGGAAATGATGCGGGTGGAAAAACAGAGAGATGAGAGCTATAGGTAAGACACGAATTAAGACGGAACAATAAAACAGAACTTAAGACATAACTTAAGACACAACAATGTCTTAAGCGGGCCTCCCACTGTGCGATTTTCGCCACGAATTTTCTACGAATTGGTACGATTATCGGAGACTGCCTATAGACTCTACACACAATCGTGCTCAATCGTACCCAATCGTAGGAAATTCGTGACAAAAATCACACAGTGGGAGGCCCGCTTTAGATAAAACAATATGCTAACTATAAATAAATCTCCCTCAGGTCCAGAGGTCCTTTTGCCGATCGAGATATTCTCTTGCAAATGCTTTTACCTTTCAATAGAAGAAACTTGTTCCAAGAAGATAACTTAAGCCTAGCGTACATCGACATTACAACTGGAAGCAACTCAACTGATCAGTTGCTGTCGATGTGTGCGTAGTGCGCACATCGACAGCAACTGATCAGTTGCGCAACTAGCGGCAACTGGGAGCATCCAGCCATGTCTACATAATTTCCAGAGCGTGCACATCGACACAGCAACTCGGTAAAGCCTAGAGTACATTGACCTTGCAACTGGAAGCAACTGTTGCTTGCAGTTGCTTTCAATGTGCGCGCACGTGATCAGATGCATGTGTACATCGACGCAACTGGGTACAACTAGTTGCCAGAAAGTAGAACATGAGCAACTCGCGGCAACTGGGATTTTTCCAGTTGCCAGTAGTTGCAAGTGCGCGCACATCGACCTTTTAAAGCAACTGATCAGTTGCTCCCAGTTGCTGCGAGTTGCTTCCAGTTGCCAGAAACACCAGTTGCCACTAGTTGCTTCCAGTTGCAATGTCGATGTACGCTAGGCTTTAAACCTGAAAAGTGTAACATATAGTTTGACAACATAACTTTGTAAAACACAAATTTCCCATGTACCGTGCATAAAAGACAAAGATGTCACACAGTTGTCTATTTGGGTGAAATTTGTCTAAGAAGAATTTAGACATATAAGTTTTTACACTATCTGTTTCCCTGTTAGGGTTTAAAGATAGTATACATGATTGATAAACTGTTACAAATAGTTTTATCCCCCTGCGTGGTTGAAGATATGCATGATTAAAATCAACCTGAGCAAAAACCAGCTCCGTACTTCGTCTAACTTTTGAGAAAACAGTTAAAAAAAGGTTTGCAGTCATTTCGCCCCAAAACCACTTCGCCCTGAACCATTTCGCCCTGAACCACGTCCTGTGCACGAAGTGGTTTTGGGGCGAAGTGGCATTTGGGCGAAATGGTTTTGGGGCGAATCGAATTTTCGTCTCATGAGAAATGATGAGACGAAAACTAATTGTTTTACTCATTTCTCAAAGACTATAGCACTTTAGACAAAACCATTTCAGGGGAAGTTTTCTACGGTCATCATGTTTATATTGTGTAAGTTAGGCGTAAATCTGTGAACATTTCTGATTTTCGAGATAACCAATGATGTATACTGCCTTTAAGTTACCTACATTGAAAGTTTTCTTTTCTATTTTGAGAAGAACATTGTAGGAAAATGTTATCTTGACTGCCAAAAGGACCTGAAAATCACCCAAGTTTTTTGGGTGCCCTGTTGTGATTTCTTTCCTGTGTTTTATAAAGTACTTCTGGCCAAGTGTTTTTTTCCAAATAAGTAACAAAATTTTTCTATCCTTTATGTAAATCTGACTTTTCAGGGGTAGAGACCGGGATCGGGACCGTGACCGCGACCGCGACCGCGACCAAGATCGCGACCAAGATCGCGACAGGGATCGCAACAGGGATCGCGACCGATCACAAGACCATGATCGCGATCGTGACCGTGACCGTGTCCGTCGTCGAGACAGGGAAAGGGACAGGGAGAGGGACCGATCCCCACCGAGGGGATTCTCACGTCGGCCAGATGATGATGAGGAGGAGGAGAGGGACAGGTCAAGAAAAAGGGGTCGGCAATATTCTCATGAAATTCTACAATTATCAAGTTTTATTTTAAATTAACTCCTTCAGTGCCAAGGCTGTACATGTACGATCTATCGTATGTACTCTGAAAGTGCCACTATCGTACATGTACGGTCTGAATTTTTTCTTCAAAAATGCCAACCTCCGTATATGTATGACCTAAAAATATTGCTAGCGGGCGTATAGATCTATTCTAAAATACAATTTTGTTTTATGTACGGCGTTGGAGTTCCACGAGAGGGCGCAAGGTCTAAGTTGTTCTGAGCAGCAAAGATGGCGTCGCCCATAATAAATGCGCTTGCTTCTTTGGATAGTGAAAAAGATTAGTATTATCACTCACACTAATGTTGAGTGTGAAATGTACAAAAGAACAATATTGACCCCTTCCAAATGACGTCCTTTGGGAGTCAAATAATGCCGCGTCTTTGTGGAAGCAATGTGCGTGCGCGTTGTGTGTGTCCATAGCACGTGTAACGAGCTATACTTAGGCTCCCATTGGTGAATTAAACTGCGTTACGCCCACCAGAGACACACACAACGCGCGCGCACATCGCTTCCACAATGACTCAGCATTATTTGACTCCCAAAATGGCGTATTCGCACATGTTCGAAAGGGGTCAATACAACAAATTTAGTGAGTACAACTTATTTATTTATTTTTTTAAAAGAATTTCAAAGAATTACACACGTACAGAAAATGCAAAAAGTCTGGCACTTTAGGGTTAAATGTTGAAAAAATGCTAGCACTGAAAGAGTTAAAAGTGTATAGGCTGGAGGGTACACAGCTGTGCTGATGATCTAGAGGTTATAGGTTCGAGCTTTGCTCGTGCCATGGTGTCAAACATTTTTTAGTTTTATTGTTTTAAAACATCTTATTTTTTGTAACACACAGGTGTAAGTGGAGCTGCCATTGCACCTCCATCCTCACTCATTTATGACGACATTGCCCTAGATGGTCAGGAGAATGATCCTTGTAAGTATGGACGTGATCATTTCAAGAGTATCACTTTAGCGTTCATATACAATGTTCAATTGTGACCACTATACATCAAAGTTTTAGCCTAGTCCACCACAAGTCCCTACGAGTCCTCACAAGTGCTTGCAAGTCCCCACAAGTCCTCGCAAGTTCCTCACAAGTCTCCTCAAGTCTCTTTGAGTCCTCACAAGTCCCTGGGAGTCCTCCCAAGTCCCTGCAAGTCCTCACAAGTCACTGCGAGTCCTCACAAGTCTCTGCAAGTCCTCGCATATCTCTGCAAGTCCTCGCAAGTCTCTGCAAGTCCTCGCAAGTATCTGCAAGTCCTCACAAATCTTCACAAATCTCTACAAGTCCTCACAGGTCCCTGCAAGTGCCTGCAAGTCCACACAAGCCCCTGCAGGTCCTCACAAGTCCTCGAAAGTCCTCAAGTCCCCACAAGTCCCTGCGAGTCCCTGATGAGTCATAACATAAAGTTGTCATATATACCTTATTATATCAATTACTGTAGAAACCATGACATTTAACAGCTTCAGACTGGATTCACACTAAGCCTTTTCCCAGGTAAATTTGATGTGTGTTGCTTTGAGAATAAGTGGCGTCGAGAGAATTTTAAGAAAAACAACACACGGGGAAAACATAGAATCAATTTAGGCAGAAGGTGTTCTTTTTCTTATTTTGTGATTTTTAGTGCATCGTTTTACTCCAAATTCTCTCCACAAAGCTTTTTCTCAAAACGCCACAGACAAATTTACGTACAAAAACGCTCAGAGTAAATCTCGTCTTAAAATCGTCTTACACAACTTACATTTATCCGTTTCTTATTTCGTCAGTTGCACCTCCTGTTGGCCTGCCCAAAAAGCGTCCTTTCGCCGATCTCATGAGGGGAAAGAGAGACGATAATTACGATGATCCCGAACGATCACAGACACCACCGCTGTCCGATACTTCGGACGAATTCAATCAGCCAATGGCACCACCCACACCTCCAAACGCTGCGACATCAGCGCAGTCTAAAAGAGGAGGGTTTGAGGTGCCAGTTGGTATGGGGTGAGTAGGGTTAAACTAGTATGGTCATAATCTAGTGAAATTATAGGGAGTTGAGAGGGAATTCAGCCAGCCAATGGCACCACCCACGCCACGCTGCGATGACAGCGTAGTATAATATTGCCAGTTGGTATGGGGTGAGTAGGGTTAAACTAGTATGGTCATAATCTAGTGAATTTATGGAGAGTTAAGGAAAAATCAGTCAGCCAATGGCACCAACCACACCACCTAACGCTGCGACATCAGCGCAGTCTAAAAGTGGAGGGTTCCACAGATGCATTGGGTTAATTTATATTTTGGAAAAGTTTCAAGTTGCTTTTATTGGTGTTCCGGGCATTTCCAGCCAAAATGTCATTCTGTTACCAAAAAGTCATTCTGTTACCAGAAAGTGAACTGAATTGGGGCTCGCTGGTATTTGCACTTTTTTTCAGAATCAACTCGGTAGCAGCAAAGATTATGGCTAAATACGGTTTCCAGGAAGGTCGTGGCTTAGGCAAATCAGAGCAGGGAATCAGTACAGCGCTACAGGTGGAGAAAACCAGTAAACGAGGAGGGAAAATCGTCGAGAGAAAAACAGGTGCGTTAATTTAACTCTGAATATTTCATAAATAGTTGACTCGAGGTCAGATTTTTAATGCGCACTTTGGCATAGTAGGAGTCAATCTTTAACTAGCTGTATTGAGAGCCCTTGAAGAGTTGATGTGCAAAAATCAACTCACATTTTATATATGTATGTATGCACATTTTGTATGTACCTTCAGAAAATATCAAGCAAAAAGTAAACGAAAAGTATTAAATTTGGTAAAGCCAAGTCACTTCTACTACTTGAACGCCTCAGAGCTGCATTTTTTGGTATTTGCTGAAGGGCACAACAGAAAATCTGGAGGTACATGAGATATCTTGAATGGCACTTATCTATTTTGCACTCTTCACTTATTCATACTTAAATACATGTATTTGATTTTGTTTTCCTCAACTCAAGATTCCCCACCTGTAATGCCGCCCCCACCAGGCCCAGGTCTCCCCGGCCTGGGTTTCCCTAGGCGATCATCAGCTGCACCCACACCCCAACCCAAAGCAGACATCACATTGATTCATATCTTATTTTATCTTCCCTTCTATGACTAAAGATTCCCCACCAGTGATGCCACCCCCACCAGGCCCAGGTCTCCCCGGCCTGGGTCTCCCCGGCCTGGGTCTCCCCGGCCTGGGTCTCCCTGGCCTGGGTCTCTCTGGCCTAGGTCTCCCCAGCCTGGGTCTCTCCGGTCTGGGTGTCCCCAGCCTAGGTCTCCCCGGCCTGGGTCTCTCTGGTCTGGGTCTCCCAGGGCCATCATCAGCCTCAGGCACACCCCAATCAAAACCGGACATCAAATCCATCATCAAAAATCCTACTAAAGTTGTTCTCCTTATGGTAAGTTGAAAACATTGTGTGGATGATGTTTGGGATTTAAGACCAGGGGCCAATTTCATAGAGCTGCTTCAGCGCTAGCTGAAAACGTGTGCTTACTGTAGCAGAAAAGCTGTGCTAACAATAAGGCTATTTCACGGCCGCGGCGTGCATAAGCATGCGCGCGCTTGGAAACCGCCATTGTTGCGTCAATATCTTAAGCAAAATTTGGCTCTGCGGTTAAGGCAGGTTTTCAGTTGCTTACTGTTAACGATGTCTATGAAATAGCCTGACGCTCGGTTAATGGAAAATGGGCTGTTAAACAGCTCTGTAAAATTGGGCCCAGGGGCCAATTTCCTGGCTCTGTTTAGCACAACAATTTGCTTAGAACAGAATTTACGTGCCTTATATTGCAAAAATGGGTTGCCAGCCAAAATCGTGTGTGATGTGTAACTACTGATATTTGGCTACTGATTCTAAAAACACAATTTGACGTACAGTTTTGGCTGGTAACCCATTTTATAAAACAAAGAAATTCCTTGCTAAGCAAATTTGTGTGCTAAACGGCGCCATGAAATTAGCCCCAGAATTCTAGTTTTCAGCAGGGCTGTAGTCCAGTCCATCACAAGTCTAGTTGTTGAAAAATCACAATGTCATCCCGAGTTTGCTTGGGCACATCTTTTCTGGATTCTTTTAGAATAAATTCCCAATTTGGGAAGTGGAATCGTGATTTCGTCTTTTAGAAGAGTCAAATCCATTATCTGAGTGATTTCATTATCTGGACGATTATGAATGTTAATGGATTCAGAAATTATATAACAGGATTTTGTTTTGAAAATGGGATCGAATCTGAATGGAATCACATAAAAATACTCTGGTGTACTTTGATGCCAAATGCATGAGACAAATTTAAAATGAGACAACTATTATACAAATCAAGAATTAATTCTCCATAAAGTGATTATTATTTATTTATTTCTGGTACTGAAACCAAGGATTTTTCAAAAGTGCCAATTGCACTGTCGCTTGCAAGTGTTAGGAAATCGGTGAGGAGAAGACTATGAATTAGAAACGACCAGGGAATCCCCTTGCTTTTCATGAAAAAATTATCTTGGGTCTTTAAAGTGCGTTACCTAACGCACTGGACCAACGGCTTTACATCCGAAGGATGGAGCAAGTGTGTTTAAGTGCCTTGCTCAAGGGCACAGGTACCCCAGCCGGGTATAGAACCTGGAACCCCAAGTTTTCACCCGAGTATTGCGAGTCAGTGACCCAAACCACTTTTAAAGTCTAAAATGTTTTTGTCGTTCAGAACATGGTTGGTCCCGGTGAAGTAGATGATGATCTTCAACCAGAAACAGCCGAGGAATGCACTAAATACGGAGACGTCGTTAAGGTGGTTATATACGAGGTAGGTTATAGATAGATTACAGGATTGGAAAGCTGTGACAAACGGCGTTATCTCCATGTGTGATTGAGGATGTGTATGATAAAAACCAACCTGTGTATAAGTCAGCTCAGTACCTCATCTACGTTAGATAGATTACAGGATTGGAAAACTGTGACAAACGACGTTATCTCCATGTGTGATTGAGGATGTGTATGATAAAAACCAACCTGTGTATAAGTCAGCTCAGTACCTCATCTACGTTAGATAGATTACATGATTGGAAAACTGTGACAAACGACGTTATCTCCATGTGTGATTGAGGATGTGTATGATAAAAACCAACCTGTGTATAAGTCAGCTCAGTACCTCATCTACGTTAGATTACAGGATTGGAAAACTGTGACAAACGACGTTATCTCCATGTGTGATTGAGGATGTGTATGATAAAAACCAACCTGTGTATAAGTCAGCTCAGTACCTCATCTACGTTAGATAGATTACATGATTGGAAAACTGTGACAAACGGCATTACATGTATCTCCATATGTGATTGAGGATGTGTATGATAAAAACCAACCTGTGTATAAGTCAGCTCAGTACCTCATCTACGTTAGATAGATTACATGATTGGAAAACTGTGACAAACGGCGTTATCTCCATGTGTGATTGAGGGTGTGTATGATAAAAACCAACCTGTGTATAAGTCAGCTCGGTACCTCATCTACGTTAGATAGATTACATGATTGGAAAACTGTTACAAACGGTGTTATCTCCATGTGTGATTGAGGATGTGTATGATAAAAACCAACCTGTGTATAAGTCAGCTCAGTATCTCATCTACATTAGATAGATTACATGATTGGAAAACTGTTACAAACGGTGTTATCTCCATGTGTGATTGAGGATGTGTATGATAAAAACCAACCTGTGTATAAGTCAGCTCAGTACCTCATCTACGTTAGATATATTACATGATTGGAAAACTGTTACAAACGGTGTTATCTCCATGTGTGATTGAGGATGTGTATGATAAAAACCAACCTGTGTATAAGTCAGCTCAGTACCTCATCTACGTTAGATATATTACATGATTGGAAAACTGTTACAAACGGCGTTATCTCCATGTGTGATTGAGGATGTGTATGATAAAAACCAACCTGTGTATAAGTCGGCTCAGTATCTCATCTACATTAGATTACAGTATTGTAAACCTGTTACAAACGGCGTTATCTCCATGTGTGATTGAGGATGTGTATGATAAAAACCAACCTGTGTATAAGTCAGCTCAGTATCTCATCTACATTAGATAGATTACATGATTGGAAAACTGTTACAAACGGTGTTATCTCCATGTGTGATTGAGGATGTGTATGATAAAAACCAACCTGTGTATAAGTCAGCTCAGTACCTCATCTACGTTAGATATATTACATGATTGGAAAACTGTTACAAACGGTGTTATCTCCATGTGTGATTGAGGATGTGTATGATAAAAACCAACCTGTGTATAAGTCAGCTCAGTACCTCATCTACGTTAGATATATTACATGATTGGAAAACTGTTACAAACGGTGTTATCTCCATGTGTGATTGAGGATGTGTATGATAAAAACCAACCTGTGTATAAGTCAGCTCAGTACCTCATCTACGTTAGATATATTACATGATTGGAAAACTGTTACAAACGGCGTTATCTCCATGTGTGATTGAGGATGTGTATGATAAAAACCAACCTGTGTATAAGTCAGCTCAGTACCTCATCTACGTTAGATAGATTACAGTATTGTAAACCTGTTACAAACGGCGTTATCTCCATGTGTGATTGAGGATGTGTATGATAAAAACCAACCTGTGTATAAGTCAGCTCAGTACCTCATCTACATTAGATAGATTACATGATTGGAAAACTGTGACAAACGGCGTTATCTCCATGTGTGATTGAGGATGTGTATGATAAAAACCAACCTGTGTATAAGTCAACTTAGTACCTCATCTACATTAGACAGATTACATGATTGGAAAACTGTGACAAACGGCGTTATCTCCATGTGTAATTGAGGATGTGTATGATAAAAACCAAACTGTGTATAAGTCAGCTCAGTACCTCATCTACATTAGATAGATTACATGATTGTAAAACTGTGACAAACGGCGTTATCTCCATGTGTGATTGAGGATGTGTATGATAAAAACCAACCTGTGTATAAGTCAGCTCAGTACCTCATCTACGTTAGATAGATTACATGATTGGAAAACTGTGACAAACGGCGTTATCTCCATGTGTGATTGAGGATGTGTATGATAAAAACCAACCTGTGTATAAGTCAGCTCAGTATCTCATCTACATTAGATATATTACATGATTGGAAAACTGTGACAAAAGGCGTTATCTCCATGTGTGATTGAGGATGTGTATGATAAAAACCAACCTGTGTATAAGTCAGCTCAGTACCTCATCTACATTAGATAGATTACAGGATTGGAAAGCTGTGACAAACGGCGTTATCTCCATGTGTGATTGAGGATGTGTATGATAAAAACCAACCTGTGTATAAGTCAGCTCAGTACCTCATCTACATTAGATAGATTACAGGATTGGAAAGCTGTGACAAACGGCATTATCTCCATGTGTGATTGAGGATGTGTATGATAAAAACCAACCTGTGTATAGGCCTTTTTCCACTAGTCCAAATCTCGAGGGTGGCCCCGGGTGACACAGGGGTGAAAATAAGTTTCGTTTCCCACTTGAAATTCTCACCCCCCAGCCACCTCCGAGATTGCTCTTTCCCCAGGGCAAGTTCAACCCTGCTCGGGACCAGGGTTGAACATTTTGGGCCCGGGGCAAAACACATTCTCCTGGGCGAGAATGGTAGTGTGAAACGGCAGAGGGGTGAGTTCGCCCTAGGGCGAGCAATGGCGAAGGTCACTTGAATTGATTCCCTTTCATTTAGATTCGATTCCCATTGTTAGCTTGCCGATTTCTACAGATTGAAATTACTTAGCCATTTCAAAGGTAAATTGATAAAATGTGTTGAACATTGTATTTTATTTGGTGTTTTAATGTTAAATATGCGAGCAAAGAATTTCCCATTTTTGGGATTTAAGAAAGTTTCAAATCAAATCAAATCAAAATCAGTGAAAATGTACATATGGATTGAAGTGCATTACAGTGTGACCTTCCATAAATACCGAACATGTAACTGTTGGCAAATGTTACGTGGATAATGTATGTTTGTCTTGCCAGGAGCCCAATTCAGCTGATGATAGCGCTGTTAGGATATTTGTAGAGTTTCAACGATTGGAAGCTGCCATAAAAGGTAGGCTAAAACCTCAACAAAAATCATTTAAATACATTATTAAATAAAATGTTTTATTAAAAAATGGAGAATGATGTTTTTTTTTCCAGCTTAAAAATTATGAAATCAGTAAGGTAATTTTTTGTTTGTTTTACATTGCAATTTTACTATCCTTTTTAGCAATAATTGTGAATGTGTTAGCATATATATTTTAGGCACATTGTGTAATACATATACAGTAAACTCTCATTATAGCGCTCAAGGGACCGAAATAATTTGAGCTTTATATCCAGAGAGCGCTATAACCAGTGCATACACAATGCAGAGAATAATGGCAAGGACTTAGAAAAAGGAGCTTTATATCGAGAATGTTGTTCAGATCTCTCTGAGGGGAACAATTTGTGGCAAAGCCATCTTACTCAAGGACACTATGTATTATCCATCTAACTCCTTCATTTGGTTTTCAAGCATAAAACTCCTGTTGACTGAAGAACATCAATATCAATCAGTTTCAAAATTCATTGTCATTTTAAAGAAACTTCCAATAATATCACAATCAATGTCACTTAATTCTCTGAACTTGTGATAAGAGAAAAATCGTAATGGCCTTGTCGGGATTCAAACCCGAGACCTCCGACTCATCGGGCAGACGCTCTACCAGCTGAGCTATAAGGCACAGTTGGTATACTCCCTCGGGTTTTCCCTATATATGGACTCAATTTTTAATTTTTTTCTCATCCTAATTTTGGTTGTTTCATTTCAATGGTGATTAGGCACCATACCTGCAGCCGATTTCACGAATCCTTGCGCACTGCGTAAGCACGCTTGTGCCACTTTTTATTGCGCAAGCTGCGCAACATTCCTGTGATAATTACACGCAAGCCTATGGGGCTTATGCCATTTTCGAAAGTTGCGCAAGCTACGCAATTTTTCGTGAAATCGGCTGCAGATGTTGTGTTCGTTACTTAATTCTCTGAATTGTTTGTTTGACCCTACAGCTGTGGTTGATTTGAATGGGCGGTATTTTGGAGGTCGACAGGTCAGGGCTAGCTTCTACAATGTTAACAAGTTCCAACGGTTTAATCTCAATGCAGCGGAGTGAGAACACGATGCGTAAACGTCAAGAATGTGATCTAGAATAATTGACGCTCTCAATGCCACACACAGACAATGGACCGCTTTCTACAACACTGACAAGTTCCAACGGTTTGAACCTAATGCAGTGTAGTCAGAACACGATGTGTAAACGTCAAGAATGTGAGCTGGAATAATTGGACCTCCTCAATGCCACACACGGACAATGGACCTCTTTCTACGACGCTGACAAGTTCCAGAGGTTTGAACCTAATGCAGTGGAGTGAGAACACGATGCGTAAATGTCAAGAATGTGATCTAGAATAATTGATGCTCTCAATGCCACACATGGACAATGGACCGCTTTCTACGACGCTGACAAGTTCCAGAGGTTTGAACCTATTGCAGTGGAGTGAGAACACGATGCGTAAACATCCCGAATGTGAGCTGGAATAATTGACACTCTCAATGCCACACACAGACAATGGACCGCTTTCTACGACGCTGACAAGTTCCAGAGGTTTGAACCTAATGCAGTGGAGTGAGAACACGATGCCATCAAAAAAATGGAGGCATATATGCATCACGACGTCTGAAGATAAACCACGGTGGTTGTGCTCCAAAACTAGTCTGTTTTCAGTCGTCGTAACACACCCTTTTGTGTACATCGGACCATTGGAGGTCCTGCCTCCATGATCGGACTTCAATAACATCTAAATCGAACCGATTTAATTTATGTGCGTCCTTGTATTTAATGCACCTATCAATTGTTTCCCCCACCCCCCGGGCTACCCCACCTAAGAGGTGGGGATTGTCACTTTTTTTGTGACAAAATCCCCACTCCTGGGGCATGCACACAGGACCGCCTCTGAGACAAGGTTCTAAACCGCAAACGGCACGAAGAAGAGACTACGTCAATCCGCTGGTTTTGATGCAACAGGGAACCAGTGGCAAAGACAATACAATGTGTATGGTTGGAAATGGTGGTTTATCTTCACATGTGGTGATGCATTGTGTTGCAGCGCAAGAGATTCGCAGGTTGACCATGCGGGAACATTTTCCTTCAGCCATTGTTTACACCATCAAATATTCACCTTAAACTTTTTCTTCTGTTTGGGGTAAACATTTAAAGGGCTCAGTAAGCATGTCCTCAAACAATGTGAGAAATTATCTTAGATCCCATCAGTTTGTTCCCGTTATTAAATTTTCATCCAAAAGAAAGCAATGGAATTTTCTTTTTAGGTCTGGAAAAGTAAAGAAAAAATAACGTCCCATAGATCAGTGTAGAAACGATTTAACATGTGATTAGTCACATTGCTTTTTATTTCTTGTAAAAATATTCATTTCTGGAATAAAATTACATAGAATTATATGTTGGACTTCAGTAGCTTCCCTTTATTCTAGGTTAAAGATAGTATACATGATTGGTAAACTGTTACAAATAGTTTTATCCCCCTGTGTGATTAAAGATATGCATGATTAAAACCAACCTGAGCAAAAACCAGCACTGTACTTCGTCTAAAGTTTGAGAAAACAGTAAAAAAGGGGTTTGCGGTCATTTCACCACGACGTTTTGGGGCGATGTAGTATTTGGACAAAGTGATTTAGGGCGAATTTAATTTTCGTCTCATGAGACGAAAAATAATTGTTTTACTCGTTTCTCAAAGACTATAGCACTTCAGGCAAAACCATTTCAGGGGGAGTTTGCTATGGTCATCATGTTTATATTGTGTAAGTTAGGCGTAAATCTGTAAACATTTCTCATTTTCGAGATACCAATCATGTATACTGCCTTTAAGGAAGTCGGAATGACCAGGTCGATACAGTGAATGTTTGCTTCGAGTTAAAATAATGTTGGTATAAATTACTCTTTCAAATTGACATCTCTGTAATGTTTTCACAAAGCTGGAATGGCTACAATAGTTCGGGGCTTGAAATTAACAGAGGCCGTTGTCTCTGTTGCCCTTGGGGCTCTTTTGCAATTCTCCCATACATTTTTTCATCTCAAAAAAACGACTCCAAAAACAGAAATGGCAGTGCCCTTTTAGTGACGAATTCCCAAGGTGCCCATCAGCAGTGTCAAGGCTTCTAAAGTAACTATGGCTTGTTACATGGTACTCGTCCAGATGAATCCGTCAACTTACAGGTCTAATTAACCCTATTCGTCATGTTGGTGCGTTGGGCTGTTCCTCGGATTTTGCCTCAGATTCTTGAGGTGTTTCGGGATCTTGTGATGCTTCTGCATTGATCAATCAAAGAAATATAAAGCTATGTTATTAAAGTGTTAGATAATACTTTAATAACCGCAAACTGCTTACTAATGAAGACCATATGATTTTTCTCATTCTGTAAAAAAAAACCTCATTACACACCTCATTACTCAGCATTTCTCATCTCAGACAATAACATGGTGACATAAAACCACTCACTGCATATTAAATATATCTTGATCTTTAAATAAATGTCATAAATGGTGAAAGATATTTTAATAAATACAAATTTGTGTATAAGTTGATCAGGGTTGTGTTTTAACACACTATCAGAGGGTATACAGGGTGTCCCAGAAAAAACGGAACAGTTAGGAAAATCGTGATTGTGGGGAAACCAAATATCACAACCATGTAAAATTGGTTTTGCTAGATGTACCAATTTCATGTTGGTTCAGTTCCGGATGGCTGCACAATTATTGTTTGACTGAGGTGAGGTAAAAAGACAATTGCCCCTTTTTGTTAGTGATACTTTTGATAATTCCTGAGAATGGTACTTTTTGAAGGGACACCGCGACCAGGGTAACGAAGGGCAAAAGCATTTCTGACTGCTGCAAGGCTTCCAAGTCTTGCATATTCAGTCACCACAAATGAACTTATAAATGCTGCATTATTATTATTAATTCCTCAATTCATCATCTGTCTGAACTCTTTTCATGTCGTACCTTGGGGCTCCTGTTTGAGCTTCAAATGGGCTCTCTGCATGGCAATCTTCTTGTCCGTGCAGCATTTAAACTTCCACTCAGGACTGCCTGTTGTAGAATGAAATTAAAAACAGTTGGGTCTCTGATCTGTCACAGAGGCAGCAATGCGTTGTTTCACCCTACAAGATGGCAGCTATTCGATATGGTCTATACTCCCCAGGGATGACACAAGAATGTATTGTATAGCTGGCATCTTGTAGTGCAGCTTCTTTGTTCCTTGAGGACATGCATGATAGCAACACTGTACAAAGAAAAATCAAATAAGGAGCCACTGGCTCCTAAGAAAAAAAAAATGGGCGCCAGCATTTTTATTTTAACTGGTAAAATAAACGTATCGAAACATAGGCCAACTTGAGTCTTGGAAAGAGAGCAACAAAGAAATTGGGGCCGAGTCAGTCTGGGGTCGAGTTTGTACACAAGACAATTGGGGCCCGGCCACGGTCCACCCAAGCTGTGGCCGTGGCATGGCAAAATGGAAACATAATGAAGTGATAGCTATATCAGCGTTTGCATGCTGCAAGTGAGAGAGCAGAACACTGGACTTGAATACATTGTACCGCACGTAAACATTACTGATACCCACCTTGGGCGACTAATGTGCGAATTTTGTGGTCGCCAATGGCGATAAGAATTCAACCACTAGTCGCATGTGAACATTTTTAGGCGCCAATGCGACCATTTTAGTCGCACCGTACAGCGTTGCATTGTAGCATGCTTTGTGAAATTGGCACCTGAAGCCGATTTCACAAAACTTTACACACTGCGTAAGCCGACTTGTTCAAATTTGTATTGCATAAGTTGCACAACATTTCTACAATAATTACACGCAAGCTACGCACTTTTTCGTGAAATAGGCTGCTGGTCATGTATTAAAATCAAGTAACAGGTCTCGCCAGTTAGTACAAATTATCAACTAACCACTTGGACATGGGATCGATTTCACAAAAGTTAAGACGAGTTTAATGCGTCCTAATTCCCATACCAATGTCCCAAGATAAGAAGGGTGACCCTTCCTAAGATGCGTATTAGCGCTTTGTGAAATCGTTTATTACCTTTGCTCTTTAGTGTCTTCTCAAACACAACGGCAGTGCCTAGCATGTTCTTGTGTCGCCCTGTGAAGATGTAGCTTCCAAACTGGAGCAAAGGTTCCTCGGTTTCAATGCCCTGGTGAGACAAAACGGGAAGAAAATTAAACTTTTATAACCCTCATAATTTAATGGGGTATCATGGCCAAGTGGTCTAGCATATTGATCTTAACACCTTGAGTTAATCAGTTTGAATCCAGGCCAGCCTGTGTCAATGATGATGCGTGTGCCCTTGGGCAAGGCACTTTACGATAAATTGCCTCTCGAGAGTAAATGGGTACCCGTGGCGTGAGGGTAGCCAGGCAGCCAGGGGTAATATAGGACACTTCCACATGGGGTCAAAAGGTCACGACCCTCCGGTGTTTGTCATCCAGATGGGGAGAGAACATTAGAGCCACGTGGGAAAACGCACGTGACTGCTAGCAGAAAAGCACGGGTTGTATTGTTCTCTTACAATCTGGAGGACAAACGCGTTAGATGTTTAGTGATCCGTGACAGCTATGAAACCGCTCCACACTCCACAAGGAGCTGCAATGTATCCTCGGTAACAAAATACTGAATAAAATGTACTTTCAGTTAAATTTACTCACAAGAACTTTTACGTTTGAGCTCTGACATTTTTTCAAATAATCTGGATCTATGATGCCAGAAAGCTCCACAATGACTAGCTGCTCCTGCAAAGAAACCAAGGCAGTGATTAGATCTAAGGCCTATCGATAATTGTTAGATTTCTTCACCTTTTTTCTTTGGTTATTGCTCTATCTCGCAAACAGCAGTTGATATAATAACGGTAATGTTTTTTTTATTCAATTATTTAAAACATTTGCAGTTTATCAAAGCTAGTATGAATTTCTGTAGATTTATAAAAGTAATGTTGGGCCTAACGTTAGTTGATAGTTTAGCCGACAAAAGCAAAATGATGCATCT
The DNA here is from genome assembly GCA_037783545.1 of Henricia sp. BOLD:AAB3569. Taxonomy (NCBI): domain Eukaryota; kingdom Metazoa; phylum Echinodermata; class Asteroidea; order Spinulosida; family Echinasteridae; genus Henricia; species Henricia sp. BOLD:AAB3569. The sequence continues at coordinate 865,191 of JBBELK010000480.1, read as the reverse complement.
TCTTGTTGGCCAGTCATATCACGCCAGTGCCAATTTCCTCCGTCTATAGCCACCTCTAGGCTCTGACATGATGCAAAAAAATACAAGGGCACTTAAAGGGCCTATGACATGCTAAACAACTTTTTGCCTAATCTTTGCTTCATATGATGGATTACTTGTTCAGCAAGACATATGCTATATTGTTCGTTTGGATGTAAAATCAATAAAAGGTAGCCTTTTTCAACTTTGAAGATTTCATTGCAATAAACCACAGACAGAGGGCGCTATTTGGAGTGCATCACGTAAGGAAGGAAAAGTTAAGAAAAAACATAAGACTTCAAGTTGGACTTGTGGCAAATTGCTGCAGTTTTCTCCCCCAGTTTCGTCATGGCTTACAACAGGAAACATGTAGAACAAACTCAAATAGTTATGGATTACAAAAGTTCCAGGACGTTCGAGAAAAAGGTTGAATCTTTTGTGCACAGTTGAATGTGATTTTCCTGTGTTTGCCTCTTGTGATATCATGACCTTGGTCATGAATATGCATATTTTCATTAGCATAAAAACTAAAAACCTTTGTTTTAACCCCCAAAACAAGCTCCAAATAGGATTTATATGAATGTAACTGAGTATATTGGTTTTATAGCATAGATTTCATTTATACAAATCTCAAATAAGGGGCCCTTTAACCACTGGCACCATCATCAGACTGATCAAAGAAAATACGTCGCCGGCTAAATAGCCACTGCCAAGCTGCCTGCCATTATAAAACATTCATTCGTTTTTAACCAGTTTGAACAAAAGACAGACATGACAAAACATATCTTACTTCCTCTACCCATTCGTTGGAATCATTTGTTTTGTCAATGTCTTGCATTTTTACGATTTGCAGCGCGAAATTGCACATTTTGTCGTCTGCTAAAAATCTGTTTGCTGCAATGTTTTGTCAATTTGTTGGTAACCATACTCTCCTATGTAAAACACCAGTATTCTGTCGTCGGAAAATCCTTGGTATCAGACTATTCATGTCTGAGGACTGACTCGTTCCCAGGAATAGGAACGTGCATGCTATAATATAATAATACAAAATGGGTCGAGTTCGAGGCTGAAGTCCAGGGGGAGTATTTTTTGCAGAATAAAATCAGCCACTTTGCGTTCGCGTTCCGACCGTCCGTTTTGAAAGTTTAAGCGAGATTTTGAGCATTTTGGAGTTGACAAATTCGATAGAAGACAACCCACAGAAGCCGATAGAAATTCCTAATGGATAAAAAGACGCAAATTGCGTATGGTATTCAGTATTTTATTCAGCAGAGCAGTGTGCACTGTGGCGAGTGCATGAAAAATTAGGTTTCATAAAACCACAATAAGTTGATAGGCGGGCCTATTTTTTTATTAATTAAAAATAATTTTAAATAATAATACATGTACCATACACACCCTCGCCACTAATTCTTCATAATATGACATGATAACACCCCAGAAAGTGTAAATATGGTTAGGAAACATGAATTTAGCAGTGAGAAAATTTCAAGTTTTCCTTTGAAAACACTTTTTTGAATTTTTATGTCATGTTCCATAGACTTAGTGTATGGCATCTCAACTATCGAGTGTGTATAGTATATTTGCCATACCGGTCATTTTACTTTTTCCTGCTGTCTGGACTAATCACATTGATTTTATCTCAACATTAGACATTTCCTGAAGACATAGGCCTACTTTGGCTGACTGAGAATAATTCGGATTGCTCTGTTAACGAAAATCTTACGACAAATGCAGTTTGTGGTCAAATACTGTACGACAAAACTATTCCTCTAAAACACGTATCGTAAGAAACTGACAATCATGACGTTGTTGCGTATTTGGGGATGTCTGAGAAATCGCACAGTTCAGCAACCTTTCAATCTAAGAAAGGTTGGCAGACCTTGTTTAGTTGGACCACTTATCTGCAAATTCCGTCAATCCAGTGGAGTCAGTGCTAAACTCCTCCGAGACCAGGCATACATCAGAGGAGCATGGGTCTCGGCCAACGACAAATCTTCCTTCCTGGTAACGAACCCAGCCAACGGAGTTGAAATCGCTAACGTACCGGATCTCGGTGTCGCAGAGACGCAAGATGCGATCGTTGCAGCTCATGATGCGTTCCAAGACTGGCGTGACACGACTGCCAAGGAACGGAGTGGTGTCTTGAGGAAGTGGTATGAGCTGATGATGGCGAACCAGGAGGAATTAGCCAAGATATTGACAGCTGAAATGGTGAGAATGTCTTCAGGTTACACCGTTACGCCCTAATTACTCCAACGGTCCCAACTCTATAGACCTTATCGCAAATACCGCTTGGGTGAGTTTTCACTTTAAGCAGCAATGTATTGTGGGAAGGTTTTCGGGGCAGACTTTGCCCCATTTTCCTTCCCATAATACAGTTGTGCTTTTGTGCAAACTCGCCCAAGCGGTATTAGCGATAAGGTCTGTTGTTGAAGGGTTTCCCTACGATAAGTTAGAGCTAGCCAAATTGTTGGGACTGTTGGCGTAGTTGTGGCGTAAAAAAAACAAAGTGGTGTACATTTATCCATCCACAAGTTGCCTGGGCAAGGCATCTACGTTATGAAAATAGGTTCCAAATTTCAGGGAACACTGAGGCCAACTGAAGGGGCACCAAGGCCAAATTTGTTCCAAATGAGCACTGTTGGTACCGGTAGTATACATGCCTCGTGAAATATTCAAAAGGATGAGGCATGTTGGCTAAGTTGGCCTCAGAAAGTGTATATCTTGAAAAAGGAATTGAGGTCAACTTAGCATGGCATGAGGCCATTGGCCTTGGTGGCCATGGCTAATATCAAACTATTAAACAATTTTAATTTTTTCTTTTTACATGTTGGATTTTTTGTGACCAATCCAAACTATTTGAGATTTATTAATATGAATTTCCTTCTTTCTAGGGGAAACCTCTAACTGAAGCCAGAGGCGAGATACTGTATGCAGCCTCATTCTTTGAGTGGTTTTCTGAGGAAGCAAAGCGTTGCTATGGTGATGTGGTACCCCCAACAGCCAGGAACAGACGGATGATGTTTCTCAAGCAGCCAGTTGGTGTAGCAGCAATGATTACTCCAGTAAGTTGGCACATTTTATTTGGGATATATGCATACTTGAATTACAGAAAGAAAAGAGTTGTTCATAGTTCATGCGAATGCAGATCTTAGGCCAATGAAATTAGATTACTAGTTTCTCGTCAGTGCCCGCATATGATTTTGACCCCGCACCAAACAATTTTATTATGCCAAAATTTCATTATTTTGCAAAAATATCAGATGCAAACTACTCCCACGTGAAAAGTTTCCATTTGAGTTGTGCAGTCGCGATCTGTGTTTGCAGCTTTTGTGTTTATATTCAAATATACTGCTCTTTCATAACCAGACATCTCCATTGTCATTTCCCATGATTTTGTCATCTCAACTTGTTCCTTCAAACACAAGCTATACCCGCTATAACCCAATGGAATTGATACTGGCACCAAACCATTTCTGGGCGAGTTTAGAGCCTTAATAATCAGTTTATAAATGGCAGTTCGTGTATGTGTAAAGGTTGTATTTTTTTCTTGATTAAATAATAAATAATGAAAAATGTAAAAAATCCCTCACCAAAATTTGATAAATGGTTGTTGACGAGAAACTAGTAATCTAGTTTTATTTGCCTTATGTCAATCTGATGTCATACACTTAAAGGCACAATATATAGATTCCAGGAATAAGGGCGAAACATATCTAAAGAAGAATGTTGGTGAACTATTCTGCAGAAATTGTAGCTGTATGGATGCATCAATGCATGAATGCCACAATCTAACTGCTGATAGGGTTGTGCGCCTTGGCCAGGTAGCCACCTAGTTGAAGTGAAATGGTTCTAGTGATTTCCTGATGGCAGCGGTAATAATGGCAACAATAGCGTTAGGAGCACTCCAGCAGGGGCAGACATGTGCGCTGTATATATTACCACCGCTTTTAATATTCCGAGTAAACTCAAAAAGAAAAATGTTGGATCATTGCAAATGATGGGCCCTTATTTAACCAAGGTATTTCTTTACTGCAGTGGAACTTCCCCAGTGCCATGATCACACGTAAAGTTGGAGCAGCTCTGGCAGCAGGCTGTACGACCGTTGTTAAACCAGCAGAAGATACTCCGCTCTCGGCCCTGGCATTAGCAGTGGTGAGATAAAAGGGTTTTATTCTGAGTGCGTGTGGTCTAGTGGGTTTGAAGCGGGACTCCCAATCAGAGGTTGTGGGTTCAAGCCCCACTTCGACCAACGTGTCTGTGTCCCTGGGCAAGGCACTTAATACCAGTTGCCTCGTCAACCCAAGCGATATATGCTGTTAAGGGGAATGCCACAATCTAAGTGCTGATAGGGTTAAGCGCGTGGCCATTAGGCAAACACACTTGCTCCATCCTTCGGAAGGGATGTAAAGTTGTTGGTCCAGTGTGTTGTGTAACACACTTAAAAGAGTTGGGGGTTTCCCCTGTGTCTCTACTCAAGACCAAAAAAACAACGAGGCTTACACCAACGTATCAGCGCAATGACAAGAGTGCAGCGAACGTACTCGAAGCATCAAGTAATGGGGACGATATCAACAACAACATCGTCGACCCTGATGGAGATGCTTGAGGGGGAAGGGCCGGTGGTAGCCCCCAGTGCCATTACTTTCCTGGTGTTAGAGGAACAAGAAACAATTATCAACAAGCATAGATTTTGTCCAACTTGAACTTTTCTCTAAAACAAATCACATCCTTGCTACTGTTGACTTCATTTTTTCCATATGCAGCTGGCCGAGGAGGCAGGGGTACCACCTGGTGTATTCAACATAGTCACATGCTCCCGAGATCACGCTCCTGATGTCGGTAAAATCCTGTGTGAACACCCCCTGGTGGCTAAGATATCATTCACTGGATCAACGTCCACAGGCAAGGTACGTCCATATGAAGAGTTTCATCGCAAAACACAATAAACGCTATATAAAAAAAGGAGTTTATTAACGAAGTTCAACTGTCTTTAAGGTTTAAAATGAAAAAAATAAAGGTCGTTTTCTCTTTGATTCAAGGTTTAAGAAATCCATTTTCCTATATGATTCCTTCCTTTAGATTCTGCTACAACAAGCGTCTACCACAGTCAAGCGAGTGTCCATGGAGCTCGGCGGCAATGCACCATTCATTGTGTTTGAATCAGCAGACATTGATGCTGCAGTGAATGGCGCTGTTGTGTGCAAATTTCGTGGCATGGGACAGGTTAGTATGGGACTGGTAACCATACTGTACTTCATATACGGAAACATCCTCTTGCAACAGTGCCCCTTTAACGCACTCCCTAACTCCTGCGTACAGTGACCCTGTTGAAACGCCCCATTTCGCGGTGGGACAAGCGACAGAAATCTTGTTGCCTCTGCTGGACCAATCAGGACGCGTGGGCAGTGCATTGCAGCATGATTGCAGGCATTCAAATGTAACGCGCGCAGTTGTAAACACTGTGCATGCATGTGATACATGTACTCGGTAATGCTGGCCGTTGTCCGCGTTGGCGATTGGCTGCTATTTAAAGCATACTGGGGAATCCGTTCCATTACATTCATCAGCATGCATCCCTGTTATTAATTTGAAAAACTGCGGAGTAAATTAAGATCGTCGTTTGAATGTTTGGTAGGAATGGGACAGTCATAAGGAACGGAACCCAATACAATTTCTGGAAAGTATAGAAATCGTTTCTTTTCAGCATAACATGACCGAATTGATTAAATTACATCAAAATGACTCGGGCGTGAGTTGGCTCAAGACAACAGCCGGCTCACTCCACAGATTTGCGTGTATTTCCTCAGGGTATTGTTACGTCGCTTTGCAGAGTGGAAATTCCCTGAGATCTCAGGATGATACGGAAAGTGATTGCAAACATGCCTTAACTGCTGAACCAAACTTGACTTAAAATAGTGAAAAAAACGACGACCATTTCCTAGCACGTACATGCCTAACCACGCCCTGACCATGAAATAGCACTAAAGCAGAGCACATTCTGTCACCTATAGATTGCTTTCCATGACGTAGAACATCCGGGAATGTTTGGGTGTCACCGGTCACGCGCGTGCCAATAGACGCACATGAACACGCATAAAAAATACTCACCAGCATATTTTCATTCGAAAATTTAACATGTAGTCGGCTTGTAAAAACGAAAGTGTTTTCACTTGATCGTGATTTTTAGCCTGAAGAAATACATTTTATACAACAGCCATAGCGCAGCAACATAAAGCAAGGTTAAGCAACCAATGCGCTTTACTTGCTCTTTTTGCCGGTTATCACTCGGACCACTTAGGTCATGAAAAATGACACCCAAAATGGTGGATGGAAGGCGTGACGTCACCGAAAAGCAATCAATAGTGTGCACACCTTTTCAGCTTATGCTTAAACAGGTCTATAAAATGGGGCTTTGACAATACTGAATTTTGTTTTACCCAATAAGAAGACTGCTTAAAGGCAGTATACATCATTGGTAATCTCGAAAAATCAGAAATGTTCACAGATTTACGCCTAACTTGCACAATATAAACATGATGACCGTAGAAAACTTCCCCTGAAATGGTTTTGTCTGAAGTGCTATACATGTAGTCTTTGAGAAATAAGTAAAACAATTAGTTTTCCGGTCATGAGACGAAAATTCAATTCGCCCCAAAACCATTTCGCCCGAGTGTCATTTCGCCCCAAATCACTTCGTCCAAACACTACATCGCCCAAATGCCACTTTGCCCCAAAACCACTTCGTGCACAGGCCATGGTTCAGGGCGAAGTGGTTCAGGGCGAAGTGGTTTTGGGACGAAATGACTGCAAACCCTTTTTTGACTGTTTTCTCAAAAGTTAGACGAAGTACAGAGCTGGTTTTTGCTCAGGTTGGTTTTTATCATGAATATCTTCAATCACACAGGGGGACAAAACTATTTGTAACAGTTTACCAATCTGGTATACTATCTTTAAGTGCCAGGCTGTGCTTTTCTCATATCACAATAGATAGCAGCATTGTTAGTGACCATACATAAAGTCAACATTTCAAGATTTGGCTAAAGAATGTTTAGCCACTTTAGCAAACCTCTATCAGTAACTTTATTGCTTTTCTCTCAAAATAAATCCTAGAGGGTTAATACAACATTCTGCTTGTAAGAAAGAAAGTGTTATGTCCCAATTCTTTGTTTTCCTGCTTTAACAAAGTAATCTGCAAAGTCCCAAGAAGCTCTTATTGACAAAGTTTGACTGTAAACATGTCATGCAATAATAAACCCTTTTTCTCTTACATCAACAGACCTGCGTCTGTGCAAATCGAATCTTTGTCCAAGATGGAGTTTATGATGAATTCTGCCAGAAATTTGCAGCGAGAATCGGCCAATTTGTGGTTGGGAATGGGATGGATGATGGCGTGACACAGGGGCCGCTTATCAATGAGAAAGCCATCATTAAAGTAAGTTTCTTAACCACTTGACGCTGGAGGACGTGTAAATCAATGTATGTTTTAAAAGTCCACGGTTCGAATCCCGGTGGAGCCAAGTTGCTTTTCACTGCACCCAGATTTCCCAAACTCAATCATGGCTTTTGTCCATATTTGTATCGGTTTAATCTGAGATTGCGTTGCGACGGACACGTGCACAAAATCGTGACCACATCGCCATCGGAACGCATCGCAAAACCTGTACACCTTGTGAAATGGGTTAAAAGTCAAAATTTATGTCAACTTGTGTTCTTAGCAAAAATAGCAGATATTCTTGTGAAAAACACAAATTGACCTGCAATTTTGACTATTGACTCATTTTTATAAAGCAAACAAATTTTTGATTAAGAAAAAATTTATGCTAAACAGCTTTATGAAATTGGCCCCAGGGGCTAATATCATAGAGCTGCTTAAGCACAAGCAGTAACGGCGTGCTTACTTTGTCAGACGAGTTAAGCGCTATTTCATGGTTGCGGCGTGGTTAAGCATGCGCGCTTGGAAACAGCTATTGTTGTGTCACTGTCTTAACCCCTTCGTGACAGCTAGGCATTTTCCAATTTATTCCCCTATCTATTCCCCTGGAGCGGGAGACTGCACTTGCAGTATACATGTATGTCTCTGGGGCTAGAGACTTGATGACTAGTTTTTATTTCAAGTCGTAAATTAATCTTATTTCCCAAGTCCGGAGTCAAGTCACAGGTCAAAAACCAAAAACTGACTTGACCCCAAGCCAACAAGTTGAGAGACTAGCTCTGCCCTGGTAGTACTGACCCATGGGCTCATTCTGTATAACCGCCCCAAAGATACTCGCACTTAGAACTGCATATGCAATTTCCCGTTGCGAAGTGGTTAAGCAAAGTTTGCTCTACAGTTAAGGCACGTTTTCAGTTGCTTACCATTAACGATGTCTAGGAAATAGCCTGACACTTGGTTAAAGGCACAGGATCGTCAGCAATGCGCGCGCACCAAATTCGTGCCACGAAATACGTAGCTTCCATAGCAAAGGCATGGAGCTGTGCATTTTGTGGCACGAATTTGGCGCGCGCGCATTGACGAGCCTCTGCATTTAAGATAAAGTAGGCCATTAAGCGACTCTATGGAATTGGCCCCTGTTTTGGGGTTTTCCGCGCACAATGGAATTGGTACAGCTGACCTTTGGCATGCATAGATTGGTTCCCTATTCTATACGGCGTTTCCCATTGCTTATTGCCAAATGCCGTCTATAGCGAAAGTATAGAATCAGGAACCAATCTATACATGCACACAATCTTCTTTTTTTGTGTGTAATATGTTCATGTACAGTCTGTTCCTTACCAGGTTGAAAAGCACATTAAAGACTCCGTGTCTCGAGGTGCTAAGATTATCACAGGAGGCAAGAGGCATGGTCTTGGAGGGACATTCTTTGAGCCTACGCTGCTGGCCGACGTACCCCAAGATGCGTTGGTGTGCTCAGAGGAAACGTTTGGTCCTGTGGCTCCACTAATCAGGTCAGACACAAATCATTTTCAGTCCTTTTTTGTGCGTAATCACTTATCAGCCATTACTTGACTTAGGGCGTGTTTGTTTCATGACAGATCCGAATCCAGATCCCGATCTGTTTTACCGCGCAGAAACAAACGAAACCGCTCTCAACTCGGATCTCAAATCACGTGAATTGCAATTTATTTACCAAATTTGTCAAATTTCTGTTCAAAATTTCTCCCACGACATTCGTCGTAAATAAACAAGCATTCTAAATTTGTTTGTATCGTGTGTTGCCTCTGAAAACTGAAACGGCACGGTTTTACTCACACAAAATCTCCACGATGTTTACGTCGCCATTTTGGATCTAGCGCTGAACCATCTCTCGAGAAGGATTCTACAGATCACAGATCTCGATCAGGATGTGCGCGAAGTGAACGAGTTCACTTTGGATCTGCGCAGATCTGAATCTGGATCCGTCCGAAACAAACACGCCCTTAACCAAAGTAGTAAGATACAGAAACAAAATGTCCTGAAAATGCACATGCGTCTTTCCACAGTAAAGGGGGCATTTTGGCAACACTGACCATATTTTCCAGAAAATACCTTTGTCTGGTCTCAAAATAAAAGAAATAAGTTTCAGTTGTTCTGAAGAGATAACTTAGGCCCAAAAAGGGTTACAAATAGTGTGACAACATGCCTTTATAAAAACCCTGTGTATAAATTTCCAATATACGCTCGTAACAGGGACGGCCACTTGTATTACATTTTAGGCCGTCCCGGTTATGAGCGTATATCAATGATGGTTAGTTGTGTCTGGAACCAGCCCACAGGGCACGGTTGCACTAGTCACTGGTACCCATCAGGCACTGAGTTGATGCTGCTTTTTGCAGGGAACCAGTTGACTAACCAAAGGCGTTCGCACTTGAACGGTAGTGCGCGTGTGTGTTGCCAGGAGCAAGTTCGGGTGGGCGACTATAGTTAACTAGACTAACCTACCATGGAGCTTGGTTCCTCTAGTCAGACTAGCTAGTCAAACCACGCAGCGTTCGGGTAACATCTAGGAGCAAGTTCGGGCAGGCGACTATAGTTATAGACTAAACCATAGGATGTAGATGTCACCCGAACGGGGTAGGTTAGTCTGGTTTATGTAGTCGCCCGCCCGAGCTTGCTCCATATCAACAATGGTCTAGTTAACTATAGTCGCCCGCCCAAACTTGCGCCAGGATGACGTCGACCAGTGGTTAACTCTAGTCGTCAATCTGACTTGCTCTTTGATGCCTCCATTTTTTCCCATGGTTGTTCAGATTTTGATACCATATCATGTCATATTTTTCTCGTTACCATTCCAAAATTTCACGTCCTAAATCCGCATATTTTTAAGAATATCACCAAAAGTCCATCGAAGTTTTAATAGTAATATCCGTTCCATAAAGCAGTGCAGTGATCACACACCAACCTTTTGGCTTTCATATCCAAATTGGAGATTGCAAATTCCCTGTTTTCTTCCCATTGATAGTATGATTGTTTGGTTAGTACAAAGTCTATTTTCTGGAAAATATGCTCACGCTCCTTTAAGAAGTTGTTGGTGATTCTTTCTGATTCCAGGATGCAGTTTAAAGTACTAGTAGATTAGCATCTATTGGTTTGTATCAAATTTTTAATGGATTTTTAATTTTTAATTTATTTTTTTATTTTATTTTTCAGATTCAAGACCGAATCCGAGGTGCTAGCTCTAGCCAATGCTACTCCATTCGGCCTAGCCGGCTACTTCTACTCCCAGGATATCAGTCAAATCTGGCGTGTGATGGAGCGACTCGAATCAGGCATGGTGGGGATTAACGAGGGGATGATCTCATCGGAAACGGCAGCGTTTGGAGGGATTAAGCAGTCAGGGATCGGGATTGAAGGATCCAAGTATGGGATTAATGAATATCTGAATATTAAATATGCATGCCTTGGGGGCATCTAAAATTACCCCAAGTTTATATTATACATTCATAAATACCTTAGACAGTTTATACATCCTCATTGGCTGAGAGCACGTCATGTGGGCAGTCTTAAACTTTTGAGCCTGGCTCGCAACCGCGCCCTAGTCGGTTTCAGCGCGTATAGAACACGCACACAAAAACAAATTGAATGCAGTGTATTTACCCGGCTATGTGCGTGCACGTACAGGATGCATGCCTGCACTGCACGCCATCGAACAAAAACAACTTGACGTACAACACATTGAACAATGCGCACGACGCATGCAAATACTCTACAAAATGGCCAAACTGCGACATTTATTGCCAAAGAATTTTACTGATTTACACAAAAAGGTATTTATGAATGGGAACAAAAGTGTGTGGCTGGGGACCTTGAGGCTGATAACTGGTTAGGTCACCTAACTGGCAAAACACATTTTTATTCCCTTAGTCAAGCTTTGATGTCATCTAACAAAATTGCAATGTACACAATTTTTTCGTAGTGAACTTTCACCATTTCACTCTAATGGTTTTATGAATTCATATTTTTATATTTTTTTTGCTGAATCTAAAGTTAACGTCCACCATTTATTATTTTGTTATCTTTAAAGTGCTACTATATTACTTTTTGCGTTATTTCGAATTTGGATTATTTGATAAATTGGTCCATGGTGAAATGTTCATTTAATACTTTCCCCAAGAAAGCAAGAGACAAATGCGACACTGATACATATTTGACAATTTAATTTAAAGATGAGAAAGTACAATTTATAAAATATTAATCATGTACATGTACTAAAAGTATTTTTTATTGGCAGAGAAAAATCTTGAAAAGAAATTTTGTGGCAGGGAGGTAAGAAAACACTTCTGAGGTCTACAGCACATTATAGAGCAAGTTCCATTGAACAACGGGTAATTTCCATTTTTCGAGAGACTCTAGTCGACTACAGTCAGCTGTGAAACTTGCTCCAGAATGTTGGGTATTGATTGCTTTCGATGACATAGAACATCCGGGAATGTGTGGTGGGCAACAGTCAGGTGCGCGCCAATAGACGCACATGAACACGCGTAAAAAATACTCACCAGCGTATTTTCATTCGAAGATGCCGCACGCGGGCGTTGTGATACATTCAAATTATTGACCAAAAAACGAAAGTGCTTTTAGTTGATCATGATTTTTAGCCTGAAGAAATGCGTTTTTATCTTTCTTGATGCAACAAAGGTAAGTGCAACCAGCGCGCTTTTCCTGCTCTTTTACCGGTTATTACCCGAGCCATGTGGGTCAGGAAGGGGTGACGTCACCGGAAAGCAATCAATAGACATAAAAGGTGAAAATGTCATGCTATAAACAGCTGCCAACCCCTCCGGATTTTGGGGAAGACGGGTTAAGTCCATGACTCCAAACACATCTAAAACTCCCCAAGATTGTTAATTGACAATCCAGGAGGTTTTTATCTCACAAAAATGTCTTTTTCTGAAGAATCTGGTGCAAAATCCAGGAGGGTTGGCAGCTCTACATGAAGTGAAATTTAGCGAAAAATACAGTAAAATGAAAAAGCTCAAGTTTCGAATCCGCATGATATATATATTTTTTTTGCGAGTTTCACTCACCAAGATTTTACTTTGTTTTATTAAATAAAACTTTTCTTCTTAACTGATCTCAGTTTGGCTGCAAAAACTGAAGTGGTTTAATTGTACAACTCTCAAGAAAGTACTGCAGGTTGACAACCAATGTAGAGTGGATTCACACGGACTTATTGCGAGTAAATTTGACGTTTTTAGAAGGAAAAAAAACAGTATTGAAGGGAATTTAGAGTGATAAAATGCTCTTAAAATCACAATTAATAAACACTGTTTCTACCCAAGATGAGTTTGAAATTGTTAAAGTGTCGTTTTACTCGAAATTCCCCCTACAGCTTTTTTTGAATTTTCTTTCCGGGACGCCGAAATAGGTTCCAAACGGGGTGAAATTTCATTAGGAGTCATTTCATTAGGAGTCATTTCTGAGACATTTCCAAAAAAGAATTTTTTTTGCCAATTTTGAAACAAATTGCTGCACTAACCCCTTATGAAATTTATCATTTTTGGCCAGAAATGTCGTGATTCGGAATTTCTTCAAAACTGCAGGAAATGTTGCTTAGAGCACATAGATGATATTCCTTGAATTTGACCTTGACTGCTCACCCAAATAATGAAATATGAATTTTTTTAAAATTCAGACTGAGGGAAAATGTTAAATTTTTTGCCAAAATTGGTGGGCAATATACTTATAAATCACTGTTAGCATATTTTGTTATTTATACATAAAATACACATTATCTTCCATTGATATTGACTTTGTAAAGTTGGTAGCAAAAATATAATTTGACCAACAAGAGATGAACTTACTGGCTAGATAGCACCTCCCTGGAATGTTGCACAATTGGTGGAATTCTCATTAAAAAACTCTTCAACCTTTGTCATCTGTTGAAACAGAAAAAAAACACCCGGTAATTTACAATCATCAATTAATAGAACAACCCATAGAATTAAAAAAAAATTGGCATTTTGTTGTTCCGTTGTTACTTCATATACGGTTAGTAACGCATATGATCGCCTCCTGTGGCAAAGCTGACTGCATGGTCTCTAAAGGGTTAAATAAGTAATGCCCATTCCAAACGTCCTGCTTGTGCCGTGTCAAATTAAATTCAATTTGATTTTTTTTTTTATTCGACACGGCACACGCACGACGTTTGAAACCTTTTGGCTCGGCAGAAGAATTTAGCTCGACAGGGTCTGCCGTGCTAACTCAATTTAGTGCGGCAGTAGCATGGCGCGGTTTCAAACGTTGTGCTTCTGCCGTGTCAAATTTAACTCCAGTTCGAAGTTGGGCCGCAATTGTGTTCACAATTAGGAATGCGTATGCGAGCAAAGAAATAACAAACAAACAAGCGCATCAACCCGAACAAAATATGCCGACTTACAATGGACAAAATGGAAAACGCCCGTGCACAACGTCTATGACGTGGACACGACTCGGAGTTTGCAATTAAGTTCGACGTTTGAAACCACTGAATTTGACACGGCACAAGCACTTTTGAAACGAGCCTAAGATTTCAAGTGGAATTCCTTACCCGAATGAATTGGATTTGTTAAGACAGGCGCCGATGATGGTTTGTACTCAAAATATACAGTTTTGCTGCCGACGAGTATAAAATGGTTGCCTTCACTTGTAAACCTGAAAGTACAAAATAATACATTTGGTACATTTTTGTAGGGAAAAAACCTGAAATGACACTTTAGAAATGTCAGCATTTAGCTATCAGGGGCCATACAAAATTATCAATATGTTCAATATTTGTTCCGTCATACAAAGCGTACTAAGGTTGAGGGGGGGTCAAAGGCTGCGTACGACTTGACATGCAACAGAAAATGTTGATAAAATGGAGGAAGGGTGCCTTGAAAAATACTAGATCTGTACGACTGTAAAAATGTTGACAATGATGGATTGCCTCTTATTAAAGGAGCGTGACCAGAGTTTCAGGAAAATAGTTTTCGATGTAACTTACCAATATTATCAAGTAACTCCCATACACACCTCCAATGTCCCAAAAACCCGAAAACATTCGCAATTTCCAGTAAAAAATTGAACAAAACTATCGAGTATGCTTTCAGCGGATAAACGTTGATACTGGAAAATTAGTTTACAAATAATCGGTGGATTTTCGACGATATCCTCGGAAATATGCGGCCTAGAAACGCGGGAGTTTCAGTTTCGTAATCAGAAAAATATAACGGATGTTATGATATAAAAATCTCATGACCCATAAGGTAAGTCCCGGGGAGTTATGGGTAAAAAAAAGTGATCTGGTCACACTCCTTTAATAATGCACACATATGTGAGCCGCTCCACCGAAAGTACTTGTCGCACAGGCCAGAACTGAGATAATGACTAATTTATGCATGTACATGTATGTCAAGTAGGGCATTTTTTTATCAATAACAGGATTTCTGCATGAGACCACCTATTAAGTATCCATCTATCACCTAAAGAAGTTTAAGTGAATAAATACTACCAGAAAACATTGTTTTCAGTGTTTTTTTAAAGCATACCTTCATGTAACTAGGCTAATTTGCATACGAAATTGAGGACTGCATTCTTGTTCATTCTTGCTGAAACACCACCCACACATGTTTTCCTATAGGTATGTGTGTGTTACATGTAGCTCTTCAAGTTAAAGGATTGACAGGCTTTCGAGTCAAAGTCAGTCCTGGCCAACTTGGATAGTGTTGTTTTCTTGTTTAGTGTATTTTGGAATTGTATGTTTGTACTTTGTACCCTGTTGTTGAAGGCCGAATAAATAATAATAAATAATAATAGTATTGGGCTTTTGGAGTCGGAATTTGTATGGTCGCTAAGGACTTTATGCCTTAACAGAAGTACAACCTTTGCTCTTGGTCAATTGTTGACGGATTGACACAATGTTTGTAGTTTTGTGAAGCTTATAATATACTCTATCTGATTGAGTCATTAGCTCCATTTTCATTTTTTTTAATGCAAGAGCCTACTTTTGGTGGAGTGGCTCACAAATTTCTACAGGTTAGTTTATCGACATTCTTCTTTAGTATGCATTAAAAACATTCTATGTTCATAAAAGTGATGGTAACTAAATCCAGAAAACGTTTCATCTATAAATGGTACGCTTTACAAACCTGATAATTCCTTGATGCATATTGGTTAACGGGAAGTCTTCAAAAACGAACAACCCAAAGCATTTGCATAGTTGCCTCAGCAGCGTGTGGTCATCAACTGATTCTTGCTCGTAGAAAACTGAATACACTCGTCTGTAAAGACATTTAAAAAAATTTACTGGCTATAAGCCAAAAACTGTGTCCATTTTTTAAGGAAGTATACATCATTGGTAATCTCGAAAATCAGAAATGTTCACAGATTTACGCCTAACCTACACAATATAAAAATGTTGACCGTAGAAAACTTCCCCTGAAATGGTTTTGTCTGAAGTGCTATAGTCTTTGAGAAATGAGTAAAACAATTAGTTTTCGTCTCCCGAGACGAAAATTCAATTTGCCCCAAAACCATTTCGCCCGAGTGCCATTTCGCCCCAAAACCTCTTTATGCACAGGCCGTGGTTTTGGGGCGAAATGACTGCAAACCCTTTTTTTACTGTTTTCTCAAAAGTTAGACAAAGTACGGAGCTGGTTTTTGATCAGGTTGGTTTTAATCATGCATATCTTCAATGACACAGGGGGATTAAACTATTTGTAACAGTTTACCAATCATGTATACTAGCACTTGGTCAAGACGTCTGTCTGGATTGGAATGCTGTGACTCACAAGACGTACAATCTCCTTCTCATATGCCTTAGATTTCATCTTATAAACCTCTATTTAACACAAGACACACTTACTGTTTATTGGCCTCAAGCTTCTTGCCTAAACTGTCTCCAATCCTAAGGCACTTGGTCAAGTCTGTCTCGAGTGGAATGCTGTGACTGACAAGACGTATAATTTCCCTCTCATAAGCCTGGGATTCCATCTTGTAGACCTCCGTCGGCTCCGACACTGGGCTGCCACTTTAGGAGAAACAAATGTCATCATTTTAGTTTGAAACAATTTCAGGGGCGGACGAAAGTTGTCAACATTTTCACGGTTCTACAAAGCATAGTATTTTTTAAACACCCTAACCCTTACCTTGAGCTTGTTCTATTGAGCAAGTAGTGCATCAAGAATCGTTTATCCTGATAGAAGCCTCCCCCTCTCAGAATGTGTTTGACCCTTGACACGTCCGGTATGATCGACCCAACACCCTTGGTACCCTCCAAGGACCATCCCCTCAACGTTGGTTGTTTACAACATTCGGCCTGTTTCTGAAGCTTCTTGTCCCATAATGAGCGACGAGCGATCCATCTGGGGAAATAAAGACAATTTGAGTAAAATTTAAAAGCTTGCATGGTGAAAGAAACATTAGGGAGGTTTCGCAAAGTGACGGATACGGTTACGAAAACGGATATGATAACGGTAACTGTTCACGTCGATGTGCACACTGAACTGGGTTTCGCATTGTGTGAATGTACGTGTACATTATCTGCTAAATCTTCTCTGCGCTTGGCTTTGTTTTCAACAGATTGTCCTCGCTTTCACGTGGGCATCACACATTAAATATGATCTATATTCACAGATTATACATCAAAAAGAAACAAAATGCATACAATCTTTTAATCCATCACAGATACAGCGAAAAATCTGCGTAACCGGTATCTGTTTTTATGCTACACGTATGAAGGCCGATAGCCGTAGCCAACGCGTATAAAAACATGTGTACTGCGGTTACGCGTCACACGAAGCGCATAAAGTCATGACATATCCGTATCCGTATCGGTAATCGTGACGGTGCGAAACCTCTCTATTAGGAAAAGGACGGTGACAAACAGAACATACTGTCCAAAACGCCAAGAAACCAACTTGCTATTTTCAGAGCCAAACTTCTCCAAAAGTCTTGCCACTGACAATTTGACCGTCTCTTGAACGGAGACACAGGTGTCTGAAAAACAGCCAAATTAACCTCTTAAAAACCCACTCTCATCATACTGCCCAAGTGTGTACAGAAATCTAATCTCTAGTCAATCTAGGCAAAGACAAGTGTGAGGCAGTGGGTACGTTCAGATAAAAACTGTGGTTCAACCAAAAACGGTCTATCTCAGTTGTGTCTGAACGGTCTACGTAGACCGCTTTTAGTACCAAAAACGGTCTAACTCCAGTCTACGTAGACCGCCGAGCACCGGCGGCGCTACGGGGGGGCAAATGCCCCCCCGGTTATTTTTTTTGCACCCCCAGTTTTTTCCCGATGGCGGAAATTGAGTTTAATCCCAAACCATTGCACCCAATTTGTGACGATGTCGACGATAGATTTGCCAGGAAATACCCCCACTCAAGAATAACGCTGGTGTAGTCCGTCAAAGTGGTAAGTCAATGCTTTTCTGCAGTACAAAATTACATTATAGACTTTTGTTTGCACCCCCCAAATTTAAGTTTGCCCCCCTCTTGCGCCCCCCAGATTAACAGGTCTGATGCCGCCGCTGCCGCCGAGGAGAGACAGTCTACGTAAACCATTTTCGGTTTAACTTAAGCATTAGACCCTCTAGTACCGTGTTTGGACAGTTGAACATCCGGTCTAAGTCGCCGCCGTGACCCACCTCATTCAAGCCCGCGAACGTGCAAAGCGTGCGGCTGTATTCTTGGCATTCATAGCGGAAGTCAGGATGCAGCTGCGTGACCTGAGATAGACCGTTTTCAGTCTAACTCAGTCATGTCTGAACGCTCAGGAAAAGACCTCCGCAGCAACCATGAAATGTTAGACCTTTTCCGGTCTCCGTAGTCCCATGTCTGAACATAGCCAGTGAAACCCATGTCTGAACATAGCCAGTGAAACCCATGTCTGAACATAGTCAGTGAAACCCATGTCTGAACATAGTCAGTGAAACCCATGTCTGAACATAGCCAGTGAAACCCATGTCTGAACATAGCCAGTGAAACCCATGTCTGAACATAGCCAGTGAAACCCATGTCTGAACATAGCCAGTGAAACCCATGTCTGAACATAGCCAGTGAAACCCATGTCTGAACATAGTCAGTGAAACCCATGTCTGAACATAGCCAGTGAAACCCATGTCTGAACATAGCCAGTGAAACCCATGTCTGAACATAGCCAGTGAAACCCATGTCTGAACATAGCCAGTGAAACCCATGTCTGAACATAGCCAGTGAAACCCATGTCTGAACATAGTTAGTGAAACCCATGTCTGAACATAGCCAGTGAAACCCATGTCTGAACATAGCCAGTGAAACCCATGTCTGAACATAGCCAGTGAAACCCATGTCTGAACATAGCCAGTGAAACCCATGTCTGAACATAGTCAGTGAAACCCATGTCACTCACCCTAAGCCAGGAAAATCATCTGTTCGGTAGACCAAAGATTCATCACCTGAAGTTTGGATAAAACCTGCAACAACCCGAAGTAAGTCAAAATTATCAACTATTCTGATTATACAAACGACAAATGCAGTGTCTGTTAATATTGGTACGTAGGTCTTTCCACGGTAAAGGGGGCATTTTGGCAACACAGACCATATTTTCCAGAAAATACCTTTGTCTGGTCTCAAAATAAAAGAAATAAGTTTCAGTTGTTCTGAAGAGATAACTTAGGCCCAAAAAGGGTTACAAATAGTGTGACAACATGCCTTTCTAAAAACCCCGAATACAAATTTCCGGACACTTGTGTTACATTTTAGGTCGTCCCGGTTACGATCCAAGATCAAAAAGTTTAAACTGGATTTCTTACCATTTGGATTCCAAGCCGAGATGGTGAGAATAGTCGGGTCCTTGGCCAACATGTGTAAAGTCTGTGAGAAGTACCTCAGGAAGTCTGGGGTCACTTCTAGAGACTCTTCCAATATGATAAGATATTCCTTGCCTTTGTACACCTCAAGAGCTTTTTTAATGGCATCGTGTAGAAAGACTGATGTGGACAAATTAAAGAATTGAAATCAGATTAGGTTGATTAGTTTAGGCAAAACAATAAAAGAACTCCGTTTAACGTTAGCGGGCGTCACTTTCAACCCTACGCGTAAAAGTTTTTTTTCTTCAGAAACACACACCAAAAACTATATTGTTAACGCGCGCGTCACTTTTAACCCTGCGCGTCAAAGGTTGTTTTTTTTTTTGCGTTTCGATTAAAAACATGCCTGTTGGCTTCATGTCAAATTGACTTTACTGCTTGGAATCCACTTACCCAAAAATGCGGAAAAAGAGCTGCGTCACCCCGTCATTTTGGGAGACTTCAACTTACGCTAAACATAATTTTGTTTTTTTTGGCCTTACTGCTTTGAATGTATACAGCCCATTCCTCAAGTAGCAACATAGACATAAGAAAAGTTCAATTGGCTCCCTCGGGTCAGCCTATTGTGCAAGGTGTGATCGGTCAGAGATAACATAAATTTAGGGGGGCAAACAAAAATCTATAATGTAATTTTGTAAAGTGTATTGGGCTTTTTTTATGGTGCCAGCTAATTATGATGGATGAAATTGAGTTTATTATTTACAGCGCAAACAACATTGTAACAAATTGGGTGCAATGGTTTGGGATTAAACTCAATTTCCGCCATCGGGGAAAAAACTGGGGGGACAAAAAAAATAACCGGGGGGTGCATTTGCACCCCCGTAGCGCCGCCGCTGACACAGACTTGGACAAGGCTAAATGGAAACAGAGTACAAGTAAACAACATTTTACCTGCATAATCTGCCTTGGGTTTGATGTACTCAATAGTGAAGTCATAGAGTCTAACCAAGTCATTGGACTCGGGAAAATTACCATTCAAGATTACCTAAAAGTGGGCAAAGAATGGATGGTAAACAACATTACAAAACAGCTGAATAAAATCTTCAACGGAACACTTGCATCGCCAAGTTACTGGTGTTGGGACTTGAAACAAATGTTTTGCATATATAATAATAATATAGATTTATAAGGCGCACTTATCCGGAAAAACCAATCAAGGCGCCAACAATATATGAAAATGTCTAGTGAAACAAATATTTTGAGTTTACTGTCAAATTTGTTAATTGAATAACCGAACGTACCAGTACATTGTTGGGTTTCATTCCAGGCACGTCAACCAACGATGACAGACATTACAAACCAGTGTTACAAACCAAACCATAACGTACCAGTACATTGTTGGGTTTCATTCCAGGCACTTCAACCAACGATGACAGACATTACAAACCAGTGTTACAAACCAGTGTTACAAACCAAACCATAACGTACCAGTACATTGTTGGGTTTCATTCCAGGCACTTCAACCAACGATGACAGACATTACAAACCAGTGTTACAAACCAGTGTTACAAACCAAACCATAACGTACCAGTACATTGTTGGGTTTCATTCCAGGCACTTCAACCAACGATGACAGACATTACAAACCAGTGTTACAAACCAGTGTTACAAACCAAACCATAACGTACCAGTACATTGTTGGGTTTCATTCCAGGCACTTCAACCAACGATGACAGACATTACAAACCAGTGTTACAAACCAAACCATAACGTACCAGTACATTGTTGGGTTTCATTCCAGGCACTTCAACCAACGATGACAGACATTACAAACCAGTGTTACAAACCAGTGTTACAAACCAGTGTTACAAACCAAACCATAACGTACCAGTACATTGTTGGGTTTCATTCCAGGCACTTCAACCAACGATGACAGACATTACAAACCAGTGTTACAAACCAGTGTTACAAACCAAACCATAACGTACCAGTACATTGTTGGGTTTCATTCCAGGCACGTCAACCAACGATGACAGACATTACAAACCAGTGTTACAAACCAGTGTTACAAACCAAACCATAACGTACCAGTACATTGTTGGGTTTCATTCCAGGCACTTCAACCAACGATGACAGACATTACAAACCAGTGTTACAAACCAGTGTTACAAACCAAACCATAACGTACCAGTACATTGTTGGGTTTCATTCCAGGCACTTCAACCAACGATGACAGACATTACAAACCAGTGTTACAAACCAGTGTTACAAACCAAACCATAACGTACCAGTACATTGTTGGGTTTCATTCCAGGCACTTCAACCAACGATGACAGACATTACAAACCAGTGTTACAAACCAGTGTTACAAACCAAACCATAACGTACCAGTACATTGTTGGGTTTCATTCCAGGCACTTCAACCAACGATGACAGACATTACAAACCAGTGTTACAAACCAGTGTTACAAACCAGTGTTACAAACCAAACCATAACGTACCAGTACATTGTTGGGTTTCATTCCAGGCACGTCAACCAACGATGACAGACATTACAAACCAGTGTTACAAACCAAACCATAACGTACCAGTACATTGTTGGGTTTCATTCCAGGCACTTCAACCAACGATGACAGACATTACAAACCAGTGTTACAAACCAGTGTTACAAACCAAACCATAACGTACCAGTACATTGTTGGGTTTCATTCCAGGCACTTCAACCAACGATGACAGACATTACAAACCAGTGTTACAAACCAGTGTTACAAACCAGTGTTACAAACCAAACCATAACGTACCAGTACATTGTTGGGTTTCATTCCAGGCACTTCAACCAACGATGACAGACATTACAAACCAGTGTTACAAACCAGTGTTACAAACCAGTGTTACAAACCAAACCATAACGTACCAGTACATTGTTGGGTTTCATTCCAGGCACTTCAACCAACGATGACAGACATTACAAACCAGTGTTACAAACCAGTGTTACAAACCAAACCATAACGTACCAGTACATTGTTGGGTTTCATTCCAGGCACTTCAACCAACGATGACAGACATTACAAACCAGTGTTACAAACCAGTGTTACAAACCAAACCATAACGTACCAGTACATTGTTGGGTTTCATTCCAGGCACTTCAACCAACGATGACAGACATTACAAACCAGTGTTACAAACCAGTGTTACAAACCAAACCATAACGTACCAGTACATTGTTGGGTTTCATTCCAGGCACTTCAACCAACGATGACAGACATTACAAACCAGTGTTACAAACCAGTGTTACAAACCAAACCATAACGTACCAGTACATTGTTGGGTTTCATTCCAGGCACTTCAACCAACGATGACAGACATTACAAACCAGTGTTACAAACCAGTGTTACAAACCAGTGTTACAAACCAGTGTTACAAACTAGTGTTACAAACCAAACCATAACGTACCAGTACATTGTTGGGTTTCATTCCAGGCACTTCAACCAACGATGACAGACATTACAAACCAGTGTTACAAACCAAACCATAACGTACCAGTACATTGTTGGGTTTCATTCCAGGCACGTCAACCAACGATGACAGACATTACAAACCAGTGTTACAAACCAGTGTTACAAACCAAACCATAACGTACCAGTACATTGTTGGGTTTCATTCCAGGCACTTCAACCAACGATGACAGACATTACAAACCAGTGTTACAAACCAGTGTTACAAACCAAACCATAACGTACCAGTACATTGTTGGGTTTCATTCCAGGCACTTCAACCAACGATGACAGACATTACAAACCAGTGTTACAAACCAGTGTTACAAACCAAACCATAACGTACCAGTACATTGTTGGGTTTCATTCCAGGCACTTCAACCAACGATGACAGACATTACAAACCAGTGTTACAAACCAGTGTTACAAACCAGTGTTACAAACCAGTGTTACAAACTAGTGTTACAAACCAAACCATAACGTACCAGTACATTGTTGGGTTTCATTCCAGGCACTTCAACCAACGATGACAGACATTACAAACCAGTGTTACAAACCAGTGTTACAAACCAAACCATAACGTACCAGTACATTGTTGGGTTTCATTCCAGGCACGTCAACCAACGATGACAGACATTACAAACCAGTGTTACAAACCAGTGTTACAAACCAAACCATAACGTACCAGTACATTGTTGGGTTTCATTCCAGGCACTTCAACCAACGATGACAGACATTACAAACCAGTGTTACAAACCAGTGTTACAAACCAAACCATAACGTACCAGTACATTGTTGGGTTTCATTCCAGGCACTTCAACCAACGATGACAGACATTACAAACCAGTGTTACAAACCAGTGTTACAAACCAAACCATAACGTACCAGTACATTGTTGGGTTTCATTCCAGGCACGTCAACCAACGATGACAGACATTACAAACCAGTGTTACAAACTAGTGTTACAAACCAAACCATAACGTACCAGTACATTGTTGGGTTTCATTCCAGGCACTTCAACCAACGATGACAGACATTACAAACCAGTGTTACAAACTAGTGTTACAAACCAAACCATAACGTACCAGTACATTGTTGGGTTTCATTCCAGGCACGTCAACCAACGATGACAGACATTACAAACCAGTGTTACAAACTAGTGTTACAAACCAAACCATAACGTACCAGTACATTGTTGGGTTTCATTCCAGGCACTTCAACCAACGATGACAGACATTACAAACCAGTGTTACAAACCAGTGTTACAAACCAAACCATAACGTACCAGTACATTGTTGGGTTTCATTCCAGGCACTTCAACCAACGATGACAGACATTACAAACCAGTGTTACAAACCAGTGTTACAAACCAAACCATAACGTACCAGTACATTGTTGGGTTTCATTCCAGGCACTTCAACCAACGATGACAGACATTTCAAACCAGTGTTACAAACTAGTGTTACAAACCAAACCATAACGTACCAGTACATTGTTGGGTTTCATTCCAGGCACTTCAACCAACGATGACAGACATTACAAACCAGTGTTACAAACCAGTGTTACAAACCAAACCATAACGTACCAGTACATTGTTGGGTTTCATTCCAGGCACTTCAACCAACGATGACAGACATTACAAACCAGTGTTACAAACCAGTGTTACAAACCAAACCATAACGTACCAGTACATTGTTGGGTTTCATTCCAGGCACTTCAACCAACGATGACAGACATTACAAACCAGTGTTACAAACCAGTGTTACAAACCAAACCATAACGTACCAGTACATTGTTGGGTTTCATTCCAGGCACTTCAACCAACGATGACAGACATTACAAACCAGTGTTACAAACCAGTGTTACAAACCAAACCATAACGTACCAGTACATTGTTGGGTTTCATTCCAGGCACTTCAACCAACGATGACAGACATTACAAACCAGTGTTACAAACCAGTGTTACAAACCAAACCATAACGTACCAGTACATTGTTGGGTTTCATTCCAGGCACGTCAACCAACGATGACAGACATTACAAACCAGTGTTACAAACCAGTGTTACAAACCAAACCATAACGTACCAGTACATTGTTGGGTTTCATTCCAGGCACGTCAACCAACGATGACAGACATTACAAACCAGTGTTACAAACCAGTGTTACAAACCAAACCATAACGTACCAGTACATTGTTGGGTTTCATTCCAGGCACGTCAGCCAACGATGACAGACATTACAAACCAGTGTTACAAACCAGTGTTACAAACCAAACCATAACGTACCAGTACATTGTTGGGTTTCATTCCAGGCACGTCAACCAACGATGACAGACATTACAAACCAGTGTTACAAACCAGTGTTACAAACCAAACCATAACGTACCAGTACATTGTTGGGTTTCATTCCAGGCACGTCAACCAACGATGACAGACATTACAAACCAGTGTTACAAACCAGTGTTACAAACCAAACCATAACGTACCAGTACATTGTTGGGTTTCATTCCAGGCACTTCAACCAACGATGACAGACATTACAAACCAGTGTTACAAACCAGTGTTACAAACCAAACCATAACGTACCAGTACATTGTTGGGTTTCATTCCAGGCACTTCAACCAACGATGACAGACATTACAAACCAGTGTTACAAACCAGTGTTACAAACCAAACCATAACGTACCAGTACATTGTTGGGTTTCATTCCAGGCACGTCAACCAACGATGACAGACATTACAAACCAGTGTTACAAACCAGTGTTACAAACCAAACCATAACGTACCAGTACATTGTTGGGTTTCATTCCAGGCACTTCAACCAACGATGACAGACATTACAAACCAGTGTTACAAACCAGTGTTACAAACCAGTGTTACAAACCAAACCATAACGTACCAGTACATTGTTGGGTTTCATTCCAGGCACTTCAACCAACGATGACAGACATTACAAACCAGTGTTACAAACCAGTGTTACAAACCAAACCATAACGTACCAGTACATTGTTGGGTTTCATTCCAGGCACGTCAACCAACGATGACAGACATTACAAACCAGTGTTACAAACCAGTGTTACAAACCAAACCATAACGTACCAGTACATTGTTGGGTTTCATTCCAGGCACGTCAACCAACGATGACAGACATTACAAACCAGTGTTACAAACCAGTGTTACAAACCAAACCATAACGTACCAGTACATTGTTGGGTTTCATTCCAGGCACTTCAACCAACGATGACAGACATTACAAACCAGTGTTACAAACCAGTGTTACAAACCAAACCATAACGTACCAGTACATTGTTGGGTTTCATTCCAGGCACTTCAACCAACGATGACAGACATTACAAACCAGTGTTACAAACCAAACCATAACGTACCAGTACATTGTTGGGTTTCATTCCAGGCACGTCAACCAACGATGACAGACATTACAAACCAGTGTTACAAACCAGTGTTACAAACTAGTGTTACAAACCAAACCATAACGTACCAGTACATTGTTGGGTTTCATTCCAGGCACTTCAACCAACGATGACAGACATTTCAAACCAGTGTTACAAACCAGTGTTACAAACCAAACCAAACCATAACTTACCAGTACATTGTTGGGTTTCATTCCAGGCACTTCAACCAATGATGACAGACATTTCAAACCAGTGTTACAAACTAGTGTTACAAACCAAACCATAACTTACCAGTACATTGTTGGGTTTCATTCCAGGCACTTCAACCAACGATGACAGACATTTCAAACCAGTGTTACAAACCAGTGTTACAAACCAAACCAAACCATAACTTACCAGTACATTGTTGGGTTTCATTCCAGGCACGTCAACCAACGATGACAGACATTACAAACCAGTGTTACAAACCAGTGTTACAAACTAGTGTTACAAACCAAACCATAACGTACCAGTACATTGTTGGGTTTCATTCCAGGCACTTCAACCAACGATGACAGACATTACAAACCAGTGTTACAAACCAGTGTTACAAACCAGTGTTACAAACCAGTGTTACAAACCAAACCATAACGTACCAGTACATTGTTGGGTTTCATTCCAGGCACGTCAACCAACGATGACAGACATTACAAACCAGTGTTACAAACCAGTGTTACAAACCAAACCATAACGTACCAGTACATTGTTGGGTTTCATTCCAGGCACGTCAACCAACGATGACAGACATTACAAACCAGTGTTACAAACCAGTGTTACAAACCAAACCATAACGTACCAGTACATTGTTGGGTTTCATTCCAGGCACGTCAACCAACGATGACAGACATTACAAACCAGTGTTACAAACCAGTGTTACAAACCAAACCATAACGTACCAGTACATTGTTGGGTTTCATTCCAGGCACGTCAACCAACGATGACAGACATTACAAACCAGTGTTACAAACCAGTGTTACAAACCAAACCATAACGTACCAGTACATTGTTGGGTTTCATTCCAGGCACGTCAACCAACGATGACAGACATTACAAACCAGTGTTACAAACCAGTGTTACAAACCAAACCATAACGTACCAGTACATTGTTGGGTTTCATTCCAGGCACTTCAACCAACGATGACAGACATTACAAACCAGTGTTACAAACCAGTGTTACAAACCAAACCATAACGTACCAGTACATTGTTGGGTTTCATTCCAGGCACTTCAACCAACGATGACAGACATTACAAACCAGTGTTACAAACCAGTGTTACAAACCAAACCATAACGTACCAGTACATTGTTGGGTTTCATTCCAGGCACGTCAACCAACGATGACAGACATTACAAACCAGTGTTACAAACCAGTGTTACAAACCAAACCATAACGTACCAGTACATTGTTGGGTTTCATTCCAGGCACTTCAACCAACGATGACAGACATTACAAACCAGTGTTACAAACCAGTGTTACAAACCAGTGTTACAAACCAAACCATAACGTACCAGTACATTGTTGGGTTTCATTCCAGGCACTTCAACCAACGATGACAGACATTACAAACCAGTGTTACAAACCAGTGTTACAAACCAAACCATAACGTACCAGTACATTGTTGGGTTTCATTCCAGGCACGTCAACCAACGATGACAGACATTACAAACCAGTGTTACAAACCAGTGTTACAAACCAAACCATAACGTACCAGTACATTGTTGGGTTTCATTCCAGGCACGTCAACCAACGATGACAGACATTACAAACCAGTGTTACAAACCAGTGTTACAAACCAAACCATAACGTACCAGTACATTGTTGGGTTTCATTCCAGGCACTTCAACCAACGATGACAGACATTACAAACCAGTGTTACAAACCAGTGTTACAAACCAAACCATAACGTACCAGTACATTGTTGGGTTTCATTCCAGGCACTTCAACCAACGATGACAGACATTACAAACCAGTGTTACAAACCAAACCATAACGTACCAGTACATTGTTGGGTTTCATTCCAGGCACGTCAACCAACGATGACAGACATTACAAACCAGTGTTACAAACCAGTGTTACAAACTAGTGTTACAAACCAAACCATAACGTACCAGTACATTGTTGGGTTTCATTCCAGGCACTTCAACCAACGATGACAGACATTTCAAACCAGTGTTACAAACCAGTGTTACAAACCAAACCAAACCATAACTTACCAGTACATTGTTGGGTTTCATTCCAGGCACTTCAACCAATGATGACAGACATTTCAAACCAGTGTTACAAACTAGTGTTACAAACCAAACCATAACTTACCAGTACATTGTTGGGTTTCATTCCAGGCACTTCAACCAACGATGACAGACATTTCAAACCAGTGTTACAAACCAGTGTTACAAACCAAACCAAACCATAACTTACCAGTACATTGTTGGGTTTCATTCCAGGCACGTCAACCAACGATGACAGACATTACAAACCAGTGTTACAAACCAGTGTTACAAACTAGTGTTACAAACCAAACCATAACGTACCAGTACATTGTTGGGTTTCATTCCAGGCACTTCAACCAACGATGACAGACATTACAAACCAGTGTTACAAACCAGTGTTACAAACCAGTGTTACAAACCAAACCATAACGTACCAGTACATTGTTGGGTTTCATTCCAGGCACGTCAACCAACGATGACAGACATTACAAACCAGTGTTACAAACCAGTGTTACAAACCAAACCATAACGTACCAGTACATTGTTGGGTTTCATTCCAGGCACGTCAACCAACGATGACAGACATTACAAACCAGTGTTACAAACCAGTGTTACAAACCAAACCATAACGTACCAGTACATTGTTGGGTTTCATTCCAGGCACGTCAACCAACGATGACAGACATTACAAACCAGTGTTACAAACCAGTGTTACAAACCAAACCATAACGTACCAGTACATTGTTGGGTTTCATTCCAGGCACGTCAACCAACGATGACAGACATTTTTGAAGAGGCTCCAGGTCCACTCCTCCACCAGAAAGAAAAAGGAATCAAATCAGAGAAAATAAGGAAAGATGAATCGGTTTAAAATATTACTCAACTTACATGGCATAGACTAATCACTGAAGCCTAGTTGGGTTGGTTGTCCAATGAGAGTTGCTTTTATATACATTTGCACAAGATGGACAACCAATACATCATGCCCTTGGCGGAAAGAAATTGTCAGATATATATTTTCCTGTTTTATGTCTTGATATTATTTTAAGTACATGTATTATATTTTGTTTTGGTCCTGTTTTACTTCATACATGCATATACGGGGCAGTGAATTTTAATACGGGCTTCATTGCCTTTTCCACGACCCGTGGCAAGTGTGCCAAAATAAAAGTGTGCCCCGAGCATCTTTCTGATGGATACTGGCGCATTACAAATATTCTTAAATATTGGGGCGACAGTTTTTGTGTAAAAAAGCTATGTTAGGGCGACACGCTCTATTAGGGCGACAATTTGGTGTCGCCCTAATATTTTTGGGGTTAAAAACAATTTATTAAGGTAAAAAACCATTTATTTTAGGTCAAAAACCATTTTTATTAGGTCTGGAACCATTTTTGGAAGCTTTGGGTAAAAAAATAAGGTGTCAATTTGAGTGATTCTTGCCGAAATTTCAGTGGTCTCTGGGGAAAGGTTTCCCGTAATGTCGCCCTTTTATAGCATCCAGGGTTAATATTATTTTTCTATTTTATCCAATGGGGCGACACTTTGTGTGTAGAGAGCCCTAGTATTAGGGTGACCCACTCTATTAGGGCTACAATTTGGTGTAGCCCCAATATTTTGGAAGTCAAAATCCATTTTTGTTAGGTCAAAATCCATCCTTTTCAAATCAAGAACCATTTTTATTAGGTCTAGAAGCATTTTTATTAGGTGTGAAACCATTTTTGGAACCTTTGGTTTACAGAAATTTGGTGTCCAATCGATGTCTTTTAGCCGAAATTTCGGTGGTAGTTTGGTAAAGTCTTACCGGCGTGTCGTCCCTTTGCGGCATTAAGTGATATTATTATTATTATTATTAATAATAATAATAAAATGATACAATGGACCTTCAAGGGTGTGACACAGCTTAAAAATTAAAAATAAAAAGTCATGCAGACTTACCTGGAACAATAATAATAGGCAAATTGTAGGCTGGATTGTTGCGGAGGGAATGGTCATCTAGTGGTAAAGGCCTCAAGGTGTTGTTAATGTTTTCAGCTGGAAGCAAAAATACAGGGAAAACGAGACATTATATCACAAATGCATAGTTCCGAGTTTGCCTAGTTAGCCCCGCCCCCTTGAATATTATTGCTATGGCTCACACGCTATCGTCAAAATGGCGACACACAACGCACAAACCAATGGGACTTTCAACAAAAAGCACAGATTCATTGGAGAAAACTCAAAGGTATTCATGTTTCAGGGCCGACAGTTATCTTAGAACACACCGAGTAAAGGGCCAGTAATACAGGGATGTCATATCATGACATACGTGCTTTCGTACCTTTGAACAATGAAACGACCGGCCTTGAAACCAAAAATTTACCCGGATCATCGCATCTGCTAGCTCTGTTGTGATTGGTCGGCGGGTTCGGTTGATTGACAGGTCAGAACTATGCATTAGATATTACAGCATTTGCAACGATAGCCATGCTTAAGGTGAGGTTATCTTATGGTAAATAATGTGATGATGGAAAAACAAAGAGCTAATCACGCCTGACGTGTGCAGACAAACAACAAGATGGCTACCATGCATGATGGGTCTTTCCACAGTAAATTTACGATATACGTGTGTATACGCTCATAACCGGGACAGACACTTGTGTTACATTTTAAACTGTCCTGGTTACGAGCCTATATTGGAAATTTGTACACAGAGTTTATAGAAAGGCATGTTGTCACACTATTTGTAACCCTTTTTGGGCCCAAGTTATCTCTTCAGAACAACTGAAACTTATTTCTTTTATTTTGAGACCAGACAAAGGTATTTTCTGGAAAATATGGTCTCTGTTGCCAAAATGCCCCCTTTACCGTGGAAAGACTCGGATACAATAGATATGTTAAAAGCCAAATCCTGCATCATTACAGCCAACGGCGTCACCAAGGAGAGACGTGAGGGAGCACGTTCCCCCAGAAAAAGCATGTGCCCCCAGAAAAAGTGTTTGGAAGAGGGTTTGGAAAATTAAGTTAGCATGGTAAGCTACTTTGTTTGTCCCCCTTTCAACGTGTTGTGCCATCACTTGCCCCCACTGTTAATTACAGCAGCAGTCAATTGTTTGCAGGAGGTCGTGGGTTCGAGTCCCACCCAAGCACGCTATGAAGTTTCTCATAGTACCTCGAGAAAGCACCGAGTATACAGTGTTAATAATTATGTCGGGTAAGGGAAAAACAAACCTTAATTAATATTCAATCTCCCCGACGCAAGCTAAATCAATTTCTGATAAATTGTAATCCCCGTTGCTAAATTATTCGAACCGGCCATTCAACGCCGGCTAGCTCGGTGTTCGAGTGGTTAAGAATGTCTGCCTTGTTTGCAGGAGGTCGTGGGTTCGAGTCCCACCCGAGCACGCTATGAAGTTTTACATAGTACCTCGGGAAAGCACTGAATATACAGTGTTTATAATTACGTCGGGTAAGGGCAAAACAAACCCTGATTGTTTTTATTTTATATCTATGTCCTATGTACTTCAGACCGTCAAATTTGCAGATTAAAGGCACAGGCTCGTCAGCAATGTGCGAGTGCCAACTTCGTGCTACGAAATACGCAGCTCCATGCCTTTGCTATGGAGCTGCATATTTGCTGACGAGCCTTGCCTTTAAAGGCCCATTGTATCATTGTAGCATTGCCAATTTTGTTTTTCATGAGTTGGCAAGGAAAACCTTACTCAAAGTGTTGATAGCAATGGTAACAAACAATGAATTTATTTCTGTCCAAAATGGTATTTCATGCTGGAAATTGACAACCGAAGGTGGTTTTCTAAAAATGTCCCGTGCACGAGAATTGTTTACCATTTACTTGTACACAAAATCCATATATAGATTTTCAAGGTTTTCTGAAGCATTGATGCATCTAAGTAGCTAACATTTCTTCAGGCTAGTTTACCAACATTCTTCCTTAGATATGTGACTGGCTCCAGCAAAACCCAACACTTGTGATGAAAATTCAAAATTTTAAGTTTTGGTATCAGCTTAGTGTCCATACAAAAAGGTATCTTTTAAAACATGTTTGAGAAAATTCTGATAATTTTTGGCGAAGTTATGGCCAATTAAAGTATCACAGATCAGAAAAAGTGAAATGGAGCTATTGGTCTTTAAAGTTTGACAAACTAGTTGATTATTAAATTTTTTGTCAATAATATGAGGAATTTTGAGACAGTTCAAACATTAAAACAAATTTTCAAGTTGGTCCCAGAGGCCATTTTTTAAGGTTGTGGGCCCATATCACGTAATGGGAAATGCAGAGAAGCGTCTGGTTTTGCCAGAGTTGGTCACATATGTTACACTCTTATTCCACGAATCTGTAAAAAGTTTTATCTTGCAAATGATACAAAGAGCCTTTAAATAGACAACTGATCCAAACATTTGAACTCACCAGAGCAGAGGTTTGGGTAGGAACCGTACTGTTTACAGAATTCTCCTCTCTTTCTATTGGTAATGCCTGAGGCAACCTCAACTCCTTCAACTGGAAACAAAACAATCATTAACGATTTGTTACAAATGACAGGTGAATTCATTCATACACAAACGAGTGAGTGAGTGAGTGAGTTTTGGGTTTAGCGCCGTGTCGGCATCGGTGGCCATATTCACGGCGGGGATATGGGTCATTCTATAAATTTGGGGTCCAACGTGTGACATTTTTCTGTCCCCGTTACACCTGACATACTGCTATTTGCCATACAAGTATCATTAAAAATGCCTTCAAACCATATTTTTATGAATTGTACTTTAAGTAATCACTCTTTGAAATAGAGAGCATTTAAAGAATATGTCCTGAATTTACAAACTACAACATTCTACAAGATGTCAGATGTAACGGGGACAGAAAAAGTGGACCCCAAATTTATAGAACGACCCATATGTAAATATATAAAAGAATAGGTAGTAATCAACAATAATCATGTGAACTGTGAAGTAAAAACTTGGAGTCATAAGGAACGATTATCACGTAGGAAAAGAATGAGAGACATTTCAAAAGGATTGAAGAACCATTGTATAGAAGTATTACGGTAGACTGATTCTGGGAAGTTTTCTAGGAGAATCCCATGGGAGGCGGGCTATGGGGGAGGCAGGCTATGGGGGAGGCGGGCTATGGAGGATCCCCCAGACACACAGCACCCTTTCTAAATGCCACTTAAATTTAATGTTTGTGTTACATTTAATATGGCACCAAGGTTAATGCAAACTCATTTTACAGCCAATGTTCATTGGTGTAGGTAACCCGGGACACCAAACTCCTATTCAATACCATGGAACAAATTATAAGCTTTTATGGTCTTTTGTTTTAAATATTTTTCAGGAGTCAGAGAACAAAATATTGAAGAAAATGATGCTGCCCCCTATAATCACAGGCCACAGTCCATTACTGAGAATTTGTGATCAGGAGGGGTGATTTTTGAAGCAGAGAGTGCCGTACGTAACTAGGACACCAACAATTTTGGACGCCTAATTTTGGGAATGACCCTAATGCCGTTTACAAGGCCACTCAAGATGGGGACTACTAAAGTCAAGTAAAAAAATAGTTCCTCACACCAAAACAAGCAACCCCACTTGTCTCTTCATGATACAAGTGGGCCTGGAAGGGGTAACTTGTCCGTATTGTGACAACCAAGTTACTTCTGCTACTATGAATTTCTTTTTTTTAATAAAATATAAGAATCGGTGGTCATCCTACTTTTGAGCGGGATGCAATCCTTGATTTCCAATCTAGGAGCCCAGCTGGTGCCTTCCCTGAATCCTAGCTTCTCAAACGGTGTAAATCCTTTGATTCCCTTCTGGCCAATAAACACCCAGTTGTCACGGAAACTGAAGTCTTCAATCTTACTGCTGCCGAGGGATTTTAGCATAGTCTTGGTTTTAAAGGACAACCTGGACAAAATTAACAATAGGCAGGATTGTACTGATTATTTGAAATTACACACATATGTGACCCGGTACAACCTAATCAGGAATAAGTCGCTGATGCCGTTTTGAGTAATGGCCCAGTCAATTGGGTATGTGGGTGAAATAGTGAACAAAGTCGATTTTCGGGTTTTGGTACTTTGAGGAAGTGTAGTTGTCATAGATTACCGTCATTAATGTGTTTATTGTAAAAACGATACTTAAAGATGAAAATAAAGATGATTTGTGTGAATTGTTCGTGTTCTTTTGTTCTAGGAAGTAATCAAAATCTTATGAATAACACCTATTTTCCATACATTTTGTCATCGTTATCGGATCATAACTATAGAACCGAACAAGCTACATGCTTGTGATAGGTATCATTAGAAAGCTTATGAAATTTCCTTTCTCACCATGTACATTATCTCAAAAAGTCAATTTGCAACTTATTCCTGATTTCGATGTGCTGGGTCACATATGTGGGTGAAATAATGTGATTACCCAACAAAATGACGCCCAATAACTCTCTAGTCATGTTTTTCAAATAGCCAGCTCTGCCTTCAACTTACAAATTTACAGCACCGTTTTATGTTTTGTATAAAGGAAATGGCTCTATTGATTGCTTTCTGGTGACGTCACGCCTTCCATCCACCATTTTGGGTGTCATTTTTCATGACCTACGTGGCTCGAGTGATAACCGGCCAAAAAAGCAAGAAAAGCGCATCGATTGCACAGTTTACCTAAAGATAAAAATGTATTTCTTCAGGCTTAAAATCGCTATCAAGTAAAAACACTCGTTTTTACAAGCCGACTACATGCTCAATAATTTGAACGTATCGCAACGCATTCTTCGAATGAAAATTAATCACTTATTCATGCTGAATTATTAAGAAATAATTACAGTGCCACCATGTGATAGAACTGTCTCTTTTGTGGCTCTGGAAAGAGCCAGTTGGTTTCTCGACATTTCGAACAAAATGCTCGAGGAGAGATAGTTCCGATACATGGTGCCTCCGTAAACCGGTTACTAAATTATCTCCCCTTGACATAAGACTCACTTTCTGGATGCTTCATCATGAGCAAGAATAATGACAATCTGTCCTGTTGTTACTCCATCCAGGAACTTCTGTGCCAGGCTGTCGTCCACTGCTAAGGGTGGGGGGGGGGGGGGGGGGGGGGGGGGGGTGGGGTGAAGGGGGGGTTGGGGGAGGGGGGGGGGGGAATTAGACAACAGATATTTATGGATTACTAAAGTTTGACCAGTGTTCCTCAAACAGCTCTTCATTTGAGGGACTGTATTGAGCTCGTGCCAATGACGTCATTTTGGGAGTCAAATAATGCCGCGTCGTTGTAGAAGCAATGTGCGTGCGCGTTGTGTGTGTCCATAGCATGCGTAACGCGCAATGCTAAGGCTCCCATTGGTGAATTAAACCGCGTTACGCCCACCAGAGACACACACTGCGGGCACGCACGCACGCACGCACATCGCTTCCACAATGACTCGGCATTATTTGACTCCCAAAATGGCGTATTTGCACGTGTTCGAAGGGGTCAATAGTCAATAATGAGATACTAACATAGCTCACAAATTTTAGATGTTAGATCGAGGCACCGGTAAGATGGATCTATACCGCGCAATAAAAGAAACACAAAATAATTTTACACTTATGAAAAGAAGAAAAAAAGCCGACTGCTTTTTTTCTGAGAGTGGGAATTTTAAGTACACAGAAGCTCTGAATATGAATATTTTTATGTCAACTTACTTACAAAAGAT
The DNA here is from genome assembly GCA_037783545.1 of Henricia sp. BOLD:AAB3569. NCBI lineage: Eukaryota > Metazoa > Echinodermata > Asteroidea > Spinulosida > Echinasteridae > Henricia > Henricia sp. BOLD:AAB3569. The sequence continues at coordinate 829,101 of JBBELK010000480.1, read as the reverse complement.
TTTTTTTTAAATACACAGAAGCTCTGAATATGAATATTTTTATGTCAACTTACTTACAAAAGAAATTTTAATTAAACTTTCTTTTGTTCAATTCAGTCAAATTACAATCAATGTTCAGACTTGCCCATACCTGAGTTATAGGTATCAAATCGTCCAACTTTGACAACTTTCATATGAACTGGATCAAAGACAATGCAGTTTAACCCTCGGGAGCCCGGATCGTAATCTTGGGTCTTTGTAGAGCTCATAATCCTGAGAACAAAACAAAACCACACTTTCAACAGCAACATTTATTAAAACATCCATTATGGTTAAAACTTGTTAGTAGTTAACTCTTATTGTTACGTGGGTTCAATTTTCATTCTAACCTAACAATCAAACACAATACCTCCCCAAAATACTATCCATGGGAAGAAAACGGGAAATGTGCAATCTCCAATTTGGATGTGGAAGCAAAATGTTGGTGTGCTAACTGTACTGCTTTATGGAACGGATAAATTAGTTTACAAAAAACATTGGTGGTTTTTTTAATGATATCCTTGAAAATATATGGATTGAGAGTGGTAATGAGAAAATTTCAGAATAGTAATGAGAAAAATATGACAAATGATATGGTATCAAAATCTCAATACTCATGGGAAAAATGGGGTGGTCAAAATGTGATCTGGACACGCTCCTTTAAACACCCATTCCGATGCAAGCTTTTTGGTAGTTAACTCTTTCAGTGCCTATTGTTGTTAACACTTAACCTTAAAGTGCCAAACTTTTTGATTTTTTTGTAAGTTTTTTAAGCCTTACATGCGTGATGATTGGCGTGTTGGAAGAAAAAATTGATACAATCGAGATCGTACATGTACGATAACACTTTCAGAGTACATACGATAGAACGTACATGTCAGACATTGGCACTGAAAGAGTTAACACTCTTGTTAAGTTGGCTCAATTTCATTAAGATGTTATATGCACAAGAATTTGCTTGACACAAAATAAATTAGCTTTGCAAAAATGGATGAACACTCACTGTCTTCCGTCAACGCAGACCAATGGTAACTGCTTCACGCCGCTGGGTGACGTGCCTGATTGCAACGACACCGGGAACTTGCCGCTTTCACACTGCGGTAGATTACAATTGGTGGATGCATCGCGTTGTGGTTCTATTGTACTAGTATTGGCACTGACTGAAACAAAACACAAGGACGATGAATGTTAATAGTTGGATTAAAATCATTCTGATTTGCAGTGCAACAGGCAAGATGCTGTTAAAGCCCGCTGTATCATTTGCAATTAAAAGTTACATTGTAAAAGCCCTAATTAACATGAAGCTTTTTATGAATTCGCAGAACAAGTGCATTCCATATGTAAACTAGACTGCAGGAATTTGTGGCGTTTGTTACTATTGGGTAATTCCCAAAATTAGGGGTCCAAAATTGTTGGTGTTCCAGTTACGTACGACACTCTCATAAATTTTGTTGGTGTCCCAGTTACGTACGACACTCTCTGCTTCAAAAATCACCACTCATGATCACAAATTCTCAGTAATGGACTGTGGCCTGTGATTATAGGGGGCAGCATAATTTTCTTCAATATTTTGTTCTCCGATTCCTGAAAGATATTCAAAACAAAAGACCATAAAGGCTTATAATTTGTTACATGCTATTGAATAGAAGTTGTGTCCTGGGTTACCTACGCCAATGAAAATTTGCTGTAGAATGAGTTTGCATTAACCTTGGTGCCATATCTACACACAAACATTATATTTAAGTGGCATTTGTTAAAATAAAAATAATAATTTTCTACTGGGAAACCACTTTCAATCACTAAAAACACTTGGAAATCTTAAAAAGCATGTCACACTTTTGGACCCCTAATTTTGGGAATTACCCTATTGCAATTAACACTTTTAGTAGGATTTTCTTGTTAACTGATTAAGAAGTAACATTTTGGGTAACTGCACGATAAGCCTTTAAAACTACTCTAATAATTAAGCATTTTGAACAATTAACACACTTACTTGGCAATGATAAGCAGCCACGAAGCTCTATTTTTACAGCCCATTGGCCATGAACTAAATTCAACTAAAAGAAAGAGAAAGAACAAATAAGTAAAATAATATAATTAATTTTTGAAGTCTAATTACATTTGATGAGTCGCAGTACCCACCGATGTTCGTCAAATCTTGAAAGATCTGTAATTTTTGAAGGGTACCATGACTGAAGGGATGTAAAGCCGTTGGTCCAGTGTGTTGTGATTCCCTGGTGTCTCTTGCCATTGGCTGCCAATGGCACCACCCACCCATGTATCTCAATGTTTAGGTAGAAGACACTAGTAAGTTTCATGCAATTCAGCCTACAGGCCGTGAAATGAAGCTCTATAAACCATCCATCTTGAGCTTTAACTAATTGATTACTTATGTGATTTGAGTCTTAAGAGAACATTGTTTGTTTTCAAAGAACCAATCAATAATGAACAAAGATTGATGATATCAATTTACTAGTATAGTCAACCTTGCTATTTTTGGTTGCTTTCACTTTGTTATTTTTACCTTTTCAAGTTCAACCGATGACTTGACCCCTTTCTGTCCGATGAACACCCACGTTGATCTGTAGGCTAAGTCATTGACTGACCGACTGTTGAAATCTTTGGCAAGTACTGCTTTGAATTCTTTGGGTAGTTTACGGGATGCGTCATCGGCAGACACGATGATGAGAATGTCTCCCACTGCAATCTTCTTAAGGAATTTCATAAGGGACGGTGGAGCTAAAGTTAAGAAAAAAAACCACATCAAAAATAGTTAAGGCTCTTATAAATACATTAGAATGTGGCATTTAACCGGTTAACCGTTTAACCCAAAACAAAATTGAAAAACCAGTTTTGCCCAACGTTTAAACTAAACCCAATTTTAAAGAATTTACAATAGTTTTCAGAGGGTTATTTGTAATGACTTCATAAAACTGAAATAAATGGGGTCGTAGTAAACATTTTACCAGATTTCAATTATTATTTTGGGGGACTAGGGGTATTGTGTACACTGCACATGCATCTATAAACATCAGCAAAAATCTTTAGTGTCGGCCAAATGGTTAACCGGTTAACTGACACTTATAAGAATTGCAAACCAGTTTCTGAATTTAACCGTAAATTCCCATCCCTACTTATTATACAAGATTTGCAATAAACTACATGTTTTAAAATGTGACGTCAGATGCCAGGGTCACTGGTAATCTGAAACGTCCATTGCTAAAGTGCAGGGAAACAGTTCACTGGTTTTAAAGGAGTGTGACCAGAGTTTCTGGAAAATAGTTTTTGATGTAACTTACCAATATTATCAAGTAACTCCCATACACACCTCCCATGTCCCAAAAACCCGAAAACATTCGCAATTTCCAGTAAAAAATTGAACAAAACTATCGAGTATGCTTTCAGCGGATAAACGTTGATACTGGAAAATTAGTTTACAAATAATCGGTGGATTTTCGACGATATCCTCGGAAATATGCGGCCTAGAAGCGCGGGAGTTTCAGTTTCGTAATCAGAAAAATATAACGGATGTTATGATATAAAAATCTCATGACCCATAAGGTAAGTCCCGGGGAGTTATGGGTAAAAAAAAGTGATCTGGTCACACTCCTTTAATGTAGATCCAGTAACCTTGGCAACACACATAAGGGCGACGTTTTCACTTTAAATTAGTCAGAAAAAAAATCTTACTGAAATGGAAGTGGTTCTGGAAAGAATTCCGTTTAATACTGGTCGCCACTTATTATCCTTATAATGACTTAATAACGACCAAAAAGTGTAAATATTTTAATGAGAAGCGATTTTAGGAGTGAAAAGTATTGACCATTTTCCTTGAAAATACTTATTTTACTGCCCTGTTCCATAGACTTAACACACAGCGTCTCAGTGGCAACCAGTAAACATATATCACACCGTGGTTCCAACTGTCTAATACAATGATTCTGCCCAAGACATCTTTTTACAAGAAAATGACAATTGAAGAATAATTTATATAAATGTGTGCGCACACAAACCTTTTTGCAAGGGCGCCCTCATGTGAATGAAACTATTCCCCTGACTACTGTGGTATAGACTGCCGAAGTGAATACGTCATCTGTTAGTTGCCTAGGCAATGGCTCTACACTAAAAATCACTGAACCGTGTCCCTGTGCTTTTGTAATGGTATTTTTTTCGACGGCCATGATATTTTAGAGCCAATTATTATGGCAACCCACGTCACACTTCGGCTGTCTATACTGGCTCCGTTGTCCATGCAGTATAACCACAGAACCAGCCTTAATAGGACGGTGGCTTTGTACATTTTCTTGAAAGAATAGTCACAGTTTTTCATCGTTTTTTCGGGATGTAGTATGGAGCACTAAAGTGAAAACGTCACCCTTTGTGTGTTGCTATGGTTTTTGGGTCTACACTAAAACCAGTGAACTGTTTCCCTACGCTTTAATAATGGACGTTTCAGATTACCAGTGAATGTTTAGACCCAATTACCATGGCAACTGACGTCACACTTTAGTAGTCTATTGAGCTTAAACCTAGGGGTTTTGTTTTTTGTTGTTTTTCCTCGCATCCTAATTCACAAGTGAAAATAACACTGTTTTAATAGTTTTGTAATCACGTACTTTATCTCTAAAGGTGTATATACATCACCTGCGCCCAGGGTCGATATCATCGGGGAAAAATTTTAATAAAAAATACATAATTGTGACATGCGAAGGCAAACTGAAGCTGTACTTACATTCTGCATAGGTATCTGCACGTTGGATGATAATTACTTCTTTTACATTTCCTGAAGAATAATAACATGCCAAAATAAACGTTGACAGTTAATAATAGCAACGTGACTGGACAGTTTTAGTTTAATCATACCTTGCGTATGATCAAAAATATTTGAGATGTGAAACTCACCGTCTACAACTGCCATATTAAGGCCTCGCCCTGTGTCCTCCTTTTTAAATATTCTGGGGAAAAGACAAAAACGAGTGTGATTTTCCCCGACCAGGAGAAAACAAAACAAAAAAATAAACAAAATTTATACAGTAAATACATCGCCTAAACTTCACTGAAATGTTTCTCTGTGCTTTTGCAATCAACATTTCCTTGGCAGCCTACTTACTGTTTATCATCGAGACATATATGAGGCTTCTCCTTATTTTCAAATCCCGATATGAGATGAAACCCCAGCTGGCCCTGTCGGCATGTCTGCCTGTTGCCGCACACGGGACCCTTCTGGTAAATAACCTTCTTTCCTGATATAAAACAACAGAAACACATTATCCTGCACTACTTTATGGAACGGATAAATTAGTTTACAAAACATTGATGGTTTTTGACGATATCCTTGAAAATATGAGAATTGGGAGCACGAAATTTCAGAATGGGAATGAGAAAAATATGGCAAATTAAAATTTTAAAACTTTTTAAAAACTATTATGTTTTCATTATGTATTGAGGGCAAGGCGAGGCGTAAAGGGAGGAGAGGGAGACACATTAAAATATACTGTATGGAGATATTCAGAGAACTACTACGTGTAAAAAGAAAACCTGTCCTACTTTTAATGTTGAATAACCTTGTCATTTTGCAACGGATTTAAACCAAAATTTTACATCATGTAAACAAGGCCTGACAAATTTAACTGAGTGAGTTTCATCAGTTTTGTCCAAAAGGGTGAGATTTAATGGCCATACGAAAAAAAAAAAGTCAATTTCAGAATTCGCCACCTTTGACTTCGCCTCCTTCAATACGTCAGTACATCGCTGGTGGTGGAATGTGTGCTGCAACCGAAAGCTTATAAAGAAAGGCAAGATCACTCCAAATGTTACTGCAAACCATCTCGGTCGCTTCGAGCATTTCATCAGGAGGTGTAAAGGGACCTTGGACATACATGTAGACAGTTTACTTGATGCCAAGTCGAAAGTGACAAATTCTGACATTTTTGTGTTTTTTTCGTATGGCCATTAAATCTCACCCACTTGGACAAAACTGATGAAACTCACTAAGTTAAGTTTGTCAGGTCTTGTTTACATGATGTAAAATTTTGTTTTAAATCCGTTGGGAAAATAACTGTTATTCAAGATTAAAAGTAGGACAGGTTTTTTTGACACGTAGTAGAAGGCATTTTACAAAGGCCATTGAGGCAAGAAAACCACACTCTCTCGTTCCTTGTTTTGGGCTGAATTTTTCTGTCAGTATATCAACATGGCAGGAGAAGACTTTCTTCGATCCGTGGGAAATCTGGATGCCGTGAAAAGCAACTTGGCTCCACCGGGATTCGAACCACAGACTTTCTGCTTAACGTGCAGACGCCCTACCAATTGAGCTATGAAGCCAACTGGTGGTCTCAAATCAGGGCAGTGCAGTTGTTCCTCACTGATTGGGATTGGCTATCACGTGAGCTTAGCAAGCCCTACAGAGGGATAAACCCTTCAATGAGATAACCACCCCTCCCAGAGATGATGACATTTCTTCCCTAGATATTACATACCCTTTGGTGTCTTGGCATGAGTATTTGACTGTACACTCTTCTGTATATTAACAGGACTCGACTCATCTTCAGCCGTTTCCGTAAGAATGCGAGATACACATATAAATGCCAAGCCGATGACGACAAAAAGAAGGATTTGATAATAATCTGGAATGTCAAAACAAGATGAAACAAATGTCAAATTAACCACAAAAAGTTGCTTAGCTTAGATTTGCTTTTAATACAAAAGTGGTTACAACCAAAAATTTAAGTCAGCTTGTGTTCTCAGTAAGGCTGGATCCGAATTAGTGGCTTTGGCTGTGGCTGTGGCTATGCTGTTGCTATGGGCGGACAACAGCCACTAATTCGGAACCAGCCTAACAATAGCAAAATACAACCAATCTTAGTACACATCATACAGTTTTAGCTGGCTATAAGCCATTTTTGCAAATTAAAAAAAAATTGTGGTAAGCAAATAAATTTTGTGGTAAGCATATTTCTGTGCTTAACAGCTCCATAAAATTTGTCCTGGTACACATATGATACAACATTGGTTGTGGTACCCCTCTAGTTAATTTGGCCTGTTCCCTTTATTAAACTCTGACAAAAACAAGGTTAATTTACTACAATTTTCCTCCACATGCACCACTTTCACGTTCACACGTGAAAAGGCTCCCTCATTCCACCATTATTGTCATAATGTCGAGTCCTGTTAGGCCTGTGCATTGACACATCCGAACTCACAGCTCACACTCACAGGAATACAGCAGTCTTTTTATTGCCGAATTTGCCGCCTCAAAAAATAATCTGTGCTCAAACTATAGACTTCATGTTGTACATGTAACTTGCATAGCAGTCTCTCGCCCAAAGAGGTTTTTGCAGAAATTATCGTTAGCCCTTGCACACTGGACTCACGGTTGGATGCATATTTGACATCAAAGTAGCTGTTTCGGCAAAGGAAAAAGGATGTTTACTTCCTCCTAGCTGAAAGACATGTTTGGTTTGGAGTGGTAAAAGCACATACCAAATATTCCATTTGGTAAAATGCTATTGAATATTCAATGAACGACCGAATATTCGAATATTTGATTCGTTAAACACAGCCTTAAGGCCTGTAACAATGAACATGTGTTTTTACTTACATTTCATCCTCTGTAATTGTCTGAGAAGCGCAACGAGTGCCCGATGGGAGTACATACGGCATATATGACGACAGCTTAACGGTTTATGACCAGTTCCTCGACTTCTACGATAAAGTGTTTTCCTAGCAAACGGATTCTGCTTTAATGTTACACGAGGCTGCAAAACAGACAGAAAAAAAACCATTAGTTTTATAATTATGTACACATAATTATAATTCCATAAAAATAATAGCCCATTTTATGTAGCGCTTTCTCATCAAAATGCCAAAGTGCTGTTGCCAATTATTTTTGCTGCCATCAGGGAATCATTTCGCTTCATCTAAGTAGCTATACTCGGCCATAATGGTTAGCTTGTCAGCACGCAGGACACATAAAGTCGGTAAAAGCACTCTGGAAGCAGACATGTACGTCCGGGCTGTGAAGGTCATACTGTGAAGGGACACTGCGCATGCTCTCCCACGGTCTCGGTGAAATTTTCTCGTGTCAAAAAGTCCAAATGCGGACAGCAGTAAAGTTTAGCCATTTATCGTTTTTCCATCGTCTCGGTAAAACCTCCCGAAAAACAAATCCAATGCAGACACGGCGTAAGTAGCTACTCGGCCATAACGCAGAGATGCCAACATTGCAATTTAATAAAGCGAAGTTTGCCACGGAGCACCCACTTTCGACACAAAATTGTATAACCTACACTCAAAGCCCTATTCAAAGCCCACATTTGAAGCTATGCATAAAAGAATGATGTCACAATACTGATCGCCATTGGCTGAAACAATTGTGCAAACTACGCCTAAATCGTAGATGTTAGCATCTCTGCATAATGCTCAACCTGTCAGCACTTTAACAGTAACATCCCCCTAACAGTATATTTGATGGGTTGAACTTGATGATGCAATTGATATTAAGTGTCTTGCCCAGGGACACAGACACTACCCGAACCATTGCAAGGTGTACAAACTACAGTTGAAGTCAGAAGTTTACATACATGTACACCACTACCATCATCACCCAAAATGGTAAACAGGACTACCCGAACCATTGCAAGGTGTACAAACTACAGTTGAAGTCAGAAGTTTACATACAAGTACACCACTACCATCATCACCCAAAATGGTAAACAGGACTACCCGAACCATTGTAAGGTGTACAAGCTATGTTTTAAGTACTGAATTACAAAAATTGTGTAAGCACACCAGTTTTAACACTTGATCGCCTACAGTTGTATTTATACTTCTGACTTCAACTGTATAATACAACAAACCTACGCATGTGTACTACAGTCGAACCTCAATAATAAGAGCACTGTGCGTCCATCTTAGTCTTGTTCCCCATACGTGTCAGGCGCGATGGTGCGTCTGCGCAACCGTACGATAGCGCGTGTAATCTTCCGTTGTTGTTTCGAGAAAATCACTGTCCGTGCTGCATGTTTTCTCGATAGTGCCACGCATGTATCATTGTGATGCACATAATTAACATTTCAAACTATTTTTGTCTATACAAGCATCGCTTTGATTACGTTAATTTGAATAGGGAAAACGGAACATGGCCGCACCGTGATAAAGGTCTATAATAAGAGCACTGTTAACACAGCAAGTACAATTTTAGATCCTTGCTCTCCATTCCTCATAATACAAGGTTCCTATTATAACAAGGTAATCTCCACAATTCCAAGGATGCCGTTCAACTGTATACAATTACCAGTGGCAAACTTACTGAAAACATTTTGCAAGAATTTTTCCATTCCTGCGGCTATCTACAGCTTTATGAATAACCTTTGGACCTCGGCTCTAAAGGAACAAACACAGCATGTTCAAACATGGGGGGGGGGGGGGGGGGGGGGGGGGGGGGGGGGGGGGGCGGGGCGGGGGCCCGAAGTACTGTAAATCTGTGCAACAATTGATAGTAGTGTAAATCCTATGGGGTTTTTTTTGTTGGAAAGGCCAAGAAAAAAATACCTGTTCAATTCAATTCAAGTACATTTATTTGCATCATAATGGAGGCCCGTTCCCTAAAGCCGAAGCTTGTGCCGTAAGTGCCATACAACACTATACCACCGTTTCCTATTACATGAACAAATTATTTAGGGTGGGTAGGTGGAAAATGTCTTTTAATTTTTCTCCAATTTTTTACCTGAAAATATTTTGTTACCTTTATAAATTATTTATCAGTTAACATGTTGATGTAAAAATCACATTCTAGCACTGTATACACAATATCTGAATATAAAAAGCAGGTTATTGCTGATACAAACACACAAGAGTGAGCCACATTTTTAAGCTTTTGGGGTTTAACAAATACATTAGGTTTCAAGTAGGAACAATCAGTTTCTATTTTTGACTGATTTTTTGAATAAAAAGATATAGGTTCAACATGATTTTCTTGGTTGGGGCGGACCGGAAAAACAGCTTTTTTTTTTTCTTTGCCAAATATACAGGTTGCAGAAAAAGCAATTCATCCGTAGTCTCACATGTAACGTACACTGTGTGTTCTTTTTTCTTTAAAGTAAATTAAATATTCATCTTGGTTTGCCAAAATTGTTTAGACCTGTGCTAAATATTCAACTATTGAACTGATAATACATGTATATAAAGATATAAATTAAAAACATAAACATTCATAAATGCAGTTGATGAACAAATGCAGAGAAAAAAAAAATCCGCCAGAAGAATAATTCCTTTCTGATATGATCAATGGCGCCCCCCCCCCCCCTAACCCCACTCCCCACATCACCCCCCCCCCCCCCCACCCCAGACCTGCCCCGCCTGGCCCCGCCCATCCTGGCCACATCCAGCCCCCATCCCCACTGAGCGACTCCGCGAAGGCCTGTCAGCCGTCAGCAAATTTCATGGTCGTACGCCCCCATTCAAAATGGTATGACAATTAAAGATTAAAACCGACTTTGAACTGACAGTATACCGTATCTTTAATTTGCAGAATTCACAAACAGTGGCACTAAAGGTTTCAAACATCGGCATATTCTCCAGAACTATAGATCAACAATTTTGTGAAACCAGCTAATGGAATTGCCTAAGTGGTGTACAACAAGCCTTAATCGAACGTGACCTAAAAATGGTGCTTGCTTCAAGGTTGGAGTTCCAACTGCTATCAATATTTAAGGAAGGCATTTATGTTGCAACACCTTAATGATCCCGTTACTTCGAAATGTATAATTTATTCATAAGCAACTAAGTAACAAGGATGGGCAAGATCACTCAGCGATTGCAGCCAAACCTGCTATTAAAGGAACACACTGTTTAAATAATTAAAACATCAAAATGTCCCGTAATTACAAAAACGGTAAATAGTCGGATTATACACTTTACCAGCCGTTCACTATCGCGCGAGCCTCACGACTTTTGTCGCAAACAATTAGCTCTTCTCTTGGCAGCTTTTGCTTTGAATACATCTCTTTTTTTGCTGATGATTTCACTTGAATTTCGCGGGCTTTTTCCCGCTACGGATGCGGTAAAGATTCATTGCTTATCTACCGGTACATGTAACCGCAAACTAATCCCGAGCTCGGGATCAAACCCTCTTTAACGCGTGACAAAAATCTCGGGGTCTGATCTGGAGCCAATTTGGTCCCGAGAGCAGTTTGTGATCCGGGGCTGATCCCGAGCTCGGTGTTCGACCCCGAGCTCAGGATCAAGTGTAAACAGGGTGTAGTTCAGTGCCAGGGCAGGAATTCGTCACTGAAAGGGCACTGCCATTTGTGTTTTTGGAAGAGTCTTTTGGATATTAAAAAGGGCACTTCCATTGGAAAATGAAAAAGTCTATGAGAGGAATTACAAAAGGCACCAAGGCCAAGAGCAGGGGCCACAGAGGCAATGGCCTCCGTTAATTTCCAGCCCTGCAGTGCACTACTGTACACCACTCGGTCATGAGACTCCATCTGTACAGTAATGAATGCAATATGGAGCCTACATTACAAAATAAACAAAACGTGGGATGAGAGAAAAATCACACAGGCTTTATCAAGATTTAAATCTGAAACCTCTAAACACACCAGGCAGATGCTCAACTAGCTAAGCTTTAAGGCACAGTGGTACAATGTATACTCTCTCAAGAAACATACCACTGAATGAGTATACCTCTGTGCCTCATAGCTCACCATGACGCTGTTAACTTACCGGTAATACAAATCTAGAAAATAAAGTAGTGCAGAATCTCTCTTCATTTCAAACACACAGTGAAAACAACCTGCATTTAGTACGACTGCACAATTAAGTATGTAACGGGTACATCAAATTCCACTACACTGCAGACGGGACAAATACAGCACATTGTATGGGTGTAATCCTATTTATACGCTCTCTTGCTATGCACGTACCGGGTATGCACCTGTCGGACTCTATTAAACCAATCCCTTTTCAAAATCAAGCACCGTGAAGGAGACATATTTATGATAATCCGAGTCAGGTACCTTTTTGTGCATTGATCCACAAAAGGACACAATATTTCCCCCCCCCCCCCCCCCCCCCCCCCAAGGACCAACAGAATGAACATTGTGTGATGACCGTGATTTAACTGACCAACAAGTGACCACTCCAACAAGTGGTTAATGGCATTGTGTATAAATGACCATTCATTCATTAGGCAAACAAAAAGTATTCCGTCTCTTACGGGTCAGACCGAAGTTCCAAAATTGATGCAGCGACGCGTTGTTTTTGTTTTGTTTCCTCCTCACCTCCCCCCCCCCCCCCCCCACACCCCCTCTATCGCACACAGATTCATACATTTTATTCATTTAATTATGTGTAACTCTATTATATGTTTGTCCGATTGTTTGTAGGTCTTATGTAAGTCTTTGTTTCCTTGTTAAGGGCATCGCCATATAAGCTGTATTGCTTCGGCAGATGCCTCCATAGTGCCACCCATATTATCTGTCTTTGTTTCCTTGTTAAGGGCATCGCCATATAAGCTGTATTGCTTCGGCAGAAGCCTCCATAGTGCACCCATATTATCTGTTTTTGTTTCTCATAGATGTAATTAATGTACAGTTTAATGGCATTATGGAAATAAATGTTGATTGAATGAATGAATACATAGTAAGGCCTGTAGTAAACTTGCATAGCCGTCCAACATTGAATGTTCCGAGAGTTTTCACTCCACAAACAATGGACACGGAAATAAGTGGCATATTTCAGTATTCAGCTCAGCTCAGACACGCTCTAATAGTTAATTCACAATCGCAATTCCTTGTTGTGTCGCGTGGGAACTAGCCGCCATTGTTGCAGCTGATTAAACAACCTCATACTCACTATCATTCGTTCTCATTCGATATCAGCATCGTCCGAATCTATTGCCCCGAGTACGAGGTCAAGCTGTATGGGAAAATACATAGACTTGTTCCCATTCCCTACGTAGTCTACAGGATTGGCGATCAGTCTAAAAAATGTGAGGCGGTGCGGCAATACAGGGCGCTGTTTTAGCTGCCGCAGGAAAAAAAAAGGATTGATGCGCATGCTTGAAATCGACGCGCATGCTTGAAATAGATGTAGGGAATTGAATGGACAGCCTCTGAAATGACCAGTGAATTCCTTTACACGTTAAATGTCACATCAAATAAAAAAGTTAATTAAAGTAGACTGCTCACTGAAGGGCATTGGGTTGAGGGAGGGATTAGAGTACAGTATGTACCCGTACAGTATGTGACCTTATTCTGAGAAAGTGACTTTTTCGCAAATACAGTTAATTAAGAGTGGATTCACACTGAGCCTTGTTACAAACTTATTGATAGCTTTCAACCTTGTGCAACATCCGGGAATGTTTGGGTATCACCGGCCATGCGCGCATCAATAGACGCACATGAACATGCGTAAAAAATACCCACCAGCGGATTTTAATTCAAAAATGCCACATGCACACGTTGCGATACATTTAAATTATTGAGCATGTACTCAGCTTGTAAAAACGAAAGTGTTTTTACTTTTCACAATTTTTAGCCTGAAGAAAAACATTTTTATCTTTCTCGATACAACAGCCATGGCGCAACAACACAAAGCAAGGTTAAGCAACAGAGGTAAGTGCAACCAATGCGCTTTTCTTGCTTATTTTGTCAATAATCACTCGAGCCACGTGGGTCATGACAAATGACACCCAAAATGGTGGATGAAAGGTGTGACGTCATGTATGTGGCTAAAATAAGACACAAAATATGTTCCAGATTTTTGTTATAAAACAAATATCTGTATCCAACATACAGTAGTATGTTTTTGAAACGGTTTGTTTCATCTCTGTGACTCGACTCAGGCTCGGTGCAATTCAGACAATGGCGAGCAAAACATCTAGCTTTACCACCAACTCGAACATTAACCCCATTGAGTACATTTAATAATAAGGCCATGAAGAGGAAGTAAAGTCCAATAAAATACACACAGACTATGTTTACACTGGTCCCGAGCTCGGGATCAAGATTGATCCCCTGATAAGAATGCGTCAGTGTTAACCGCAATTATCTTGAGTGCCGCGTTTACATGAATTGCAGTTGATCTCGAGCGCAGTGCCAGAAGTTGCATTCAAAGGTCTTGCTCTGCATGTGTATGTGTGCATGGGTTGTGCATGTACAGTGTAAGGCCACTTGAATTTCGAGGGCTTTTGCCCCGCTAGCGCTACGGCTGTGGAGCGGATGCGGTAAAGATTAATTGCTTATCTAACCGCAAACTGATCCAGAGCTCGGGATCGAACCCTCCGCCAACGCGAGACAAATCTCGGGGTCTGATCTGGGACCAATTTGGTCCCGAGAGCGTTTACACTCGGTTTGTGATCTGCACGGGGCTGATCCTGAGCTCAGTGTTCAACGTAAATAGGGTGAAAGAAGAAGACAGATTTTTGCAAAAACCAATCTTGAAACTGAATCCAATTATTCTGAAGGGAAAAGGCCGCAGTCAGCACCCAAACAATTCCACTAAGACACCGACAACAATAGGGAGGTTTAGATGCACGTAAAACGTCAACGTGAACGCGAAACGCTTTGGGTACTTAGTCATTACTTTGAGGAAGAACAGACGAAAAACGAAAATCCACAAAATTTGAACCTGGGTTCTGAGACGTACAGTGTACTTCTAAAGAATAAAATATGACCAGTGCTCAAGCCATTTCGCGTTTGACACATTTGCGTTTTACGTGCATCTGAACCTCCCTAATATAGACCCGGTAGAGGTACACACAGGGGTGTGAGTGGAGAACCCCCAAAAAATCTGACAAAAAAAACTGAAACTGCAATCGCGAAGCCCCAACGAGCGCGGAGCCCCAACGAGCTCGGAGCCCCAACAGCCTGCTTAAGTTGCACTGACATTTGATGAATTAATGTCCCCAGTTGGTGCATTTTATGGCTTCAAAAATGGAATTTTGTACTGAATGTTGGCTTGCACATTGTGTCTGCTAGCAAGTGGCAAGTACCGTACTGTAGAAAAAAAGCGGAAAATAAAATCAATGCTTACGCATGGGGGGAAAAAGCTGTAATTAAAATTTGGCACATTAAAAAAAAGCTGAAATCAGCAAAAAATCTGAAATTTCACACCCCTGTACACACAACACAATGGGGCCTAATTAGTAAGCCAGGAATACTATTAACAAAAATCAATAACAGGGCAAAAACCATCATTCAACAGTCGACAATAAAACACAAAATAAACACAAAATCCTACCATTGTGTCGCGTCCGTTTCAACAGTTTCACGCAGAAAGCCAATGTAGGCCTATGTACCGAGTTACAGAAATGTATACCAGTACTGTACACAACCAGTGTACATACATGCAAATACATACATATGTACAATGTATACCATATTACACAGAACAGAATGATGTTTGACTTTCAGGCTTATTAGGAAAATGATGCACACAATGCCAGTCTCATCTCCTTTTATTGTCAGCAACAGCACCTGGCCAGTTACCATGACAACAACCAGTGTCTTTTGTTTAATATTGATCGGTTACACGAGGTCTCTTTTATAAACCACACCCCTGTTTTACACAGTTTTTATAACATTTGCCTTTTTTAGGTCTTATCACAAGTGCAACGTGTCAAATTGTCAATAATTCATGTTTCCATAGAAACCAAAATATGTTAAAATGGTTAAAGTAAGAAATGACCATAGAGTATATAGAAAACTAGAGTGTGCACTGCTATTGAAGTTACGTGTAAGGACTGTGCCGATGTGGGTGGCGCCATGTTTGCTATGTGTGCAAAGTGGGCAACGCCAACACTGTTCCCCTTTGCTCACCGTGCACCCATAGCGTTAAGCCAAAATGGCAATGTCCATATCGGCACATCGTGTATTGAGAGTGCGCACTCTAGTTTTCTATATCTAAGTCTATGGAAATGACCTTATCTGGAAAAAAACTTATCTGGAAAAACATAGTCCAATTGTGCTCAAAAGAATTTTTGGAGTTTACCAGTTTTTGACTGATCACTAACAGCAATAAAAATTTATCTAAAAATACCAGCAAATTTTCACAATTTTTATGAGATAACCTTGAAACATACAGTAGGTGGCTATTTTTGAAGTAACACGATACACAAAGAAGGTATATTAATTATTATGTTGTATGACAAGGCCCTTTCATTATCAGGGAATCAGGATGGCCTACAAGTACTGGTACAAGCATGTAGTGATACATGTACTTTCCTAACCTTACACCTCTGTGTCCCTGGTTCGAATCCCGTCCGGGTCAGTATGTGGATTGGGGTTTTTAGTCCTTGCTTGATTCCATAGGTTTTCCCTCTATACACCTGTGTAGGGGTTTTCCTTCCACATGTAAAACTGACCAAGTGGTTAATATACACATTGTATCAACATCAGTTGCCAAAAAGAATTTACATGTTGGACTTATTAAAGGCAGTAGGCCTATAAGAGTTTCTTTTCCCTTAAAATGACTTATCAAGCATAAAGTGTTGATTTGATGGAAATGATAGGAGTGAGAAAAATTTAAGATTTTGTGAGGAAACACTTAAAGATAGTATACATGATTGGTAAACTAGCTGTTACAAATAGTGTTATCCCCCTGTGTGATTGAAGATATGCATGATTAAAACCAACCTGAGAAAAAACCAGCACCGTACTTTGTCTAACTTTTGAGAAAACAGTCAAAAAAGGGTTTGCAGTCATTTCGCCCCAAAACCTTCGCCCTGAACCATTTCGCTGTGAACCATGGCCTGTGCACGACTGACGAAGTGGTTTTGGGGCGAAATGGCACTTGGGCGAAATGGTTTTGGGGCGAATTTAATTTTCATCTCATGGTTTCCAATGCAGAAATAATATTTTAACTCAAAAATTATGCACTTATCAATTGTTTTTTATGTGGCTGACGTCATCCCGCTCCAACCCATACGGTCATGGATACGAAAAAAAATACCAGGAGTTAAACTAGCCTACATACAGTTGGTCTTTTTTATTAAGTGGCAGCTTTGAGCATGTTGAGCCGATCGAATTCTCACCCCGATTGGAAATACCCACACCTAGCCTAACTTTTCACCCAACAGTAAAACCAAGTGTGCATACGATACCCATACATGCCAGATACCCAGTCGAAATACCGGTCGAGTTGTCCCAAAATATTAAACTAAAGTCAATATTCAGACAGAGATGGTCAAAACAGTAAAACTAGCTAGGGCAGGCATACTTCACATGATTCAGCATAGGCCTGTACAGCCTTTACAGGAACATACCATTTTTATGAGCCTGAGGCCCCAATCCAAAACACTTCTCCCATTGTAGTACAGTAAGAAACCATCCAGGCAGTGCACAAGATGAACAATGAGTGCCCCAGGGTTCACACAAAAGCTTAGCCTACCTGAATTCTGACAACCTCTTGAAATCTGTGGTTGAGACGTACCTTGTTCCTCCTGCTGGGTTAAAGTTTGGCCGGTCGATCACGAAAGATCATGCGCTCTGCATGCATGCATAGTACACACGTGAACGTTCTTCTGCGTAGTTGTCATACAAAGCGCGTTTATTCGTGTTGATTGGCCACGGCTCTTTTTGTGAGCGGTAATCTCTGTACGCCTTGAAGAACGCCTAATTATCATGTTAAAGGGCATAAATGGTGTTTTTATCAATGAAATCTGTGCTATGAAACTAGTCCATTAATTTACAATCATAAAAACCCTACTTGGAAGTTGTTTGGGGTAGGTTAAAATCAAGGTTTTTTTATTTTTATGCTAATAAAAATTTACATATGCATGAGCAAAGTGGTGATGCCACATTAGGAAAACATCATTCAACTGTGCACAAAAGTTTCCACAAATTTCTCCAACTTGCTGAAACTTTTGTAACCCATGACGGTTTAGGTTTGTTTTACATGTTGTCTGTTGTAAACCATGAGAAAAACTAAGGCTGGAAACTGCAGCATTTTTCCACAATTCCAGTTTGAAGTCTTATGTTTTTCCTTTGCTTTTCTGCTTTGTGTTCCTAAAGCGACATGACCCAAACAGCGCCCTCTTTCTGTGAGTTTATGGGAAGAAATTTTTAAAGTTGAAAAATGCCAGACCCTTTAAATTGTTATCAATGAAATCTATGCTTTAAAACCACTCTACTCAGTTAAAGTCATAACAATCCTATTTGGAGCTTGCTTTGGGGGTTAAAACAAAGGTTTTTAGTTTTTATGCTAATGCGAATATGCATATTCATGACTAAGGTCACGATGTCACAAGAGGCAAACACAGGAAAATCACATTCAACTGTGCACAAAAGATTCCACTTTTTTCTAAATTTTCCTGAAACTTTTGTAATCCATGGCTATTTGAGTTTGTTTTACATTTTGCCTGCTGTAAGCCATGACAAAACTGGGGGTAGAAACTGCAGCAATTTGCCTCCGCTCAAGACGCCCATTTGGCCCTACATTTACCAAACAATATAACCCCAAAGCCTTGACAAAAGGCTAGTTTCCATCAGTAATTGATTTTTACTTCGAAGTTCGAACACTGTGGACTGGAAAACAGTCTAATACATACAGTCACGTGGCAGTCACTGCTGTATTATGATTGACCAATCATGCAAGAACAAACATTGACGTCACTGTGGTCACCGCCCATACTCATTCATAAAATAAAACCAAAACGTAGTGACAACGTAAGAACACGTTCTCGTTGCGTTTGTTTATTCGGTGGGCGCAGTTTTTTTATTTCCAGAACATTTCATCATTAGACGTCAGCAGGTTCGGACGTGTCAGCAAGCTGTGTCTATACTCTTGTAATTTTCCGTTTTAGATAAATTTTCAGCCACAGTTTAAAACAAATTTGAACCGTTTTTCCAGATTCCTGCGAAAGTTTGCTCGTATTTCATTTGTGCTTGTCGTAAAAATACCAGTATACAAGTTATACAACGTGCAGAACACCCAGGCCTACGAACAATTTGTTGTAAACATTCCCATTTTTTGTGAATGTCCGAATTTCGCAATGGCACACGACATTGCGCAATTTGATACCGAAATTAATTGCAGCTGCCAGGATGGGAACCCTGGCGAATTTTTCGCGGGAATCACCAAGACCAACTTGATACAAGTGGCGGTGGATGAAGATTCTGTTCCCGTAACGAGCGGACCGATCCGAGCGAGGAAGAGGCGTCATCGACGCGGGAGAAACCTCCACAAACACCGGCTGTCCAGACACCGACGTGCACGGTGCGCGAAGCGAGTCACAGTCATGGGGGCTCCGCGGAACGACAACGAGTATTTGATGAGCCAACACAATGCTGGTGTAAACATTCAAGAATCGCCTTATTGTCAACCACACTATCAGTATCACGACTATGCATGCTTGTTGATGGGTTATAATTGTCTCACGTCTCCGGAGGGACAGACCGAACTTGTCAGTCCAAGAAGTTCTACAGACGAGAGCACATCTTCAAGTCCTTCCGACTACAGCAGCCTTCACAATTCCCCAAGTGAGAATGCCTGTTACCATGGCAATGAGGAACTCATCTTTCCCCACTTTCAACCGAGAAGAACGGACAAATTTGAGTCTGGCTGCAGTGTTCTCATGGACGGAACTGATGCAAGATTTCTTCAGCGGAACTTTGAAGAAGAGTACGCGGAAAACATCACGAGAAGTCTTGAGGAGGCGACGAGGGAAGAGCTGATCTCAAAATGTCTTGTGCTGATGGAGAGACTTAAGGAATTGGAGGATAGAAATCATGCCGCTACTGGCTAGAAATACAGTTTTATTGCACACTAGCGTGCACACGAAGATGAAATGTAGTTGATGCTGAAAGAAACGGGTGCAAGATGAGCTGAACATAATGACTTGACAATGAGTCGAAGTATGTAATACATAGAATCTACCAAAATTTTCATCCCCAAGTTAGGGCACAACAATTTGTTTGAGACTTTAAGAAAAAATGCAACATTTTATTTGTTTTTCTTTGATAAAAACTAGCAAAGGTAGCATTTTTAATTTCAGTATTTTAAAAACAAATTTTAAAAACGTTTTAAAAATAGAGAAAAGTACAAAACAATGTGTATAGAAAAAAGTTTAACCAAGTTTTTAAATGGTTTATTGGGGTCTATATGAGTTTTTTAATTCTTTAATTGCAAAGGACTTTATTTGCAATGTTAGGAATAATGGATGTAATTTCAAACTAGGATGCACGATACAGTCAAATTGTTTTTAACTTGACCTCATTCTATAAGGGTTCTCGCACATATGACTGAAATAATTTGTAAATTCACAATCATTAATTTGTAGTTTTCCCAAAACAAGTTTCAAATCAAATAGGACATTTTGTTCTAGGATAGTCACAAAAAAACTTTAAATTATTAAAGTGTGAAATGTTATTAAGTTTACAAAGTTTACATTGAAAAAGCATTGAGATTCAATTGTTCTCATAATGTTGAGGTATTGTCCTTTCAGAACGCTGAGTTTGCATCTGGGCGGAACGATCGAGTCACTGAATGTTGCAGTGACAACATGGACCTCATCATGGAGTTCCTGGGACTGCTCATTCGACCTCTGACCTTCATGGGTCAAAAGGTCGGCTGGATGAGATCGGTTCTAGGTAAACATATCTATGAGTTTCGTAGTATTTGTGACCGGACTGTGCAAAATGAGTCGGCTGTCCCACAGTCAAGGCTGAGCTTTTGCGACCAGGGGCCCATTTCAAAGCTGTTTAGCAAAAAAAAAAATGCTTAATCCAAAATTCGCTTTATAAAAGTGGGTTAGCAGTCAAAATCTTATGCGATGTGTTTTGCACTATTCTTGCTAAAAACACAAGTT
Source organism: Henricia sp. BOLD:AAB3569 (assembly GCA_037783545.1). Lineage (NCBI taxonomy): Eukaryota > Metazoa > Echinodermata > Asteroidea > Spinulosida > Echinasteridae > Henricia > Henricia sp. BOLD:AAB3569. Next base: position 808,271 of record JBBELK010000480.1, on the reverse strand, counting down.
GACATACAATTTTGACTCTTATTATTTTTATAAAGCAAACAATTTTTTTTGCTAAACAGCTTTATGAAGTTGGCCCCAGGGTCCGATTTCACAAAACGCTATGATCCTTCGTAACACCAATTGAGATGGGTAAACCACCGTAACGTGCATCTCGAGTTACAAAGGATCTTATAGCGCTTTGTGAAATCGACCCCCGTTTTAGAAATCATACCTGAAAATACAGGTGATACCCAGGTACTGCCCAGAACCCCATTATATTTTTGCAATTTAATGGACTTGAATCTACCACTGATTTCTGATTATGGTCACGAAAACTTGACATGGGCGGTGCGACATCCGACTCATTTCGCAATTTATGTGCTCATATGTAATAAATACAGGGAATCATTTTATAATTCCAAAGTTTCTCCAGCAAACGTTTCATCATTGAGAATGTTCATTTTCACAGGACAGCAATGAGGACACCAGCAGCTCACTGGCAGATTCTTCGTGAACCAACTACAGCAGTCCATAAGGTAGTAGCTGTCTGGGTGTGGTACTTTCAACTTGGCAAAACATCCAAAACCATATGTAGGCAATAAAATATGAATATAGACTGTATCGAATAGCCGCCATCTTGTATGGCAAGTTTTGTTATTTAAATTGGTCAACAATGTAAGCACAAAATGTGCAACCATGCTTGTCCTCGAGGAAAAAAGAAACTGCCCCACAAGATGGCGGCTATTCGATACAGTCTATGAAATTTAATAAGATCGTCTCAATCACCAATTTCAAGTGAAGTACGTATGTATTCACAAAATGTCACTTTAATTTAACATGCAAGTTACATCTGGGGCATATAGTATACATATCCGAGGGTTTAATTTAAATGGACATTCTTTTCTGATTAAAGTCTAGGAAATGATACGTAAAATGTTACAATTTGATTTCATTATACATGTATTACCAGTAAAGTCAAAATTTGAGTGCCTGGGTTTAAGGCATTTTTACAAGTGAATGATATAAAACACATTTGAAAAATTTTTCTACACTTTTTTTTTAGATCAATTTAAGATTTTTTAGCAGTTTAAGTAACCCTTAGTCACATGTGTCTTGCTCATCTTAACAGATGATAAAAGCTTTTGTCCACTGGTGCAAAAACCTGGGCGTAACCTGTGTACAAGGTTTTGCCATTCGCTTCACTTTGGTTCACTGAATTCCTTTTATAGGGTTGAGGTATAACCAATCAAAACCACTCCCATCTTTTCAATGTAAAATTGTGTAACCCTTTATGGGGTTCACAGTTGAGTAATTAACAATAAGTGTGTTCAGGTACAGTCAAACCTTGTTATAACAGGAAACTTGTATTATCAGGAATAAAGGACCATGAACTGGAACCTAAAATTTTCCTCTTAAGCAGAATGTGTTAGCAGAAGGGTGTTACTATTTACCCGAAAGCAAAAAAAAAAGCCCCCAAAACATACAGAAAACACAAAAAAGTACTGTTTTTCTCGGTGTGTTTTCCAGTAATATGAAAAAATACGTAAGACCCTGGCACCCCTCGCATCACCGAATTCGACTCATGTACGCAAATGCTTCCTTTTTAGCGTCACGTACAAACACGAGCGTGCTGTGCAATGGACAAAAACGTATGGAACAAAAATGCACGGTTGGTGACGTAGCATTAAATGGGTCAATTATTTAATGCTATCGTCCAATCAAATAACAAGGATTTACTTGGCCGTTATATAATATGGCATACATTGTATCAGTTACCAAATACTGGCTAATCTGCATATTCACAACATGTGGAATACACAGATGGTATACATATGAAATTTCCTACGTCACCGTTTCTGAGGCAACAACAATAGATAAAATTGATCAGAGTCTACTTGGTGTGACGTGCAAGGTCAACGCAATCCATTGATCAATATTTCGGTTGGCCTTTTGCCAAAAATTTTCACTGGCCGGAACTGGATACATGTACACGTATTAGCAGTTCAAAATAAACTTGACAGGTATTAATGGGCTCTAAGGTGGTGTGACTCTTTGATGCAGGACAGCTACGTAGATTACTGTAAGGCTGTGCCTAACCAATCAAATATTCCATCATCCATCAAATATTCGGTATGTGCCTTTCCACTCCATACAAAACGTCTTTCCGTCAGAAAGATGTTAAAATCTTTTTTCTGTCTCCAAAACAGCTGCTTTAATTGGTGTCACACTTGCAACTGCTGTAACTTCCTGTGAGTTATGATGTGCCAAATCTTGGAAAATGTTTACGCATCAAATATTCGATCGAAAATAAATGTTTTGAATAGTAAATTTTTTGAAAATGCACAGGCCTAGATTACTGACTTTGAATCTTGTCTATTGTCCCCTTGCCTCCGTCCAGAAACACACAATCACCTGTAATTAAACAAGTACATAGTATGGTAATCTGGGGCGAATTGAATTTTTGTCTCATGAGTCGAAAACTAATTGTTTTACTAATTTCTCAAAGACTATAGCACTTCAGACCATTTCAGGGGAAGTTTTCTACGGTCATCATGTTTATATTGTGTAAGTTAGGCGTAAATCTGTGAACATTTCTGATTTTCAAGATACCAATCATGTATACTGCCGTTAAGTGTCTTGCTCAAGGGCACAGGTACCATGGCCAGGTATCGAACCCGCAACCCTAAGTTTTCACCCGAGTATTGCGAGTCAGTGACCTAAACACTCTGCCACTGTACACCACATCTAGTTAGTGAAGCGTGCGTACTTATCAGACTTTATAATGAAGATCATTTGTTAAGCGTCAAAGCATAATATGCCGAGAGTGCTTTGTATGGTTTTCACTTACAGTAAACTCTCGTTATGCCCTCTGATATAAAGCTCCTTTTTCCAAGTGCCATTAATCTACTGATTGTGTATGGAGTGGTTATTATGCTCCGTCGATATAAAACTTGCATTTCCTCGGCCCCTTGAAGAGCACTATAATGAGAGTTTACTGTAAACAGCTCACACACAAGCGGTGCGTCCAAAAATGTATGGCAGATGCTTAATGCCTAGCGTACATCGACCTTGCAACTGGAAGCAACTAGTGGCAACTGGTGTTTCTGGCAACTGAGAGCAACTGATCAGTTGCTCAAAAAGGTTGATGTGCGCGCACTTGCAACTACTGGCAACTAGAAAAAAATCCCAGTTGCCACGAGTTGCTTAAGCCTAGCGTACATCGACCTTGCAACTGGAAGTTACTAGTGGCAACTGGTGTTTCCGGCAACTGGGAGCAACTGATCAGTTGCTCAAAAAGGTTGATGTGCGCGCACTTGCAACTACCGGCAACTGGAAAAAATCCCAGTTGCCACGAGTTGCTAAGCCTTGCGTACATCGACGTGGCAACTGGGAGCAACTGATCAGTTGCTCAAAAAGGTCGGTGTGCGCGCACTTGCAACTACTGGCAACTGGAAAAAACCCAGTTGCCGCTGTTCTACTTTCTGGCAACTAGTTGTACCCAGTTGCGGTCAGTTGCTGTCGATGTAAGTGTAGTTTCAACTAGTTGCTGTCAGTTGCACGTGTGTGTCTGAATACATGCACGCACATATCGACAGCAACTGCAAGCAACAGTTGCTTCCAGTTGAAAGGTCAATGTACTGTAGGCTTTGCCGTGTCGATGGGCGCGCTCTGAAAACTGGATGTTCTCAGTTGCTGCTACAGTAGTTGCGCAATGTTGATGTACGCCAGGCATAATGCACATGTTTGACCACGCATGCAAAAATGCTTCATGTGATGCTTCATGTGTGACCACATGTGTGACCACGCATGCAAAAATGCTTCATCAAATGAAGGGAGCATTCACATTGCAAATTTGTGATCTCTTCATCTATGCTATTTTGCTTCAAAAGAAAAGGCAATTTGGGGCAATATTTCACCCGAAAGCACTTCCTTCCATAAAGCTGGCACGCTTGCTCATTAAAGACCCATTGTATCATTTGCAATGACCCAACTTTGTTTTTCATGAGTTGACAAGAAAACCTTACTCAAAGTGTTGATAGTAATGGTAACAAACACCACATGAATTTATTTCCGTCCAAAATGGTCTTTCATGTTGGAAATCGACAACCGAGTGTCGTTTTCTAAAAAAGTCCTGTTTTTTTTACCATTCACTTGTACCCAAAATCCATATGTAGATTTTCAAGGTTTTCTAAAGCATTGATGCATCTAAGTAGCTAAAATTTCTTCAGGCTAGTTTACCAACATTCTTCCTTAGATATGTTCTTAATTCACGAATCTGTAAAAAGTTTTATCTTGCAAATGATACATAGGGCCTTTAACCCAAAACGTAGAGAGTCCCATGCACACACTGACCTGAATGGAAGACATTGGTTGCACGTTGTACATTGACTACACACGGTATACCATACTCACGAGCCACCACAGCACCTACAGATATGCAAACAAATATTATTAAAAATGATGTAGCCTTTGTTTACTCCTATAAACAAATCCTGAACAAATTGGAGTAAAATTAATTATATAATATGTCCAGATCCGTACACAGCATAAGAATGCCCAATGTTAAACTTCAAAAGCAGACGAGCGTGATCCAGTTCCAAGAGACAAATGCCTTTCCTTAGTCAATACAACAAATGAAAACTAAAGTGAACCTGTATGTTTACCTTCTACTGATGTTAATACACACACCCAGTTTATCACATGTTGAAATTGACTTTACAGTAAGTTTTATGCAGAGGTTGTTTTTATGCATGAGAGATGAACAATCAATAAAATTGACAAAACCTAAAATTGTTTACATGCATTTTCAACTATTTCTTGAAAATGTGATGGCACAGTTAGTGTGCCCAGCTAAATTTATTTTGTTAATTTATTAAAATAAGGGCATTTCTTTACTGTTCGAGGTATCATCTTGATTAAATTAAGAAATTTGAAATTTTCATCCAGTGTTGACCAGTTTCGGATCATGCTCAGACCTCTGTCATTCTAGTGGCCTGCGCCCCCACACCATGCCCCACCCACCCCCTTCTGGATAAACCAAACATTGATGAATATTCATCAACCTACCATGTGACATAATGCCTCCTATCTCAGTCACGAGACCCTTAATAAGAGGGAAGTACGGCGTCCAACCGATGTCCGTGATTCTTGTCACTAGAATATCTCCTTGCTGAAAAACAAAATGGAATATGTTACTGTGTCTGCAAAAATCTGGGGCCAATTTCACAAAGCATTAAGACGCGTCTCAGGAAGGGTCACTCTTCTAATCTTAGGACGTTGGTATGGGAATTAGGACACAATAAACTTGTCTTCAATCAATCCCAGATCTCAGTGGCTATTTGATAATTGTAATAACTAGCGAGACCTGTTACTTGATTTAAATACAGGACCAGGGGCCAATTTCACTAAGCGCTAAAGCCATGTCCGCGTTGGACTTGTTTTTTGGGAGGTTTTACAGAGACGTTGGTAACATTTTACTGCTGTCTGCATTTGGACTTTTTGACACAGTAACATTTTACCGAGACCATGGGAGAGCATGCGCAGTGTCCCTTCGCAGTTTGACCTTCACAGCCCGGACGTACGCTTCCAGAGTGCTTTTACCGACTTGCTGTGTCCGCATTGGACTTTTCGTCACGGGAAAAGTTCCCTGGTAAATTTTCCTGGGCAGAGGTTGGCCAGGAGAAGTAACCGCTGGAGGGAAAACGTCCCAGGCTGTCCGCATTTGAATTAAACTGGGAAAAGTACCCATCGTTTCGGTAATTTTTCCAAAACTAAGTCCAATGCGGACAGGCCTTAAGAAAAGCGTCTTAGGGAGTGTTACTCTTATCTTGGGACGTTGGTATAGGAATTAGGACGCATTTCACTTTTGTGAAATCGATCCCTGGACAAAGTCACCGGCCATTGTTTGGAGCAATTGGCATTCAAAAAGTGTCAGTGAAGATTGAATTATCTCCCATTTTTGCTGTACAACTGGGCCCAATTTCATGGAACCCGTTAATTAGCACAAAAATTTGTTCAGCACAAAATTTATTTGCTCTGTAAAATGAGTTACCAGCCAAAATTGTATGTCGAATTGTATTTTAGGAAAAATATCAGTAAAAACACATCACATACGATTTTGGCTGGCAACCCAGTTTTGTAAAATAAAGCAAAGAAATTCTGTGCTAAACAAATTTTTGTGCTAACGGGTTCCATGAAATTGACCCCTGAAAGCTTGGATCATAAGCTTGAATTTGATACCTACCCCAAAACCAGAAACATTTTGAGCACTGAAAACCACTGATTTAATTGTGTGAAATCTCCAAGTCATTTATATTTTCAAAAACATGATTTCTGAACCGCAACATCATAATATCTTTGGAAGAACCACACATCTTCAAAAGAATAAAAGAGCAGCGCCAAAGACGAGTTCTGTATTTATTTACCACATTTAACAGCAGAAGGCCCGCCAATTACAGGAATGGGATCAATTAACATAGATATTCGAATAACTATCAACTTCTAAGTTGAATTAGAAACGGCCAGAGACACCGGGGAATCCCTCCCCTTGCTCTTCACGAAAGAATGCTCTTGGATCTTTAAAGTGCGTTACAGAAACCTAACACACTGGACTAACGGCTTTACATCCCTTCCGAAGGACGGAACAAGTGTGATTAAGTGCCTTGCTCAAGAGCACAAGTGCTACAACCCGTCACGGCCCGGAATCGAACCCACATTCTACTACTGGCACAGGAACTTGAGTTTGACGCACTAGACCGCTCGGCTTGTATTTTCATGACCTGTAACACTGATTGTAGTATTTCAATCACCTGTATACTGGAAGCGTCTTGTAGACTGATAACAACTCTACTTGTTCCTTTTACTGCCCCTGGGCTGATCGGCATGCCTAGACAAAAACAATTCAAGATTTGAGAAGTTATTACATGTACATCCATTTTGAAGAGAATTAGAAAAAAAGCAGTGTTGGGATAACTTGGACTTGAGATTCGTCACTTAAAGTTGCAATGCATAGTTCCGACATGTCAATCAAATCGAACTTGCGTGACCATATACATGTATGACCAATCACAACGGAGCTACGCACACAGCGCATTAGCATACGCTCACAAACAGACACATACGTGGTTCTTGGCCTATTCATGTGTATTGCGACGCAGTCACCCCAGGAGAATTTTAGTTTCAATGTCGGGGGGAATTCGCTGTTCAAAGGTAAGAAAGCGCATACTAGCCCTTTACTCGGTGTGTGCAATTATAACTGTCGACCCTAAAACATAAATACCTTTGAGTTTTCTCCAATGAATGTGCTTTCAATGCCGAGTCCCCCGTTGCTTTGTACATTGTGTGTCGCCATTTCTTTGCGATGGCTTGTGAGCACATAGCAACAGTATCTAAGGGGCGGAGTCAACTGGGCAATCTCGGAACTATGCATTTTTGCTGACTTGACTTAAAGGGCCCCTTATTTAGGATTTTTATCAATGAAATCTATGCTTTAAAACCACTCTACTCAGTTAAAGTCATAAAAATCCTATTTGGAGCTTGCTTTGGGGGTTAAAACAAAGGTTTTTAGTTTTTATGCTAATGCGAATATGCATATTCATGACCACGGTCACGATGTCACAAGAGGCAAACACAGGAAAATCACATTCAACTGTGCACAAAAGATTCCACTTTTTTCTCAATTTTCCTGAAACTTTTGTAATCCAAGGCTGTTTGAGTTTGTTTTACATGTTGCCTGCTAAAAGCCATAACAAAACTGGGGGTAGAAACTGCAGCAATTTGCCACAAGTCCAACTTGAAGTCTTATGTTTTTTCTTAACTTTTCCCTTCTGTCTTCCTTATGTGATGCACTCAAAACAGCGCCCTCTGTCTGTGATTTATTGCAATGAAATCTTCGAAGTTGAAAAAGGCTACCTTTTATTGATTTTACATCCAAACAAACAATAGTACGTCTTGCTGAACAAGTAATACGCCATTATGAAGCAAAGATTAGGCACAAAGTTGTTTAGTGCATGTCACAGGCCCTTTAAGTCTCCAATATCAAATGACTTGACTTGGTTTCAGGTCATGACTTCACTTGATAGTGATGTTATGTAGGTGCATTTCGGGGCTTCCACAGCTAGTTTTTTTGCTGTTTCCCAAGTTCCCTACCTTTTAGCTGCATTTCAGAGCTGTCTGTTTCGTCATATTCAGGAATCTGCAAGAAGAAAAACACAAATGTTGGGAGGTTCAGATGCAATTAACACACAAATGTGAATGCGAACTGTTTTGAGCACTGGTCCCAGTTTCGACAAAAAAGTCCTCCCGCCACAAAAAGCACAGACGTTTTTGTTTTCATCTGTTCAAAGATATCCTCATGGTAAGGCTTATATGTCCGCACAGAGACGTTTAACGTGTTATCACATGTACATTTGACGAACATGGCGTTGAGACAATTAAAGCACCGTGGAGGTTATTTTGAGTAAAATGACGTACTGATAAATTACAGAATCACCAAAACACTTTGATGATTCTGTGGTTTTCAGTCTGCCATTTCACTCCACACCGCTTCTTTTCAAAGCACCATGTGTCGAATTTACATGTGTTAACGCGTGAAAAGGCCCAGTGTGAATCCAGTTTAATAACCAAGTGCTCGAAGCATTTCGTGTTCACATTCGCAATATACTTTCCTAATAGTCTACTTTGACCATGCAAGTACAATAGATGTGAGAATGAAGTAACCAAAAAAATCCACAACTCTGCAGTTAGGTTACAAGTACTGTAAGGGCTATCCATAAAGTACATACGCACGGAGGGGGGGGGGGGGGGGGGGGGGGGGGGGGTGGTCAGGGGGTCAGAGCCAATGCGTACACCGCACGTTAAAGTATTATTATTATTATTATTATTATTTCTTTCTGGTATTCATACCAAGGATTCCTCAATAGTGCTCATTGCACTGTCACTCGCAAGCGTGAGGAAACCCATGAAGAATTAGAATTAGAAATGCATGGCCAGAGACACCGGGGATGATCCCCCTTGCTCTTCACGAAAGAATGCTCTGGGATCTTTAGAGTGCGTTTCCATTACCTAACACACTGGACCAACGGCTTTACATCCCTTCCGAAGGATGGAGCAAGCGTGGTTGAGTGCCTTGCCCAAGGGCACAGGTACCGTAGCCGTGGGGAGGTTCGAACCTGCAACCCCAAGTTTTCACCGAGTCAATGACCTAAACCGCTCGGCCACGGTACCCCAATGGGTGACGTCACAGGGGAAGAGGGGCGGACTAAAAAGTCAGCATTTCGTGCGTACATACTTTATGGACGGCCCCTAACCCTACTAGCCTTCCCTAGACCTACATGTACAGGCCTGACTAAGGCAGGTTTCAATGCTAGACAGTAAGTTAGCTACTTACTGGTTTGGGGATTCCATTGAATATGAGGGGGAACCTCATGGCTGTTTGTTCAGGTAGAATGCGTCGTCTTCGCAAAGCCCTTTGTTATCAAGAAATAAAAGAATAAAATAAACAAGTTTTTGATCCAATATAACTAGTGGCTTTAGAGTTCTTTAAGGATTTGAGACGAGGGAATATCCATGTTTTGCTATAGTTATTGTTGATAAAATTCATTGTCCCTCAGGGAGACAGCTCTAGACAGACAACTTACCTTGCAACAAGAATGGGCGATCTGTCTTTCAACAGTTGGCCGATCTCAGTCGGAGTGAAGAAAAACAACAGGTCCTCATCAGGGAGACGACCCTAGACAAAAACAGAATCAGTTTTAACATTGTGCTCTAGTAGCACTTCACGCTAAATTCAATTTAGTTTGACACGATAAAGGTTTGACGTATAAAATGAGCCTTAGTTTCAGAAGTTTTCAGCTAAATGAGTTTGACTTTTCAACATTTACTGTACAAAAAATAATGAGAAGAATGTTGAGAAATTGTTTTAACTTGCGTCGGGGAGACTGAATCATAATTAAGGTTTGTTTGGCCTTTTCCAATGTAATTATTAACACTGTATACTCAGTGCTTTCCCAAGACATTATGAGTAAAAACTTCATATTGTGCTTGGGTAGGACTCGAACCTACAACCTCCTGCATACTAGGCCGTCGTCTTACCCACTTGACCACTGAGCTGGCCGGTGCTGAATGACTGGTTCGAATCATGTCAAAACAATCATTATAGACCCTTTGCACCGGCGGCCATGACAGGGAGCATCACATTTAAATGATGTGACAATAGATCCACAAAGTGCCTACTCAAGCATGACGCACGGTGACAATGTGACTGTCCCCTGTCATGGCCGCTCATGCAAAGGGTCTATGTGTTACCTCTTTGACCATGAGCTTTGCTAGTCTCCAATAGGCAAGTTTCCTCTGGTGGTTGACGCGGATCGCGAGTGACTACAATAAATAAACAGGGTTTGAAATCAAGTCGGCATTGGCTTCCAGGCGGATATTGATTGCTTTCCGTGACGTAAAACATCCGGGAATGTTTGGTGGTCAACTGTCACGCGTGTACACGCGCGCGCCACTAGACGCACTTGGACACACGTAAAATATACTCACCAGCGTACTTTCATTCAAAAATGCCGCAGGCGCAGGTTGCGCCTACGTTCAAATTATTGAGCATGGACTGCAGCTTGTAAAAACGAAAGTGCTTCTACTTGATCACAATTTTTAGCCTGAAGAAAGACATTTTTTATTTTTATCGATACAACAGCCATGGCGCAACAACATAAAGCAAGGTTAAGTAACAGAGGTAAGTGCAAACCAATGCGCTTTTCTTGCTTTTTTGGCAGGTAATAACTCGATCCACGTGCGTCATGAAAAATGGAAACCAAAATGGTGGATGGAAGGCGTTACGTCACCGGAAAGCAATCAATACATAGCACCACCAAGATGTTATCAGAAAGGCAATTTTTTTCGCTGCGGTAGACAACAGTGCATTTAGTAATTTGTACACACAATTTAGACTTCATTTAGGACATGATTTAGAGGTTTAAGTAATATAAGAAGCCTAGACATGTGTATATAACTGTATTTGTAAAGAGAAAAATTCAATCTGTGCCTTTTTTTCTTGAGAATATATACAATGAGTTATCACACGTCAAGCAATGTATCAACTTTTTCTCATATAAAAAAACTTTTGGTTGGGTAGGGAAAGCATTGATCATGGGTCATTCAGAAAATGATCAGGGGGTCCAAAAATGTTTGGTATGGGTAATTCCCAAAATTAGGGGTCCAAAAGTGTGACATGCTTTTTAAGATTTCCAAGTGTTTTTAATGATTGAAAGTGGTTTCCCAGTAGAAAGTAATTATTTTTATTTGAACAAATTATGCCACTTAAATTTAATGTTTGTGTGTAGATATGGCACCAAGGTTAATGCAAACTCGTTCTACAGCCAATTTTCATTGGCGTAGGTAACCCGGGACACCAAACTCCTATTCAATACCATGGAACAAATGATAAGCCTTTATGGTCTTTAGTTTTGAATATTTTTCAGGAATCCGAAAACAAAATATTGAAGAAAATTATGCTGCCCCCTATAATCACAGGCCACAGTCCATTACTGAGAATTTGTGGTCATAAGTGGTGATTTTTGAAGCAGAGAGTGTCGTACGTAACTGGGACACCAAACATTTTGGACCCCTAATTTTGAGAATTACCCGTATCCTAGTTACATCCAACATCCTGGTTGCATCAAAAATTTTGGTATCCTAGTTACATCCAACATCCTGGTTGCATAACAAATGTTTGGTATCCTAGTTACATCCAACATCCTGGTTACATCAAAAATGTTTGGTATCCTAGTTACATCCAACATCCTGGTTACATCAAACATTTTTAAGATTCTTGGTTGAAATTTATCTTCTTATGTCTCAAGTAATTTCTGTTTCTGCAAGGTTCTATTCTTATTATTATTATTATTTTTTTTCTTCTGGTATTCATACCAAGGATTCCTCTAAAGTGCCCATTGCACTGTCACTCGCTAGCATGAGGAAACCAATGAAGAATTAGAAATGGCCAGAGACACCGGGGAATCCCCTTGCTTTTCACGAAAGAATGCTCTGGGATCTTTAAAGTGCGTTACCGTTACCTAACACACTGGACCAACGGCTTTACATCCCTTCCGAAGGATGGAGCAAGTGTGGTTGAGTGCCTTGCTCAAGGGCACAGGTATCGCAGCCGGGGGGGAGGTTCGAACCCGCAACCCCAAGTTTTCCCCTCTGATTGCGAGTCAATGACCCAAACCACTCGGACACGGTACCTGAGTAATCCCCTTGCACCGGGTAATCCCCTTGCTCTTCACGAAAGAATGCTCTGGGATCTTTAAAGTGCGTTACCGTTACCTAACACACTGGACCAACGGCTTTACATCCCTTCCGAAGGATGGAGCAAGTGTGGTTGAGTGCCTTGCTCAAGGGCACAGGTATCGCAGCCGGGGGGAGGTTCGAACCCGCAACCCCAAGTTTTCCCCTCTGATTGCGAGTCAATGACCCAAACCACTCGGACACGGTACCTGAGTAATCCCCTTGCACCGGGTAATCCCCTTGCTCTTCACGAAAGAATGCTCTGGGATCTTTAAAGTGCGTTACCGTTACCTAACACACTGGACCAACGGCTTTACATCCCTTCCGAAGGATGGAGCAAGTGTGGTTGAGTGCCTTGCTCAAGGGCACAGGTATCGCAGCCGGGGGGAGGTTCGAACCCGCAACCCCAAGTTTTCACCTCTGATTGCGAGTAAATGACCCAAACCACTCGGACATGGTACCCCACAAATTCTGGCAAATGGGGCAACAGAATTGGCCAGCCAGCGGTACTACAAAAAGTTACGTACATGTATTATGAAACCAATGAGGCACAACAGGGTTTTCACAAAATACTGCTGAATTTAAAATAAAGTTCCTGATGCAAGTACCGGTAGTTAAATGACGTTATTTACCTTGCTTTTCTCCCTGTAAGACACGCACTTCCTTGCCCAGGGGACAACAAATTTGGTCATTAGGGCTCTGTGGTAAGAGTCATACAAGTTAAATATTTGTAAGATTTTTTATCTTTTAGTACAATTTTTGGACTAAAGCAGGCCTCCCACTGTGCGATTTTTGCTACGAATTAGGTACGATTAGCTACGATTTGGTTACGATTGTGTACAGGGTATACACAATCGTAACCAAATCGTGGCTAATCGTACCGAATCGTGGGGAATTCGTGGCAAAAATCGCACAGTGGGAGGCCTGCTTAACATGACTGAGTTTGCCAACGGATAATAATAACTTTCACTCTATAAAATAAAAAATTGGAAATTTAATCAAACAAAACACTTGTCAAAGGACATCGTGCACATTTTGTTTTTTGAGGGAGGGAGGGGCGGGGGTGGGGAGGGGTGCAGGGGGAAGGGAAAAGAGGGTTGCTAGGATTCTGTCTCAAGCCCAAAAAAATGCAAATGTTGCCAAATCATCCCTATTTTTTTTTCTACACTAATTTGGTTTCCAAACACTTACTTGGATATTCCTGTTAAAGGAACCTCTAGTCGGGAGACAGCATCTTCAGCACTCAGATACTTCTTGTTTGCTGATGGAGTCAGGGAACCAGATGCCAAAATTGCCTTCAGTGTGTGTACAGGACAGACCATAAAAGAAATGTGTATTAAATTTGATTACACATAAATGAACACGTGAACAAAACGGGATGAGAGAACAATTGGGATTTTAACTCGAGACCTCTGACACACCAGGCAAGTGCTCTACCAGCTGATCCATGAGGCACAGTGGTATACTCCCTCAGGTTTTCCCCAAGACCTCTTACACACCGAGCAGATGCTCTACCAGCTGAGCTATAGGGCACAGTGGTATACTCCCTCAGGTTTCCCCCAAGACCTCTGACACACCAGGCAGATGCTCTACCAGCTGAGCTATAATGCACAGTGGTATACTCCCTCAGGTTTTCCCCAAGACCTCTTACACACCGAGCAGATGCTCTACCAGCTGAGCTATAGGGCACAGTGGTATACTCCCTCAGGTTTCCCCCAAGACCTCTGACACACCAGGCAGATGCTCTACCAGCTGAGCTATAATGCACAGTGGTATACTCCCTCAGGTTTCCCCAAGACCTTTGATACACCGGGCAGATGCTCTACCAGCTGAGCTATAGGGCACAGTGGTATACTATCTCAGGTTTTCCCCAAGACCTCTGACACACCAGGCAGATGCTCTACCAGCTGAGCTATAATGCACAGTGGTATACTCCCTCAGGTTTCCCCAAGACCTTTGATACACCGGGCAGATGCTCTACCAGCTGAGCTATAGGGCACAGTGGTATACTATCCCAGGTTTTCCCCAAGACCTCTGACACACCAGGCAGATGCTCTACCAGCTGAGCTATAATGCACAGTGGTATACTCCCTCAGGTTTCCCCAAGACCTTTGATACACCGGGCAGATGCTCTACCAGCTGAGCTATAGGGCACAGTGGTATACTATCTCAGGTTTTCCCCAAGACCTCTGACACACCAGGCAGATGCTCTACCAGCTGAGCTATAGGGCACAGTGGTATACTCCCTCAGGTTTCCCCCAAGACCTCTTACACACAGGGCAGATGCTCTACCAGCTGAGCTATAGGGCACAGTGGTATACTATCTCAGGTTTTCCCCAAGACCTCTGACACACCAGGCAGATGCTCTACCAGCTGAGCTATAATGCACAGTGGTATACTTCCTCAGGTTTCCCCCAAGACCTCTTACACACAGGGCAGATGCTCTACCAGCTGAGCTATAGGGCACAGTGGTATACTATCTCAGGTTTTCCCCAAGACCTCTGACACACCAGGCAGATGCTCTACCAGCTGAGCTATAGGGCACAGTGGTATACTCCCTCAGGTTTCCCCCAAGACCTCTTACACACAGGGCAGATGCTCTACCAGCTGAGCTATAGGGCACAGTGGTATACTATCTCAGGTTTTCCCCAGCAAGACCTCTGACACACCAGGCAGATGCTCTACCAGCTGAGCTATAGGGCACAGTGGTATACTCCCTCAGGTTTCCCCCAAGACCTCTTACACACAGGGCAGATGCTCTACCAGCTGAGCTATAGGGCACAGTGGTATACTATCTCAGGTTTTCCCCAAGACCTCTGACACACCAGGCAGATGCTCTACCAGCTGAGCTATAGGGCACAGTGGTATACTCCCTCAGGTTTCCCCCAAGACCTCTGACTCACCGGGCAGATGCTCTACCAGCTGAGCTATGAGGCACAGTGGTATACTCCCTCAGGTTTTCCCCAGGACCTCTGACACACCAGGCAGATGCTCTACCAGCTGAGCTATTTGGCACAGTGGTATACTATCTCAGGTTTTCCCCAAGACCTCTTACACACCAGGCAGATGCTCTACCAGCTGAGCTATTTGGCACAGTGGTATACTCCCTCAGGTTTCCCCCAAGACCTCTTACACACAGGGCAGATGCTCTACCAACTGAGCTATGAAGCACAGTGGTATACTCCCTCAGGTTTTCCCCAAGATCTCCGACACACCGTCCGGAGCTCACCTGCAGCACTGGCATAGTTTGAATGGGGTCCATGCCCCAGGATCTCTCCCGCATTTCAATCTGCAAATATCAACAAAATATTTGCAGAATATTATTACTGTAATTTTGTTTTATATGAAAACATGCAATCTGATAATTTGTACAAGTAATAACGGTACTTAGGAGAATTTGTCATCTTTTGGTTGTTGCCAAGGTTTTCGGGCCTACACTAAAACCAGCAAATTGTTTCGATGTGCTTTCTTTAGATATGTAATGCCGTTAATTTGTAAAACATTCCATCATTATAAAGGTATTTTGAAGCATTGCTGCAACTAAGTAGGTGAAATTTCTGCAGGCTAATTTACAAAAGTATGACTAAATGCCGTTTTTCCAGAAATTTGCAAACAAGTTTCATCTTGCAAATGGTACAATATCAGCCTTTTAATTATATGCTGCCACATATGAGACCAAGTGACTCCCCCTACCGCCCCTATACCTCAACACACTCTTCCCTTTTGTTAACGTACATGTACGACTCCCCATAAAACCTGAAATGGAATTCCTTGGATGTTTTACACACAATAGGGGAACAATGGAAGGGGGAAGTCACTCGGCCTCATATATTGCACCAAATGTTTTTAATAATACTCTAGTGAGTATATTAGGGAGGTTTCGCAAGTTGACGGATACGGTTACGAATACGGATATGATAAGGGTAACCGTTCACGTTGATTCGCACACTGAACTGGGTTTCGCATTGTGTAAATATGATCTGCTAAATCTGCTCTGCGCTTGGCTTTGTTTTCAGCTGATTTTCCTCACTTTCACGTGGGCATGACTTATTAAATTCGATCGGTATTCATGGAAGATACATCACAAAGAAACAAAATTCATACAACTTTCATCCATCACGAAAAAAGCGAAAAATTCCCATAACCGGTATTCGTTTTATGCTACGCGTATGGAGGCCGATAACCGTTATTTACGTGTATGAAAACGCGTCATGAGAAGCGCTTAGAGTCTTGACGTATCCGTATCCGTATCGGTATCGGTATCCGTGACGGTGCAAAACCTTCCTATAATTTTGAACATCACTACAAACCTCCTTAATGCATCGATGACCGTGCATCTTTAAGAAGTCGTTAAAGGCTTCACCAGCTGAACCACTAGATGGGGACTGAATCCAGTCTAATGCTTGCTGTGTCGTCATCGTTTGGAGGGATTCGGCCATTCCCTCCTGGACGATGGCTTGGGCCAATCGCTGGGTCAAAATTAACGACATTAATAATTATTCGCAATTGTGAGGAATTTGAAATTGTCACTGAAAACAATTAGGATCTCTGTGCTTTTTTTGTGATAAAATTTGCAAATGTTAAGACGTGTGACGTAATAAAATGGCTCAGCATTTAAAACGAGGCTGCCAGTGTTAATTTGAAATTTTTCCATATATATCAGGGTTGTAGTCGAGTCCATCACAAGCCTTCACAAGTCCCCGGGTCTTAATTCAAGTCACAAGCTATTCAAATGAACTCCAACAAAGGAATTCTTTTGTGCGTGTTCATCCTTTGCGCGGGACTTGTCACAGACTTGTGATTTTATCGGCTCTGGACTTGTGATAGACTTGTGATGGAATCGACTACAACCCTAGTCAACACTAAAACTTTTAAGGCTGAATTCAAGCATTAACGTGTATAAATTTGACATTTGGCGCTTTGAGTAAAAGCAGCGTGGATGAAATTTGGAGTGAAACGACAGAATCACATAACACTTTCTGCCCAAGTTAATTATGCGGTTTCAGTGCATCTTTTCCCCCCATGATGCTTTTTCTCAAAGCAACGCTCATAACATTTACGCGCATTAACGTGCAGTCTGTGTGTTTTAGTGACGTTCCACTGTATATCTGAGGTAACGTAACTTCAAAAGTTGAAGTTAGTTCAATATTGGTTTTGTTCCCATGCACGATGTCAATTCATGAAACAATTTTATAAATTTCTCATTTTTGTGACATACCTCCATGGCTAGGGGCACATCGGCACTTTCAACTCCTGGGCACGAGGAAAGCAACATCGCGGTTTCGCTGTCGGCATCTACAGAAATTTTAAACAAATTGTAGGTGGTCTCTTTTCAGGTAACCATAATACAACATGTAGCGGGTTTGACTGTAATTATGAATTTTAAAATAAACTCCTCAAAAAAAGTTCGGAAAGTCAAGTTTGACTAACGATTTCTCTCTTGATACTAAATCATTTCCCTTGAATTTGGTATCATTGGAAAGCCCTGTTATTCCTCTTTACAGTGATGTGTCATTTGTTATGATTAATCAATTGGGGGATGTGCAGTATAGCGGAATACAGGGGTGGGTGGAAAGTGAAATGTCACAAAATTCACTGCTATTGTCATGCAGTGCATTCCCCTTTTGCTTGGAGGATGGAATGTGTCAATGCACTTTTTGACAATAGCAATGCATTGTGTGACATTTCACTTTACACCCGCCCCATATTCAGCTGTGCTGCACATCCCCCAATTGCTTAATCATAACAAATGACACATCATCGTAAATTATTTTGCAACAAGAGAGAAATCGTCAGTCAAACTTGACTTTCCTAACTTTTTTTGAGGAGTTTATTACCTTTTGAGACTCTTTTAAGAAACTCCATGATTACATTTCGGCTGATTGATACCTTGGCGCTCTCGTTGAGGTGGTATCTCCAAATCTATTAAAAGAATTCAATGAATTTATATTGCTTAATTATGGGCAGATACAATGTAATAGACCCATTGCATCGACGGCCATGTTAGGGTTTTTATATACACGTACATAAATGACATGATAATTAAAGTGAATCACATATATTGGCAACCAATTTAGGGTTGAATTCAATATACAATACTGAAAAAAACCAAGGATGCTCAAGGTGCTGTCACATTATCACCCCGCTCATTGGGCTCAGTAATATCATTCCGTAATCCTTCTCAACTCCCTGGGGAGTATACAGTCCCGTGAACATCAGCTTTCACTATCCTCTTAATAATAATAATAATAATGGTGGATTCTTATATAGCGCACATGTCCACCCTGCGGGGTGCTCCTGGCGATGTTGCCATTATAGACTGCCGAAGTGAATACGTCACCTTTTGTTGGTTGCCTAGGCAATTGGATCTAAACTAAAAATCACTTAACCGTGTCCCAGTGCTTTTCCAATGGTACTTTTCCCGACGGCCATGATAGTTTAAGGCCCGGTCACACAGCGCTTTACGGCTTAATCACGGCCAAAACCCGTCCAAAAGTGGTCTCCCGTGAAGCAGACGATGTTGTTCGCGTTGATGTCGAGTTTAAGACGAGCTACAGTCGATTTATAGACGTGGCAGGACGCGGGGAGAAATCGGAACGGCGTCGGACGCGGCAAAAAGTTTTGAACTGCTCAAAATTTTAGCCCGCGGACAACCACGGGTGGCACACGTGGTAAAGACGTGCAACACACGTGAAACACACGTGATAATCCGTGTTCCGGCAGTGATTAAAACTTGGGGAGACGCAGTAAGACGCGAAAGTTTAGCGGTCTGTCACGGGCAGAGCACGGTCATCGGACGGGTGTTACGCGTTGGTATCAAGGGAAATAGCGTGTGTTTTGCGGCTTATCACTGACAAGTGGATTTTTCCGCGTACATTTTTAACCTTACACGTGGCTGAAAGTGGTTAGCTGTGCTTAGGCTGTGCTTAGGCAGTGCTTTAGCAGTAGAACAGCCGCCGACGGCCATACCCGTACAAAGCACGGCCAAGCCAAAATTGACCAAAAATTACCACTTACGACCACGTCCACCAGATTTTCATAACTTTTTGTACGTGATTTAGACGTGGAGTGCTGTGTGACCGGGCCTTTAGATCCAATTGCCATGGCAAAGCACGTCACACTTCGGCTGTCTATTACCACTGCCATCAGGGAATCACCAGAACCATTTCACTTCAACATGGGGCGAGTTCAATAGCACAATACGTACGCCAGTATTGGGTATTTTCCTATACCTTCACCGTTGAAGGTATATTGTCGGTATGCATACGTATTGCGCTATTGAACGCGCCTTAGGTGGCTGCTGGCCAGGCGCTCAACCCTATCAGCACTTAGATCGTGGTATTCCCCGTAACAGCTCCCCAAATATCGCTTGGGTTGACGAGGCAACCAGGTACCCATATTTTCCTCCTGGGTGGAGAGAGGCAATTTATGGCAAAGTGTCTTCCCCTAGGACACACGCACCTGACCCATCTCACTGCTTGTTGCCACCGTGATGATGTCATCGTACTGTTGCTGAGCAGTTGACCAATCAACTTTAAGTCTTTGTAAGGCCTCTTTACCAAGTTTCTCCATGGCAGTTTGACTTGTCCATAGATTCTGCGTCAAATTAATTGTCATATTTATATTAAAATTATCATTATTTTGTAATCATCATAGAAATGAAAAAGGCAAACATGGAATAGAGAAAAATCAACTTTCCTAACCCAGATTCCCTAAGAACCCAACTCGAACCCATGAACTAAACTCCTCAAAAAAAGTTCGGAAAGTCAAGTTTGATTGACGATTTCTCTCTGCATTGACACATTCCCATCCTCCAAGCAAAAGGGGAATGCACTGCATGACAATAGCAATGCATTTTGTGACATTTCACTTTCCACCCACCCCTGTATTCCGCTATACTGCACATCCCCCAATTGATTAATCATAACAAATGACACATCACTGTAAAGAGGAATAACAGGGCTTTCCAATGATACCAAATTCAAGGGAAATGATTTAGTAACAAGAGATAAATCGTCAGTCAAACTTGACTTTCCAAACTTTTTTAGAGGAGTTTAGTATGTAGCATACTTAGTACATACTAGGCTGCCTAGTATGCAGGAGGTCGTGGGTTTGAGTCCTGACCAAGCACGCTATGACGTTTTCTCAAACTGTCTCGGGGATGCATTAAGTATACAGTGCTAATCAAGTAACGTCAGGTATGGCAAAACACAAACCCTAATTACTATAACATTAGTTGGTGATTAATTTTAAGCAGTTGATACCAGGATTAATTTTGGCAAAAAATGTTTTAAATGTGATTGGCCAAAAGTTAAGACCTGGGCCCAATTTCATAGAGCTGCTTAAGTGCTAGCTGAAAACGTGTGCTTACTGTAGCAGAAAAGCTGTGCTAACGTTAAGTCTATTTCACAGCCGCGGTGTGCTTAAGCATGCGTGTGCTTGGAAACCGCCATTGTTGCGTCACTGTCTTAAACAAAATTTGGCTCTGCGGTAAAGGAAGGTTTTCAGTTGCTTACCGTTAACGATGTCTATGAAATAGCCTGACGCTCGGTTAACGGAAAATGGGCTGTTAAACGGCTCTATAAAATTGGGCCCAGGGGCCAAATTCATAGAGCTGCTTAAGCATGAAAAATTGCTTTTAAAGCACGAAAAACCTTGCTTGATAAAATGAGGTTACCAGCGAAAATTTCACATGATTGTCATGGTAATGAAACAGTCCTATAACACTGGTCAGTACACTATTTCTTTCACATGAGGATTTCACTGGTAAAGTTCTCTACTAAGAAAGATTTTGTTGTGCGTGTGGTCTAGTGGGTATGAAGCGGGACTCCCAATCAGAGGTTGGGGGTTCGAGCCCCACTTCGACCAACGTGTCTGTGTCCCTGGGCAAGCCACTTAATCCCAGTTGCCTCGTCAACCCAAGCGATATATGGGAAGCTGTTAAGGGGAATGCCACAATCTAACTGCTGATAGGGTTGTGCGCCTGACCAGCAGCCACCTAGTTGAAGCGAAATGGTTCTGGTGATTCCCTGATGGCAGCGGTAATAATGGTAACAGCGCCTTGAGCACCCTGCAGGTTGGATATGTGCGCTATACAAATCTAATCATTATTATTATTATTATTATTAATTTTTGGTGCTTAAACACCTCTATGAAATTGGCCCCAGGTCAAGCACCACAAATACTGAAACTTGATAATAATTTCTATATTCTTTGTATGCATTTTATCACCAAAAGATCATATTTTGCAATATTCCGAGTCAACTGCCCCTGTGCCAGAATGCGTTTACACATCCTAGCTCCGGCATCAAGTGGTTAAAAAGAGAAAAATCAAAAATCAAACAAGAGTTGACCTTAAGATACTTGAAGGAGTTGAGATGAGCCTGCCATCTTGACAAAGGAACGTGATCTGAAATAATCCTCCTTGATTCCAGGATGTCATCTTCATCCAGGTCCTGCACAAAATACAACATGTGAGAACAATATTTAAAGACAGATTACATGATTGGAAAACTTTAAAAACAGGAACAGCAGCATTACATAAAATTTAAAAAATAGAAATTCCAGCCACATAGATGCAGTAATACTTAGAAACCCGGAAAATCCATGTATGGATTTTGTGTATGAATGAATGGTAAAAAAGTTGTCTGCAGACAACTTTTAAAGAAAACACCTTCAGTTGGCAATTTTCCCCACAAAGGTACCATTTTACATGGAAAAATATCATGTGGTGTTTTGTTGCCATTTCAACACTTTTTCTCATTTTTGTTTTTTGTTTTGTTTCTTTCTCGTCACCTCGTGAAGAGATATTGGGTAACTGCAAATGATGTATTGGGGCATTAAAGCAACTCATAAATGGTTTGTAGTTTTTATAACCCTAAGATGACCTATCAGCAGCATAGCTCTGCAATCAACAACAACTGGACTGTGGTTTGTTTACAGCAGCCACTTGGCATGACTAAATATTATGGTGATCGATCTTTCGCAATTTATGCCCTGCCCTGCCCTGCCCTGCCCTGCCTCACCCCCCATTTTTGTGAACTAGGCTACTACCGGCAAGTCGATCAGCTGAAAGTTTTAAAACCAATTTAAAAACTTTTTTTAAGCAACGCTTTCTATCATCTAATTGTTTTTAACTCCGATTCTTTTTTTAGGGTCTTAACTTTGTGTATTTTATGTACAGCGCTTTGTGATGTCTTTGTGA
The DNA here is from genome assembly GCA_037783545.1 of Henricia sp. BOLD:AAB3569. Classification (NCBI taxonomy): domain Eukaryota; kingdom Metazoa; phylum Echinodermata; class Asteroidea; order Spinulosida; family Echinasteridae; genus Henricia; species Henricia sp. BOLD:AAB3569. Next base: position 785,800 of record JBBELK010000480.1, on the reverse strand, counting down.
CATGGAAGGCGTTTTTAAATACTTCATTATTATTTCTCTATTTTATCCAATGGGGCGACACTTTTTGTGTAGAAAGTCATGTAAGGGCGACGCGGTCGGTTAGGGCGACAATTTGGTGTAACCCCAATATTTTTGGAGGTCAAAAACCATTTTTGTTAAGGTCAAAAACAATTTTTTTAAAATCGAAAACCATTTTTATTAGGTCTAGAACCTTCTCTCTTAGGTCTGGAACCATTTTGAGAACCTCAGGTTTACAGAAATTTGGTGTCCAATCGATGTCTTTTTGCCTGAAATTTCGGTGGTAGTTTGGCAAAGTTTTACCGGCGGGTCGCCCCTTTATAGCATTAAGTGATATTATTATTATTATTATTATTATTATTATTATTATTATACCTTGTCAGTTTGAGACTCACCTGACCACATAATGCTGGGCCCATAGCTTCTTGAGGAAAGATACTGGCTCTTGACGCAAAGCAAATCAGATCCTGTAGCAAATTTAGAGAGAGTTTCCACAGAAGTCGCAATAACTCTCCACTTGGGCATTCAAGACAAATTGATAGGTGCATTATATCTAACATCTTATAGTTTGTAAATTCAGGACACATTCTTTAAATGCCTTCTTACTCAAAGTGTAACATAATGCAGGGTTGTAGTCCAGTCCACCACAAGTCTATCACAAGTCCAGTAACAAGAAGCAAAGGAAGAACACTCACAAAAGAATGCCTTTGTTGGAGTTCATTTGAATAGCTTGTGACTTGAATTAAGACCCAGGGACTTGTGTTGGACTTGTGAGAACTTGTGGTGGACTCGATACAACCCTGACATTGGGTAAGCATTTTTAATGATACTTGTGTGATCAGTCACCAATGGTACTTATCAGGGATCGATTTGACAAGATAAGACGAGTTCAATGCGTCCTAATTCCCACAGCAATGTCCAAAGATAAGAAGAGTGACCCTTCCTAAGACGCGTCAAAAGCGCTTTGTGAAATCGGCCCTAGGTGTACCAGGGATGAAAAAATGTCACACTTTCTAATTTTCGGAATTACCCAAATGTCTGAAAAATGCACATCTTTCAATACTAATAATGTCTTTCTCTTAGATTCAAAATGTCCGATTTCAGACAAGGAAACTGTTTTTTCCTTACCGTTAAACTGAAGAATCCTTGGCTGTAAAAATAGCATATAACACTGCAGGTTGGCATGACCATAGGTCTCCCTATTGCAATATGGTCCAACTGTGAGAATACAACAAACATAGCACATAACACTGCAGGTGGGCATGACCATAGGTCTCCCTATTTCAATATGGTCCAACTGTGAGAATACAACAGAAATAGCACATAGCACTGCAGGTTGGCATGACCATAGGTCTCCCTATTTCAATATGGTCCAACTGTGAGAATACAACAACAATGGCACATAGCACTGCAGGTGGGCATGACCATAGGTCTCCCTATTGCAATATGGTCCAACTGTGAGAATACAACAGAAATAGCACATAGCACTGCAGGTTGGCATGACCATAGGTCTCCCTATTTCAATATGGTCCAACTGTGAGAATACAACAACAATGGCACATAGCACTGCAGGTGGGCATGACCATAGGTCTCCCTATTTCAATATGGTCCAACTGTGAGAATACAACAACAATGGCACATAGCACTGCAGGTTGGCATGACCATAGGTCTCCCTATTTCAATATGGTCCAACTGTGAGAATACAACAACAATGGCACATAGCACTGCAGGTGGGCATGACCATAGGTCTCCCTATTGCAATATGGTCCAACTGTGAGAATACAACAGAAATAGCACATAGCACTGCAGGTTGGCATGACCATAGGTCTCCCTATTTCAATATGGTCCAACTGTGAGAATACAACAACAATGGCACATAGCACTGCAGGTGGGCATGACCATAGGTCTCCCTATTGCAATATGGTCCAACTGTGAGAATGTCCAAAAAAAAGAGAGTTGTTTGTCAATTTGTGTTTCAAAATACATGTCATTGCGTCATTAATGCAAACTGCGCCAACGGAAGAATGTCCCATGCTGATTTGTCACTTTGGTATGTATAACTAAAATTATATACCTCATGTGTAGATTCCTGTCATCTGATTGGTTAAAAGTGGGGGCATTGAATTAGCTAGACCAGCACATACAGAATTCTGACTATGCCCGTGGGCATAGTCTTTGCGGGTTCTGGACGCGCGCATCGCATATGCAGCATAGCTGTGCACCAACTGTAAAGCTGCGTGCTTCACGTAAACATTAATCAGGCCAGTAATGGCAGAATCTCGAAGTCGTTTTCAAAATCCTGTTGTTCAAACCTACATGTATTGTTTAAATGCCTATTGTTGGATTGCTTCTTAACACATTTCAGGGAACATAGGACCCTCTTGTGGTCACTCACAGTCCCTCGGGACCCACAGACATGCACTAGTGACCTCATTGCCAGGCCATATGTGTATACTGGTACAAATTGTGCAGAGATACGATATTTTTCAGGTCAATTTTAAACTCCATAGTTGGCATATATTTCATGTTATTTTAAAACACCTTTCTTTATCAGTGGCAAAGTCAAGTTTGACTGACGATTTCTCTCTTGTTACTAAATCATTTCCCTTGAATTTGGTATCATTGGAAACCCCTGTTATTCCTAGTGATGTGTCATTTGTTATGATTAATCAATTGGGGGATGTGCAGTATAGCGGAATACAGGGGTGGGTGGAAAGTGAAATGTCACAAAATTCACTGCTATTGTCATGCAGTGCATTCCCCTTTTGCTTGGAGGATGGGAATGTGTCAATGCACTTTTTGACAATAGCAATGCATTTTGTGACATTTCACTTTACACCAGCCCCCGTATTCAGCTGTGCTTCACATCCCCCAATTGCTTAATCATAACAAATGACACATCACTGTAAAGAGGAATAACAGGGCTTTCCAATGATACCAAATTCAAGGGAAATTATTTTGTAACAAGAGAGAAATCGTCAGTCAAACTTGACTTTCCAAACTTTTTTTGAGGAGTTTATTAGTCACAATTAAACACATTTTTGAGACAGCAGATGATATTATTATTTTTTTATTCTGTTTACCACATTAAATTGCAATTAAAATATTTTGTACCTGAAAACTCAAGTCACATTCTCGAAAGAAGTGACTCAACGTGAGTGGTGTAACACTGCCCGGACACATCTCTCTGGACAAACAACAAGAAAACTTTGAGTATTAAAAGTACGCTGAGGTACGCTTAAAGGCCCAGTGTATCATTTGCAATGACCCCAACAAGTAATCGACGAGTTTACAGGGGAAAAGTTCTGAAAGTAAAGATTGAATTAATAGCAACTACTCAACGAAAGGTTTCTGCTCAAAATTATATAATTTTACCGGAAAAAAATCCGTAAAGATGAAAATATTTAGATCGTTTGCAAACGATTTACTTATTTTTGGTTCGCATCTACGCGGTCCAAAATGCATGGGCGCTGTGTACTGCGTGTGCGTGTTCCAACGCGATGCATTTTTATGGATCACGCGCACACGCAGTATATGATGTGCGCCACAGAGTGCATGACGCAAGCCACATAGTACCCGATCAACTTAGAACGAATATTTGATACACCCCGCCAAGACCAGGAAAACGCATATGGATTTTCATGGTTTTTTTAAACGTGGTACATTTGACAAAGCTGAAATTTCTTCGGATGAGTTTGTTGATGTCTTTCTTTTGATTTATAATGGTTTTATTTGCAGAATCGCTTAAAAACAGATCATCTACAGGGCCTTTAAGGTTTGCCGCAATTTAGCCCCTTTGATTGCTAGCCCCTTTGCAGCCATGACAGGGGGCAGGTTTTCATATTTAAATGACGTGACAATAGATCCACAAAGTGCCTTCTCATGCATGATGCACAGTGACAATGTGATTGGCCCCAAGATGGCCGACGGTGCAAAGGGTCTATAGTCAAACTTACTGAATGTTGGCAGTCGTGACCAGCACTCGATCCGTAGCTAAGCCGGTATCAAACTTATGTAGTAACTCATATTGACTAGGTACGTCAAACGTCGTGATTGCACGAGCCTGGATATAAAAAAAAGGGGGGTAAAATCCATGTTATCTTCAAGTAGTTTGTCAACTTACAATACTGAGGGGAACTAATATCGTCTAGCCACCAAAAATAAACCATGGTAAATGTTTGTTACCATACCTCATACATATTCTTCACCAGTTCCGAAAAACTGAGCACAGGAAAACGATGAGTAAATTTTTGCTTGTTAGCCATCTTCATTCAGCTCATGTGCGTGTTGTACACTCGCGGTGTTGCATATTCTCTGCGCTGTACACGCTACACCCAGCTTCTTCATAAAGTGTGTACGTAGTAAACTATTACCGGGTAGCCTACAAAGAGTTACGTCGTAAATCTCGTGCGTAGTAAACTGTTTCTAGGGTAAGTGGAGGATAGTTTACTACACTTGCGCGTTTGTAATGCAAGTGGATCCGAGAATTATTTTCGGCAAACAGCAAAAATAACCACTGGCACGTAATGCTGAATGGACCAATGAGAATAGGACTTTCGCTTATGAATATTTATAAGTATGGTAAAACTGTTTTCCTATTGATTGCTTTCCGTGACGTAGAACATCCGGGAATGTTTTGGTGTCACCGGTCGCGTGCGCCAATAGACGCACATGAACACGCGTACAAAATACTCACCAGCGTATTTTCATTAGCAAATGTCGCACGCGCGAGTTGCGATACGTTCAAATTATTGAGCATGTAGTCAGCTTGTAAAAACGAAAGTGTTTTTACTTGATCGCAATTTTTAGCCTGAAGAAATACATTTTATCTTTATCGACACAACAGCCATGGCGCAACAACGTAAAGCAAGGTTAAGCAACAGAGGTGAGTGCAACCAATGCGCTTTTCTTGCTTTTTTGGCCGGTAATCACTCAAGCCACGTGGGTCATGAAAAATGACACCCAAAATGGTGGATGGAAGGCGTGACGTCACCGGAAAGCAATCAATAGACTACACTCTTACCTGTAACAAGTAGACCAATTCACCAATTACCGCATACTCAATATCCCTGCCACCTCCGAACCACTCGTCAAGCTACAAGTCAAAGTGAATTATCAATGTAAGTGACCTATATGAAAAAATGCAACATTGATGTCTGTAACTAAAAAGGACAAATTGGGCAATGCCAGAAATTCAAACATACATTTCAAAGTCTTATAATGCTTCACATAGAAGTTGCACAATTTTAAACACGTTAGCCACAAGTCTCAATGGTGGCTCCAGGCTTATTAAAATTAGAGCTGCGACGTTTAAACGACCGAAATTTAACTATCCGTTTAGAAAAATGCTAAACGGATATCCGAAACCAACTTGTAAAAAAACGATCCTCCCTTTTTCAAAGATCTAATGGCCGTTTTGCGCCGCCAGAAATGTCTAAAGCGGCAATTTTGTTCGTAAGAATCAGGCAGCATACCGCTGTGATGAGCCCAACGGTACGTCGGTAACCTTTGTGGTTTCAAGCCAAAGATGTACAGTTGCGTTCGCGGGCGGAAGCGATTTTACTGGTTTACGGTTTAATCTTGTTGAATTCAAAGCAAGGCGGTAAACACTGTTTACTAGCTGAACTCTCGTGGCCTGCATCATGTATGCTCCAATTCAATGAAGTGTCAGTGGTGCCGTGCGAACGCACATGATACCAGGTCAAAGAACTTTTTATTGCGAGCGCGGTAATAAGTTTTACTTTTTGTTATGTGTACTTTTCGTTTAAACGTTTAAACGATAGTTAAATTGACGTTTAAACGTTTAGAAAAATAAACGGTAACTCCCAGCGCTAATTAAAATCCAAAAATACAAAGATACTATTCCTGTATCCGCCACTGGGTCCTAACCCTCACCATAAGAGCAATCCTGCCAAGTTTTAAGCAAACGTCTTCCGACAATGCACAGCTCTTTGAGTCTTCTGAAGACAGGGATGCTACTTTGGTGCCTCCTTGCTCTGTACAAATAAAGATAATGTTGTCAGTCTTTTCCTTGGAAAAAATACAAATAATAAATAGACCGAGCAACAAAAGAAACACAAAAAAAATCCCCACTTTTTGACTGAATACAAAACCGCAGTCAATCTGAGAGTGGGAATTTTCAGCACACAGAAGCTTTACGCAATTGTTTAATAAAATTTTTAATGAAAATTTGAGAAAAGATTTTGCTTTTTTTGTTGTTGTTTGGTGTAAGTCCCTCCTCAGTTAAACCATACAACATGTACCCAACCACATCGCAGTTTCACAAGTTGCATCAAAAGTCATTCCACAAATTAAACACAAAACTGCCTTGCAGCTCATATAGTGATCTCTCTCAAATGACCTCACGTCCTACAGATTGCCACGTGCATCAGGATCTTGAGCATAATTTTTTGTGACACGCATCCACTGCGCCGTATTTCGAACACATTTTGACCAGCACGCGCGCATGTTTTGAACAGTTTCCATGATGTGCGTACGTGTATTGATGGCGTTTATTACGCAGATGTATTTTTCTTACAAAGATGGCGTCTGTGAGAGTGATTCATAATTGTAAAACGTTTTCATTGAGACAGATATCATGTACCTGCTACAAAGATCGCTTCCTCCTTCCTTCCGATTTTCTTGTCGCTGATTGTCAGGCATTTCTTGCTGTCCACGTTTATTGTGATTGTGTCAGCTTCACTTTTACCTGAAACCACTGACTATGTGAAGAATATACACAATAAAATATTGATAAGTGAAACTCAGATATACTCAAATTCTCACATTAACTGAGGCTACCAAGGCCAATGCATAGTTCCGACCTGTCAATCAACCGAACCCGCCGACCAATCACAACAGAGCTAGCAGATATCACCCACATAGGTCAAAGTGCACTGTACGCTCACAACATCACGCGATGTTCTGCCCCATACAATTTGTACAGTGTTGTATGCGATGATCCAGGTGAATTTTTGGTTTCAAGGCCGGTCGTTTCGCTGTTCAAAGGTAAGAAAGCACGTATTTCATGATATGACATCCCTGTATTACTGGCCCTTCACTCGGTGTGTTCTAAGATAACTGTTGACCCCCTGAAACATGAATACCTTTGAGTTTTCTCCAATAAATCTGTGCTTTCCGTTGAAATTAAGTCCCATTGTTTTGTGCGTTGTGTGTCGCCATTTTGACGAAAGCGTGTGAGCCATAGCAACAATATCCAAGGGGGCAGAGTTAACTGGGTAAAATCAGAACTATGCATTAATGACCTACTAAAAAAACATTGAAATAAGCAAAAGTTGGATGAGAGGAAAATGATCTTCTTACCTCCCCTAGACCAAAGTTGGCATTGATCACAATCTGACTTGGGTTCCCTGTGATTGGGTCACGGCTAAAAACCACACCTGCATGGGTTTTAAGGCAATAATTGAAAACAGGACAAAGTGCCAATATAATGTGACACGATCGCACGAAATGAGCCGGATGTAGCACAGTCTTGGCCGAGTTTTCGTGGATCCAGACTCATAAAATGTCAAAATATAATCCACATTGTGGGCAGTTATACCCGTGTACCATTTAAAATTTGCGAGTACCGCCCGGAATTTGCAGTGTATTTTCATATTTTAACCCTAACTCCCTAGGGTATACACCAATCCGGTAATAAGGTCTTCTTCCCTGTACATCCGCCATAGCTGGGGGGCTTCCACTGAATGAACTGTATGTTTTTGTTGTTGCTGAAGCTGCATTTGTTTACTTCGAACAAGTTGCGCCACGTCTTTGTAGGGTTGTGTGCGCGCAAAGGCGGGCACGTCGCGTGTACGCAAAGGCGGGCGCGTCGCGTATACGCGAAGGAGGCTCGTTCGTGCATGTAATGGATGAGCGCTTTTCGTTCTAACAGCAACACAAAACGCACAGCCCATGCACTGGACGCCCCCCAGCTATGGCGGATATGCAGAGAGGAGACCTTCGTTACCGGATTGGTGTATATGTAAATTCATATTGATTTTGGAGGATTTTTTTTTATTATGTGAAATCGCCCCAAGCAAGTAAAGAAACTGCCACTCTAGGCAAAGGGCTACAGAGAAAATAAAACGAGTAAACAAACACACAAACAAAGAGACAAACAGTCAAACAAACAAAAGTACTTAGGAAAGTAGAAAAAAGGAATTGATGTTCCTCTTAAAGGAGACCAGGTCATAGGATGGGGGAAAACAGCTACCAGGCAAGGAGTTCCAAAGAGATGCAGAACGTGGGGGAAAAAGACTATAAGAATAGCTCTTTGTTCTACATCTCGGCAACATTCGACTCTATTTGCAAGGTTGGGTCACATATATTAAGAACTAGTTGCAAGAACGTGGCTCAGACTGTGCGACATTCGACTCTATTTGCAAGGTTGGGTCACACATATTAAGAACTAGTTGCAAGAACGTGGCTCAGACTGTGCGACATTCGACTCTATTTGCAAGGTTGGGTCACATATATTAAGAACTAGTTGCAAGAACGTGGCTCAGACTGTGCGACATTCGACTCTATTTGCAAGATTGGGTCACATATATTAAGAACTAGTTGCAAGAAGGTGGCTCAGACTGTGCGACATTCGACTCTATTTGCAAGGTTGGGTCACATATATTAAGAACTAGTTGCAAGAACGTGGCTCAGACTGTGCGACATTCGACTCTATTTGCAAGGTTGGGTCACATATATTAAGAACTAGTTGCAAGAACGTGGCTCAGACTGTGCGACATTCGACTCTATTTGCAAGGTTGGGTAACATATATTAAGAACTAGTTGCAAGAACGTGGCTCAGACTGTGCGACATTCGACTCTATTTGCAAGGTTGGGTCACATATATTAAGAACTAGTTGCAAGAACGTGGCTCAGACTGTGCGACATTCGACTCTATTTGCAAGGTTGGGTAACATATATTAAGAACTAGTTGCAAGAACGTGGCTCAGACTGTGCGACATTCGACTCTATTTGCAAGGTTGGGTCACATATATTAAGAACTAGTTGCAAGAACGTGGCTCAGACTGTGCGACATTCGACTCTATTTGCAAGGTTGGGTCACATATATTAAGAACTAGTTGCAAGAACGTGGCTCAGACTGTGCGACATTCGACTCTATTTGCAAGGTTGGGTCACATATATTAAGAACTAGTTGCAAGAACGTGGCTCAGACTGTGCGACATTCGACTCTATTTGCAAGGTTGGGTAACATATATTAAGAACTAGTTGCAAGAACGTGGCTCAGACTGTGCGACATTCGACTCTATTTGCAAGGTTGGGTCACATATATTAAGAACTAGTTGCAAGAACGTGGCTCAGACTGTGCGACATTCGACTCTATTTGCAAGGTTGGGTAACATATATTAAGAACTAGTTGCAAGAACGTGGCTCAGACTGTGCGACATTCGACTCTATTTGCAAGGTTGGGTCACATATATTAAGAACTAGTTGCAAGAACGTGGCTCAGACTGTGCGACATTCGACTCTATTTGCAAGGTTGGGTCACATATATTAAGAACTAGTTGCAAGAACGTGGCTCAGACTGTGCGACATTCGACTCTATTTGCAAGGTTGGGTCACATATATTAAGAACTAGTTGCAAGAACGTGGCTCAGACTGTGCGACATTCGACTCTATTTGCAAGGTTGGGTCACATATATTAAGAACTAGTTGCAAGAACGTGGCTCAGACTGTGCGACATTCGACTCTATTTGCAAGGTTGGGTCACATATATTAAGAACTAGTTGCAAGAACGTGGCTCAGACTGTGCGACATTCGACTCTATTTGCAAGGTTGGGTCACATATATTAAGAACTAGTTGCAAGAACGTGGCTCAGACTGTGCGACATTCGACTCTATTTGCAAGGTTGGGTCACATATATTAAGAACTAGTTGCAAGAAGGTGGCTCAGACTGTGCGACATTCGACTCTATTTGCAAGGTTGGGTCACATATATTAAGAACTAGTTGCAAGAACGTGGCTCAGACTGTGCGACATTCGACTCTATTTGCAAGGTTGGGTCACATATATTAAGAACTAGTTGCAAGAACGTGGCTCAGACTGTGCGACATTCGACTCTATTTGCAAGGTTGGGTCACATATATTAAGAACTAGTTGCAAGAACGTGGCTCAGACTGTGCGACATTCGACTCTATTTGCAAGGTTGGGTCACATATATTAAGAACTAGTTGCAAGAACGTGGCTCAGACTGTGCGACATTCGACTCTATTTGCAAGGTTGGGTCACATATATTAAGAACTAGTTGCAAGAACGTGGCTCAGACTGTGCGACATTCGACTCTATTTGCAAGGTTGGGTAACATATATTAAGAACTAGTTGCAAGAACGTGGCTCAGACTGTGCGACATTCGACTCTATTTGCAAGGTTGGGTCACATATATTAAGAACTAGTTGCAAGAACGTGGCTCAGACTGTGCGACATTCGACTCTATTTGCAAGGTTGGGTCACATATATTAAGAACTAGTTGCAAGAACGTGGCTCAGACTGTGCGACATTCGACTCTATTTGCAAGGTTGGGTCACATATATTAAGAACTAGTTGCAAGAACGTGGCTCAGACTGTGCGACATTCGACTCTATTTGCAAGGTTGGGTCACATATATTAAGAACTAGTTGCAAGAACGTGGCTCAGACTGTGCGACATTCGACTCTATTTGCAAGGTTGGGTCACATATATTAAGAACTAGTTGCAAGAACGTGGCTCAGACTGTGCGACATTCGACTCTATTTGCAAGGTTGGGTCACATATATTAAGAACTAGTTGCAAGAACGTGGCTCAGACTGTGCGACATTCGACTCTATTTGCAAGGTTGGGTCACATATATTAAGAACTAGTTGCAAGAACGTGGCTCAGACTGTGCGACATTCGACTCTATTTGCAAGGTTGGGTCACATATATTAAGAACTAGTTGCAAGAACGTGGCTCAGACTGTGCGACATTCGACTCTATTTGCAAGGTTGGGTAACATATATTAAGAACTAGTTGCAAGAACGTGGCTCAGACTGTGCGACATTCGACTCTATTTGCAAGGTTGGGTCACATATATTAAGAACTAGTTGCAAGAACGTGGCTCAGACTGTGCGACATTCGACTCTATTTGCAAGGTTGGGTCACATATATTAAGAACTAGTTGCAAGAACGTGGCTCAGACTGTGCGACATTCGACTCTATTTGCAAGGTTGGGTCACATATATTAAGAACTAGTTGCAAGAACGTGGCTCAGACTGTGCGACATTCGACTCTATTTGCAAGGTTGGGTCACATATATTAAGAACTAGTTGCAAGAACGTGGCTCAGACTGTGCGACATTCGACTCTATTTGCAAGGTTGGGTCACATATATTAAGAACTAGTTGCAAGAACGTGGCTCAGACTGTGCGACATTCGACTCTATTTGCAAGGTTGGGTCACATATATTAAGAACTAGTTGCAAGAACGTGGCTCAGACTGTGCGACATTCGACTCTATTTGCAAGGTTGGGTCACATATATTAAGAACTAGTTGCAAGAACGTGGCTCAGACTGTGCGACATTCGACTCTATTTGCAAGGTTGGGTCACATATATTAAGAACTAGTTGCAAGAACGTGGCTCAGACTGTGCGACATTCGACTCTATTTGCAAGGTTGGGTCACATATATTAAGAACTAGTTGCAAGAACGTGGCTCAGACTGTGCGACATTCGACTCTATTTGCAAGGTTGGGTAACATATATTAAGAACTAGTTGCAAGAACGTGGCTCAGACTGTGCGACATTCGACTCTATTTGCAAGGTTGGGTCACATATATTAAGAACTAGTTGCAAGAACGTGGCTCAGACTGTGCGACATTCGACTCTATTTGCAAGGTTGGGTCACATATATTAAGAACTAGTTGCAAGAACGTGGCTCAGACTGTGCGACATTCGACTCTATTTGCAAGGTTGGGTCACATATATTAAGAACTAGTTGCAAAAACGTGGCTCAGACTGTGCGACATTCGACTCTATTTGCAAGGTTGGGTCACATATATTAAGAACTAGTTGCAAGAACGTGGCTCAGACTGTGCGACATTCGACTCTATTTGCAAGGTTGGGTGACATATATTAAGAACTAGTTGCAAGAACGTGGCTCAGACTGTGCGACATTCGACTCTATTTGCAAGGTTGGGTCACATATATTAAGAACTAGTTGCAAGAACGTGGCTCAGACTGTGCGACATTCGACTCTATTTGCAAGGTTGGGTCACATATATTAAGAACTAGTTGCAAGAACGTGGCTCAGACTGTGCGACATTCGACTCTTTTTGCAAGGTTGGGTCACATATATTAAGAACTAGTTGCAAGAACGTCGCTCAGACTGTGCGACATTCGACTCTATTTGCAAGGTTGGGTCACATATATTAAGAACTAGTTGCAAAAACGTGGCTCAGACTGTGCGACATTCGACTCTATTTGCAAGGTTGGGTCACATATATTAAGAACTAGTTGCAAGAACGTGGCTCAGACTGTGCGACATTCGACTCTATTTGCAAGGTTGGGTCACATATATTAAGAACTAGTTGCAAGAACGTGGCTCAGACTGTGCGACATTCGACTCTATTTGCAAGGTTGGGTAACATATATTAAGAACTAGTTGCAAGAACGTGGCTCAGACTGTGCGACATTCGACTCTATTTGCAAGGTTGGGTCACATATATTAAGAACTAGTTGCAAGAACGTGGCTCAGACTGTGCGACATTCGACTCTATTTGCAAGGTTGGGTCACATATATTAAGAACTAGTTGCAAGAACGTGGCTCAGACTGTGCGACATTCGACTCTATTTGCAAGGTTGGGTCACATATATTAAGAACTAGTTGCAAAAACGTGGCTCAGACTGTGCGACATTCGACTCTATTTGCAAGGTTGGGTCACATATATTAAGAACTAGTTGCAAGAACGTGGCTCAGACTGTGCGACATTCGACTCTATTTGCAAGGTTGGGTCACATATATTAAGAACTAGTTGCAAAAACGTGGCTCAGACTGTGCGACATTCGACTCTATTTGCAAGGTTGGGTCACATATATTAAGAACTAGTTGCAAAAACGTGGCTCAGACTGTGCGACATTCGACTCTATTTGCAAGGTTGGGTCACATATATTAAGAACTAGTTGCAAGAACGTGGCTCAGACTGTGCGACATTCGACTCTATTTGCAAGGTTGGGTCACATATATTTGTAACAAAGATAAATTATTAAAACACAAAAAGTTCGTGAACAAAATTATCTGAACTTAATAACATTAAATGTTAGAAAGCCAAAAAAACAAAAACCTTACTTTAACTTTAATTCGGTACTATTCGAGTGAAAATGGAGAAAGTGGATGAAATGACTGAATTTAATACTTAACCGGCACTTTTAGCGGGAACGACCTCCTGTACTACAACTGCCATTGACGACTCAACCGACTGACCATATTGTCTGAAAACAAACAAAAAATACTTAAATTTTACACACAAAGTCCTTTAACCTCTTCCACCTCTGTGGCCCCGGTTCAAATCCCGTCCGGGTCAGTATGTGGATTGGGTCCTCAGTCCCTGCTTGATTCCGTGGGTTTTCGCTATACAGGGTGTCCCAGAAAAAACGAAACCGATATTTATCGATGTTTAATCATACTTTAATCTCAATCTTGAAAAATAAATGACACATGATTGGAAAGCTTAGTTCCTTATCTTTCATTTTTAATGCACGTTTTTAATGCACACGTTACCATCTCCGAATCCATTCATGCGAAAAATCGGTCAGGTGTGAAAAAAACGAATGATTTTAAAAAAAACATGGAAATTCAATCCATATTTAAATGCAGGATATTTCTGTCATCCCTGGGTCCCCTGGCTCATTTTTCCTGACTGAGGTATCATACGAAAGGACAGGAAATTAACTTTTTAGAAATGTGATTATTTCTTTAAAATTCAGGTATCGCTGTGCAAACGACTTTTTGGTAGCCCTGCTTCATATTGTCTTTATTCATTCATGCGTAAAGTATGTATCATATGAGTGGTATCAAATGAAAGATGAGGAACTAAGCTTTCCAAATATGTGTCATTTATTATTCAAGATTGAGATTAAGGTATGATTAAACATCGATAAATATCGGTTTTGTTTTTTCTTGGACACCCTGTACAGAATTGTGTAGGGGTTTTCCTCCCACCTCTAAAACTGAGCATTTCTCTGTCTTCTCTTCACATGTTTCTTGAGGTTTACGAGCTACAGTGCCTCGGGTACTTTTGAGTAATCCTTGGTTTCAATACCAGAAAGAATTATTAATAATATAGATTGTCAGAGATACCTCTACTGCAGGATTCTCCCAGTAACAGAAATTGTCACATTCCATTGCTGCAGGAATCACTTTGTTCAAACAGGTCCTCTTGGACCTGGAGGAAATTACTGAAGCAGTACAGTCTTGAAAGCAATTCTAAAGTATTTGGTCAATCACGCCTTGTTTTCCACAAGTTTGTTGTATTTAATCAACTTTAAGAAAATATTTTAAAAATTGTGTCTTTTTGGTGAGAGTATACCTTCTGTACTGAACAGCTTGGAATGAAAATTGGGACGCCCAGCAGTCCTGAACAGCTTGAATGATCTGGAATTAAAATTAGGTATTAAAGTTTGGCATTCAAATATTGAGACTATATGTACCAGGGCCAGTTTTATGATGCTCTTAATGCATAGTTCCGATTTTGCATAGTTAACCCCGCCCCCTTGGATATTGTTGCTATGGCTCACACGCTATCGTCAAAATGGCGACACACAACGCACAAAGCAATGGGACTTTCAACGGAAAGCACAGATTCATTGGAGAAAACCCAAAGGTATTCATGTTTCAGGGTTGACAGTTATCTTAGAACACACCGAGTAAAGGGCTAGTAATACAGGGATGTCATGACATGACATACTCGCTTTCGTAACTTTAAACAACGAAACGACCGGCCTTGAAACCAAAAATTCACCCGGATCATTGCATACAACACTGTACAAATTGTATGGGCAGAACATCGCGTGATGTTGTTGTGAGACCGTACACTTTGACCTATGTGGGTGATGTCTGCTAGCTCTGTTGTGATTGGTCGGCGGGTTCGGTTGATTGACAGGTCGGAACTATGCATTAGGATTTAAACCACAAGAAGAGTTTGATTCTTAGGGGAAACCTTAGGGAGTATACTACATGTTTCTCTTATCCCATGTTTGGTTATTTCATTTCCATAGTTATAAGGCCCATACCATATACATGTACTGCAATCCTTACTTTACTCATGATAAACAAGTTACGTTCTTGGGGGGAACTCTGGGGGGAGTATACCACTGTGCCTCATAGCTCAGCCGGTAAAGCATCTGTCCAGAGTGTCAGAGGTCTCAGGTTCGAATCCCAATGAGGACCACATGATTGTTTTCCATCTTATGTTTGGTTACAAACGAACAGCACTATATCAGATAAATTTTAATACCTTGTCTATTGTGTTCATTCCAAGGTATGTTTCCATCTGTCCAGCGGCTGACATCTGGGGTGTGTCTTCGCCTAAAGGGAAAAAATATGAAATTTAGGCACACCAAACTGGCCAGGGACCTGGGGCCAATTTCATAAAGCAATTAAGCAAAAAAATGTGCTTAATCAAAAATTTGTTTGCTTTATATGATAAAAATGGGGTAATAATCAACATTTTACGTCAACTTGTGTTTTTAGAAAGAATAGCAGATATTCTTGTTAAAAACACAAGTTGACATGCAATTTCGACTATTGACTCATTTTTATAAAGCAAACACATTTTTGATTAAGCAAATGTTTTTGCTTAATTGCTTTATGAAATTGGCCCCAGGACAATGATAATGGCCTGAGCCTATATTTGGCACCAACTAGGGTGGCTGACATAATGATAATTAAACAAGAGAAATCAGGCTTAAAACAGGGTCAGTAAAATTTGTGATATTTTTCTCTTTTAAAATTGGTTCAAAATCATAGTTACTCCCTAGTTTCCAATTATTTACCAAAAAATATACAAATCTGTTTATATATGGGAATGTAGTGAAAGAACAGACCAATCCAGAAGTGTTTACGCCCCGCTCTGTAAATTCTACCAACCAATCATTTTGGAGGACAATGGTTCAGCATTTAGTCTTTTGGTGATCAAAACAATCTAATGATTGTACTCACTTTGCTTGATTATTTTGCTAAGTATGTGCATTTTAATGATTGTTGATTGTATAACCACTCAGTCAGTCAGAGACACTTTTTACTAATCAATATTATTTTGTCATTTTCTTTATCTCGATAACTCAAATAACCTTGATTAACCTGCATATTTTCCTGTTTTGTTGATTTCTACATTTGATTACATCCCATTTATTCATTTAATTATGTGTAACCCCGTTTGTCCGATTGTTTGTAGGTCTTATTTAAGTCTTTGTGTCCTCGTTAAGGGCATCGCCATATAAGCTGTATTGCTTCGGCAGATGCCTCCATAGTGCCACCCATATTATCTGTTTTTGTTTCTCATAGATGTAATTAATGTACAGTTTAATGGCATTATGGAAATAAATGTTGATTGGATGAATTGATTGAATAAAAGTTGCTAGATGCGTTTCTATGTGGGTGGAGCTTACTGGATAGGTCTACTATTCAAAAGCTGAAGAGATTACTTAAATGTACGTAGTTTACATACCCACAGCAGAAGAGCGGACTGCATATGACTTGCCATCTTGGACGTTCCCAAACTTTTTGTGGAATTGGCGGACAATGTCTACCTTCATTTCAGTTGCAATCTCAGTTTTACTGAAAACAGCAACCGTGCTGTGGATTCATAACAAATTTATAACAAAGAAACTGTTAGAAACTGTTAGAAAAAAAAAACATTTAGAGAGCAATTGGGTGGCTATCTTAAAGGCAGCATTGGTAATCTTGAAAATCAGAAATGTTCACAGATTTACGCCTAACTTACACAATATAAACATAATGACCGTAGAAAACTTCCTCTGAAATGGTTTTGTCTGAAGTGCTATAGTCTTTGAGAAATAAAACAATTAGTTTTCGTGTCATGAGAATTGAAAATTCAATTCGCCCCAAAACCATTTCGCCCAAAATTACTTCGTCCAAACACTACATCGCCCAAATGCCACTTCGCCCCAAAACCACTTTGTGCACAGGCCGTGGTTCAGGGCGAAATGGTTCAGGGTGAAGTGGTTTTGGGGCGAAATGACTGCAAACCATTTTTTGACTGTTTTCTCAAAAGTTAGACGAAGTACGGAGCTGGTTTTTGCTCAGGTTGGTTTTAATCATACATATCTTCAATCACACAGGGGGATAAAACTATTTGTAACAGTTTACCAATCATGTATACTATCTTTAAGCTTGATTCACACTGAGCCTGTTCACACATTAACAGGTGTAAATTTGACTTTGATAAAAAGCAATGTGGATAGAGTTTGAAGTCAAATGATGCACTGAAAAACTTAGAATAAACTTGGGTAGAAAGTGTTCCTGTGATTTCATTGCATCGGTGTACACCAAATTTCATTCACGCACTTTTTCCCAAATTTCCGTGAAATTTACACGGTTGAAGACGCAGGCTCGTCAATGTGTGACGAACAAATTCGTGCCACAATTTTCACTGTGCTCCATACATGTACCTTGCCCTAGTAAAGCAGCCAGCTCTTACAGTCCCCGAGGGTGGAGGCTCATTATTTATGCGAGCTCACATGTGATGGACATGATCATGCGCCTGAAAATTTATTTATTATTATTATTATATTCTGCAAAAATTCTGCATACAACATACAACTAAGCACGCGCGCGTGATTTAACTCGCCAAGCAACGCAGTACACTGGAGGAAATTTACTGTTTGCTTTTGAGCCTGCATCCTCCGGGATTGCAATAGCTGGCTGGCTGTCATACTCAGGCAAGGTATGGAGCACGGTGAATTTTGTGGTACGAATTTGTTCGTAGTGCATTGCCGAGCCTGCGTTTTTAATACATGAAAAAAGATGAGTGTGAATGCATAGTTCCGACCTGTCAATCAAGCCGAACCCGCCGACCAATCAGAACAGAGCTAGCAGACGGTGCCCACAAAGGTCAAAGTGATGCAATCATCACAATCACGCGATTTTCTGCCCATACAGTTTGTATGTTGCATGTATGCGCCAGTGACCGGGTGAATTTCGGTTTCAATGTCGGGCGATTCGCTGTTCAAAGGTAGGAAAGCGCATTTTTATAAATATATGTCATCCCTGCATTACTAGCCCTTCGCTCAGTGTGTGCTACGGTAACTGTCGACCCTAAAACATAAATACCTTTGAGTTTTCTCCAATGAATCTGTGCTTTCCATGCCGAGTCCCGTTGCTTTGTACGTTGTGTGTCGCCATTTTGTTGCGATGGCTTGTGAGCGCATAGCAACAATATCTAAGGGGCGGGGTTAACTGGGCAATCTCGGAACTATGCATTCAGCCATAGAATGACAATTGCAATAGTCTGTTTGTGAGAGCTACAAAAAGAGACCAGGGTCTGAGAACACAGATTTTAATAAATAACATCTGAGCTCAAAAGTCTCCTATCAATTTTCAGGTCAAATATTTAGGATACGATACCTGTCACATGCTTCCTTGAGATCACCTTCCCGTATCCCACATGAAACCTCATTTAATGCTTTCACGGCAGACTGCAGTTGCTCGTTGCGCTTTAAATTAAGAAAAAAATGGCACATAAAAAAAAATACTTTAATAATCAAAGAGAACCAAAACCAGAACAATTGCCACATAAAAATGTTTAGGCTTAATCCGACATTTTAGCAACCATTACTGACAGAAAATTCTGACAAGATTTTAACTGATTATCTGAGATTATCTAAGATTTTAACTGGAAGACTCATTTTATTGCTGTACTTAATTTGTTTTCTCAATACAAACCTTTAGATGATTCTTGTAAGCAATTGTCGTTATGCAGAATCCATTTGGAACTTCAAACTGTTGGGAAAAAAACAGCTTAATTATTATTTTCCAGTCAATATTTAAAAGTATTTGGGTTCAATCAAAATTTGAACATTTTACACACATAAGGGAAGACACACAAATCTAACCAGCGGTACCGCTCGAAAACAGCTCACTTAGTGTAGGAGGTACCGCGAAAAACTGCAGGTACCACAGTCGGTACCGGCAGTTATATTTGTGTCTTCCCTAACGGCTTCATAATGCATGACGGCATAAAGTTTCTTTTTGCTGAAAATTCCCACTCTCAGATTGACTGCTTTTTTTTTCAATCAAAAAGTATAAATATTTTGGCATTTCTTTTGTTGCTCGGAATTGACAAATTTCAAATTAGCAGATTAGTTTCAGATGCTAAGCCATTGTATTACATGACATCTTTACATTTGCAAAGTTTATTACAAAAGAAAGCACTGAGACCCTTGTTTTAGATGACAATTTGAAATTTCTTGTGCTTCTGCTTAATATGTCTTTTGGGGAGACAAATAATGCCGCGTCATTGTTGAAGCGTTGTGCAAGCGCATTGTGTGTGTCTATAGCACTCATAGTGCGCTGTACTAAGGTTCCCATTGGTAAAATAAACTGCGTCATGCCTGCCAGAGGCACAAACAACGGACATGCACATTGAGTCAACATTGATGTGTCATAATTTGACTCCCAAATGACGTATATGCAAGTTAATTGAGTTTGTTTTGCCCTTAATACCCGACGTATATTAGCACTGTATACTCGGTGTTTTCCCGAGACACTATGAAAAACTTCATAGCGTGCTCGGGTGGGATTCGAACCCACGACCTCCTGCAAACAAGGCAGTCTTAACCACTCGACCACCGAGCTAGCCGGTGTTAAGTATCCGGTTCGAATTAGTTAGCAACGGGGATCGCAATTAATCAATAAACCCAATTAACAAGCTAAATACTCAATACAAGTAAAATTATTACCAACCTCAACCATTCTGCATTTCTTCAGTTCAAGCAGCATGGCAAGCTGTGAGCCTTTGCCCCCAGTTAGCGATGATATACGACATGATGACGCGTCCAATGGTATAACCCAAGCTTCTAAATCAACTGTTGAAGGATTGCCTATATTAAGGAGAGAAACAAAACCATGTGATGAGGTTCGCATATTCTCCTAAGATATATATTTTGTTTAACTCAAGAGGTGTTTCCTGCAATCCATGCACCTCTCAGACCCTGTTTGCATTCTCATCTAGACTGCTTTCTGTGACATCACAACACCTTGAAAACTCTATGGCTGCGTTCGGGCGTGTACTCGTGTTAACACGAGTTATACTCCTGCGCGCGTGAACGGCAAGAATAACGACACTCGGGTCAATGAGAATATGCTCTCACTACTCCCCAACAAATGGGGAGTGTGCTCGTACTCCTGTCAAGTGTCATGTGATTTGTACGAAGATGGTGGAATATGGGTGGGATTTTTGGTGAATTTGCTCAACGTGTGTCAACTGGATAACTGAAACAATAACTCACTAAGGTTTGTTTTAGACGGCATCAAAGGTTCACACGACTTACGGCCTGTATTTCCTCAGTTTCTTGTGAGCAATGAAACGGCATTTTTTGTGCAGTGATGGCAAGAGACGTCTATCTTCACTGATTGCCATTCGCGCACGCGGACTGCGGATTTGCCGTTCGCGTTATGTGACCCGAGTGCAATGCGCACGCATTACTCCCGAGTAACGAGAACTGCACGCCCGAACGCAGCCAGTGTGTCAGGGTGCACATGTATACATGTGCATTTAGCACATGGACATACGTTAAAAAGCCGTCTGTGTTGTTCTCTGCCATCAGGACAACTTGGCCAAGAAACCTTTAACTGTAACAACTGTGCAGGGGCCAATTTCATAAAGCTGTTTACAAGAAAAACATTGCTAAATCCAAAATTTGTTTGCTTTATAAAAGTGGGTTAGCAGTCAAAATCTTATGTGATGTGTTTACAGTTGACTGGTGTTGCGCTATTCTTGCTAAAAACACAAGTTGGCATACAATTTTGACTATTAAACTATTTTTATAAAGCAAACAAATTTTTGATTAAGCAATTCTTTTTGCTAAACAGCTTTATGAAATTGGGCCCAGGTGGATTATGAGTAATCTAAGTTACCTCCCCCTAGCCTTTGTTAAGGCCTCACAGCTGAGTGAGTCGCGCACCAGAACGAGAGCGCTACCATGCGACGAGGACGGGACGAGCAGCGTCAGCTGTGAGGCCTTTGCTGTCCCGGAATAATTATTTATTAATGTATACAGGCCCTGTTACATTATTTATCCATGCGTGGTTGTGCTGCAAATGTATGTTTGTGTAAAGCGCGCGCGCGTGATTACAAACCGGTGCGCGCGAACCTGATTGGTTCGCATTGTTAGCTATTCAACGCAACACGCACACTGTATGATACGATCATTTAATAGCATTTTGCTACCTCTCAGGTAGCAAAACTCCGGGTCAGCAAAGGCCTCACAGCTGACGCTGCTCGTCCCGTCCTCGTCGCATGGTAGCGCTCTCGTTCTGGTGCGCGACTCACCCAGCTGTGATCTTTGATGAGGCCTTAACAAAGGCTACCCTCCCCCCAAACTACTGGCTATGAAGTTTATTTTATGATCTTAAGCTGAATCTCTACCTGGTTCCTTGTAAAGTTGGACATCTTCTCCAAGAGTTGGTTCAGGGCTCGGCCTTGTAGATCTGAAAAGCGAGCATCAAACAGATTATGTATCATAATATAAATGAGGAACTTCTAATCACTCAACTTTCTAGCTTAAAGCCCCAATACAACATTTGCAGTGACCTAAGATTTTACTTCACAAGTTGACAAAAAAATCCTGACTGAAAGTGTTGATAACAATGGTAAGGCGCGAGGTCAAAATATAAACGGTCTGTATTCGCTGGCAGAGTGTGACCTCAATTTGCGTGCGGACACACTCACTTCTTTGACAACGGTTCACGCTATATGCATGACAACGCGTTTCTTCATTCGTTTTGCACAGGAGCCACACGCGAAACATTTTCTGTTTAGTTTTTCTGTTACAAACATCACAAAATAAGGCAGTATGGTAGCATATTGCTATGAGAGTAGGTACGAGCAAACCTTTATTATTTTTAAATATTTTCTTCTACAAGAATAAAAGTAAAACACACTGTGCGCAAACACAATGGATGTAAAACGTGAGCATGAACCAGTAACCATAGTTACGGTTCAGCACCCTCAATGTGACGTCACGACTCTACCAGCGAATACCGGTAAATGATTCCAGTTAATCCCTCTTCAAATCGTTTCTCTGTTGACAGAAAACCGTGTGCCGGTTTGAAGGGAACCGTTTCCAACTGGCTGGGTTGGTCGATGATTGACAGGTTTACAACTAGCCGCCTGCACGAAGGGAACAAAAGGCTGCTACTGGCCGACGACTTCAAAGGGAGCCACCCGACCCTCCAGCCGGGCGCACCCCGGGGCATGGGTTGTGGTTAAATACCCTTGTTCGGGCGGTCACGTGATAAACACAATGTAGTCACACAATGGCCCGTAATCCGATAAGCTCTCTATTGTTCAGCGAACGTGGGCCGGGTTGAACATTGCCAATTATCTATCGTCTGGCCAGACAAGTTGAATCGTTTGCTTGTTCACTGAAAACGGTGCAACGGTGTATCGTTTATGTACCGTTTTCCGGTATACAGACCGTTTCTATTTTGACCTCGCGCCTAACAAACACCACGTGATTTTTTTCCTGTGGAAAATTGTACCTTTATGGTTAAAATTGTCAACTTGGGTGCTCTTTAAAAAAAAATTGTCAGCCATTCATTTAATACAAAAAACATTTTTTAAGTACTGTATTACTGCATCTATGTGGCTAAAATTTCTACAAGGCAGTTTATCAACATTATTCTTTAGTTATGTAATGCTGTTGTTCCTGTTTTTAAAAGTTTTCCATTCATGTAATCTGTCTTAAATTTACCTGATCATTGTCTGGCAAAAGCCTCTTGCATTAACCCCATTGGCGTGATACTCTGTCGGTATTTACCTGATCATTGTCTGGCAGAAGCCTCTTGCATTAACCCCATTGGCGTGATACTCTGTCGGTATTTACCTGATCATTGTCTGGCAGAAGCCTCTTGCATTAACCCCATTGGCGTGATACTCTGTCGGTATTTACCTGATCATTGTCTGGCAGAAGCCTCTTGCATTAACCCCATTGGCGTGATACTCTGTCGGTATTTACCTGATCATTGTCTGGCAGAAGCCTCTTGCATTAACCCCATTGGCGTGATACTCTGTCGGTATTTACCTGATCATTGTCTGGCAGAAGCCTCTTGCATTAACCCCATTGGCGTGATACTCTGTCGGTATTTACCTGATCATTGTCTGGCAGAAGCCTCTTGCATTAACCCCATTGGCGTGATACTTGTGATTACTGCATCTATGTGGCTGAAAGTCTCTACAAGGCATGTAATCTGTCCTTAATTTACCTGATCATTGTCTGGCAGAAGCCTCTTGCATTAACCCCATTGGCGTGATACTCTGTCGGTATTGCACTGATCTCCATGCCATCTCTTCCTTTCAAACAAAGTCTCTCAGATGTTTCTGCTTGGATTTCCACAACATAGTTGTCTAAACATAATTTTTTGGGGGAGGGGGTGCAGAAAGATGTTTTGTTTAGTATTTATCAAATTAATGGGCAACTTCGAACAACAACTATACTTTTCCAGTTTGACTACAGTCCCTCGAACAATGGAATATCCCTTGTTTGAGGGATTTTATTTGAATGGATGGACTCTGTTTGAACCTGTCTTATTTGCAGTAAAACAAAGTAATAAGCAAAGTGCAAAGTGTTTTGCTCAAGAGTACACGTACCATGAATGTACTAGACCAGGATTCGAACCCACAACCCTAAGAACTAACCAAGATCTTCAATACAATTCACTAGACCGTTGCACTGTGACACTCCGATTACTTTATATTATCAGAACACATCACATGCCAAAATGTGAAATAAGCTGTATGGTAAAAAATATCTGAATTTTACGCAATACAAATTAGAAATAATAATATAATAATAAGATACTTATAAAGCGCACAATTGCCAATAAGGCCTTAAAGAGCTATATATACAAATTCAGATTAAGAGTGGGATAAAAACACTAAGATTTACCCAAATTTTTATTTATAAAAAATTAAGACAAATACAATGAAAAATTCTAAAATTACCCAAAACACTGTTTAAAAAGGTAAGTCTTAAGATTAGCCCTAAAAAGATCAATGGAATTAATTCTTTAAGAAATGAGCTTTTTAAGCTAAAACTCGGCGTTTCCGGCCCTGCAGTCTAAAATGTGCTTTTTACCTACTTTGGAAATGTAATCTGCATGTGAATGTCTTCGCTGGCTGGTTGGTTTTCCAGTGTAGTAAATGTCGTGTTGAAAACTCCACTGATATTGCCGGATAAATAGTCCCATTGGGCTTGAACATGCAGCCTGAAAACTCGCTGTAAAATAAAGACAGGTTAAGTTAACAGCTACCATATTCTTGACAAATTAATATCATAAACTTTCTTGAATCAGTTATCCTCAAACACTGTTGAAAAAGGGTAACTCTATAGATTTGTTGGTGTTGCTTCTTACATCTAATTGAGCATTCTGTGAATTCATTTTAAAGTATTAATGTTTACAAAAAGAACAATTACTATCAATGCTAGAATAGGGCGACAAATCGTGTGTAAAAAAGCTATATTAGGGCGACCTGCTCAATCGCCCTAATATTTTTGAGTTTAAAAATCATTTTTTTAGGTCAAAAACCATTTTGTTTAGGTCGAGAAAATTTTTTATCGGGACTGGAGCTGTTTCTCTTCGGTCTGCAAAAATTTTTGGAAGCTTTGGGTAAAAGGTGTCATTTTGAGTCACTCTTGCCGAAATTTCGGTGGTCTCCGGGGAGAGTCTTCCCGAAATGTCGCCCCATTGCGGCATTCAGCGTTGTTACAATTCCTACAAAAATTCTTTAAAGGCAATTTAAAAGATACTTGTGTGGCAAATTGGACAGGTCATATGAAACAGGGGACTCTAAATTGTCACTTTTTGACCCAAAATTCGTATGTTACCCATAAGCTATTTTACAAAAACATACATTTATTGAAAATCGGAATTGAAAAGCAAAAATCAGTAAAAAATACTACAAACCTTGTAGCTTGTTCAACACCTTGCCGAGCTCCAACATGCAAACACGTCCCATTCTGATAAGATGAAACATTTAAACATTTCAGTTTAAGAGGAAGACATTTACTTAATATACATGAATTGCAGAAATGTAACCTGACAGTGCAAAATGAGTTGGATGTGGGGCAGATAGTGGGCCACGTTTTTGTGATCAGTTTTAGAAATTAGTGGTTAACCCAGTTTGATTAAAATATGAAAAATTGAAATTCTAGGCATTACGCAGGCACTGCTTAGAATTTATATTGCATTTTTGCATTTTAATGAGCAGCCGATTTCACAAAAAATTGCGTAGCTTGGCGCAACTTTTGAAAATTGCATAAGCCCCATAGGCTTGTGTGTAATTATCACAGAAATGTTGCGCAGCTTACGCAATAAAAAGTTGCGCAAGCGGGCTTACGCAGTGCGTAATAATTCGTGAAATCGGCTACTGATCAGACAAACTTGGCCCGGTCACAAATAATTACCTCCAACACGATGTAGTTGGTGATCTGCTTTTGAACACGATGTTCCACTCCACCTGAAAGTGATTTGACACCACGCATAACCACTGTCATCTTATCGTGACCTTCGACCTGAACCGTGCCATGGAGCATTCCAAATTGCTCATAACGAAAGCCATCTTGGTTCCTCCTGTCCAACATACAAAGTTCACAGAGAAATGTTGACAGGTCATAAAAACAACAATTTATTCTGCCAATTCAGTGTACAATGGGTTTGATATTATTTGAACTGTTAAAGTTCAAGTTCTCTGATCCTTTGAACCGTTATAGTAGTTGTAATCTGGCAATAAAGTATGGACCCGGTGTGTTCGATTAGCTTTCCTGAGTCATCCCCAGATAATGCTCTCAAATAATTAAGCCACAAGAGCTATGCAACCTGGAGAAGATAATAGAACACACCCACTCTGAACAAACATAAATCCCATTTGTTATACATGTACTATTTTCATTGTGTGAGCACTGTTTAAAGGGCCTGTGACATGCAAAACAACTTTGTGCCTATTAAGCTTTGCTTCATAATGACGGATTACTTGTTCAGCAAGACATACTATTGTTCGTTTGGATGTAAAATGAATAAAAGGTGGCCTTTTTCAACTTTGAAGATTTCATTGCAATAAATCACAGACAGAGGGCGCTGTTTGGAGTGCATCACATAAGGAAGACAGAAGGGACTTCAAGTTGGACTTGTGGCAAATTGTTGCAGTTTCTACCCGCAGTTTTGTCATGGCTTACAGCAGGCAACATGTAAAACAAACTCAAACAGCCATGGATTACAAAAGTTTCAGGAAAATTGAGAAAAAAGTGGAATCTTTTGTGCACAGTTGAATGTGATTTTCCTGTGTTTGCCTCTTGTGACATCGTGACCTTGGTCATGAATATGCATATTTGCATTAGCATAAAAACTAAAAACCTTCGTTCTAACCCCTAAAGCAAGCTCCAAATAGGATTTTTATGACTTTAAAGAGTGGTTTTAAAGCATAGATTTCATTGATAAAAATCCTAAATAAGGGGCCCTTTAAAGGAACAAGCTTGTCAGCAATGCGCGTGCGCAAAATTCGTACCACGAAATACGCAGCTCCATAGCAAAGGCATGGATTTGGCGCGCGCGCATTGCTGATGAGCCTGTGCCTTTAAGGCTCATATTAGGGAGGTTTAGATGCACGTAAAACACGAAGGTGAACACAAAATGCTTTAAGCACTTGGTTGTTACTTTGTGGAAAATCCACAAATGTGACCTTTGTGGCAAGATAACTCTTTTACCTTGAGCAAAATTCGAACCTGGGTTCTGAGACCTCCTTAAGATATGACCACTGCTCAAGCTATTTCGCGTTCACATTTGCGTTTTGCGAGCATCTAAACCTCCCTATTAAATCAGACCCTTAAAGAGCACTATAGTAAACATTTACTGTAAATACAAACTAAGTCCTTGTTTTAAATCAATGCATGCAACATTACCCCAGAAGTTCCTCAGTGGTCAGTCTGGTCATCCTGGCCAAATTGGCAGCAGCTAAACATGGATGGACATCGGTGGAAAAGTCAAAGGAAGATGTGAAGGCACTCCACCTGCCAAGAAAAGAAAAAAAATCCACTAGAGTTAGACTTGGGTCTTTCCACAGTAGGGGACATTTTGGTAACAGACCATATTTTTGAGGAAATACCTTTGTTGTTCTGAAGAGATAACTTAGGCCCAAAAAGGGTTACAAATAGTGTGACAACATGCCTTTCTAAAAACCTGTGTACAAATTTCCAATATACGCTCGTAACCGGGACGGACACTTGTGTTACATTTTAGGCTACCCGGTTACGAGCGTATATTGGAAATTTGTACACAGGTTTTGTTTTGCATTCCGAGACTTACAGCAAAATACATCGGACGTGAACCAGAGGCCGTTCATCACATTCATTAGTAGGTATCGGTTCTCGTAGGCCAACTCTGGAACAAGTAAAACATGCATTATCTTCTCTGTTCATCTTACGTTACGCTTTTGGAGAAAATGTGTGCACGTGTTGTAGTTGAGGCTTCCACAAAGCCATAACAAGGTTCTGCAAGTCCTCAGAACTATGGGCTTTGTCAAACCACAAGCTAATAAATCAACTACAACAATGGCATTTTTTTTCCAATTTATTTTAATTCTTTAGTCTTGGAATAAACCTTTCCTAATTAGTATAAAACTTTCATCATTAAAGATGTGCTTGTCCAAGACATGCATGTTCATCTTTTTGGCATTTATGGCTAGAGTCACAGTAGATTCATCAATTCAAACTGA
Organism: Henricia sp. BOLD:AAB3569; assembly: GCA_037783545.1. Lineage (NCBI taxonomy): Eukaryota > Metazoa > Echinodermata > Asteroidea > Spinulosida > Echinasteridae > Henricia > Henricia sp. BOLD:AAB3569. The sequence continues at coordinate 757,804 of JBBELK010000480.1, read as the reverse complement.
CCAGCCTTGTGAAAGCCAAAAAGAGGAACACTGTTACAAATCACTCAGAGTGTTTCTATTGAAGATCCAGGATTTTACCGGTAAACCCATTTACCAGTAACATGCCGGTAAATAGCTGGCAACGCGAAGTTTTTTCTGAGCCGCTCTATCCAAAAAATAGCCGAGCCTGCTGGCCTTCCATCACGCTTTGTGGATTTGCCGGGGAAAGGTCACATGTAGGGGTCAAGCATGTGCATTGGATCAGTCATTGTGCGGTCACATGTTTACATTTTCTCCCCTGTATGCGCACTCGGGCGGAACGGTGCATGTTTCTATTGGCGCTTACCGGATAAATTCCCCAACATTTTCCTTCCTCGAGAAGGAAAATTGCCGGGGAAAATCTTCCCCACCATTTACCGGAAAATAGCGGATAAGACCTGTTTCTACTGAGCACATTTTCCGTCTTTTCTGGCATTATCCGGTAAATGGTTCTCAATAGAAACACGCATTTTGAGACAAAGGTGGACAAATGTCCTGAGAAAATGTCCTGAGAAAATATAACAACTTGTTCACACAAATCTTTGAGCTAAACTTTATATAACAAGCATTTCTTTACTACAGCAATGACTTGTGAAACTAAACATTACCGACATAGCCCATTGTAACGGATCCTCCAAGTACGTAGCGGCTCCAACACACTACACTTGAGACCAACTCCACTGAACCCTTCCTCTGCAGTGCTGACATTGCTGATGATGGTATCAGGGTGTTGGGGAAGCACCAAGTCACCGACTCCAGGCACACGAAGGAGGAAGGCTACATCGCGATGGTTCTTATGAGGCTCGTGGGTTACGCTGAGGACGATGCAACAATCGCCTGTTGTGTTGGAACCATTGATGTAGAGATTTCTGGAACCCTGTTAGAAAAATAAGAATTTTATTTCTTCGAATTCCTTACTTTATGGTATACCCTTGTCAAGCATTAGCAGACAACAATGAATTCCTGTATTAACAATGCAATCAAAATTATGTCCCGTATGGATTAAGCTTCTTTGCAGGATTAAATCACCTAAAGCTTGTGTGAACAGGTTTGATCCCTGGATGAAATAAACCGACAGTCAACTTGGGTTGTAAGGTTGCAAGTTATGTGATCAACTCTGAGCTTCTCCCAGGATTAAATAGATCCAAATCCTGTGTGAATGCATGTTTGATCCTGGATTAAAAATTGCTCAGGATTTAAAATCATGTTTGGTCAAATTGGCCATTTGGCTACAATGGGCACCGAGAGCTGGAACCAAGCTTGGCACTATTGTGAATCATTCGTTATCATCTCTGGGTACTGCAGGTTCTCCCAGGATTAAATAGACTCAAATCCTGTGTGAATGCAGGTTTGATCCCTGGATTAACAAATTGATACTCACATGCTGTTTGTCCCCATGTGTCGTACCCAACTCAAACCGTGTCAACTCTTTCGCTTTAGCCACCATCCTATCAAAACTCATCACTCGTCGGCTTAGAGACAACGCCCCACAGTTTGACCAGAATAGAAGCCATCGGACACAGAGGTACCTGAAGGGGTACAAGACCCCGACAAAAGGCTCCCCAGGAGGGACACTCGGTGAGGCATACCGAGCTAATAGGTACACCAGGGCAGGTAAAACAGCCAAAAATGGAACAACTAACGACATAAGATCCATAATGATCGTTTGAATCGCGCCCACCAAAGCTATGTAGTGAAACGTCTGCCTTGTACGCAGGAGGTCGTGGGTTCAAGTCCCACCCGAGCACACTGAGTTTTTAGTGTATATACCGCGTCGCGTATAGGCAAATTACATGCATTTAATAAAGCTATGTACCTTATATGAGTCCCTAGATTTCATAATCCACAGAAAGCACTTACTGGTAACTGGATAAAAGTTTGATGATACCGAAGGGTCAACGTTATCAAGAGACTATTAAAACAAATAGATACAGAACAAATTCCATATGAATGGATACCAACTTGTAGGTTAAACACTTTGATGCTCAAAGTACACAAACGTTAGACAAGTAATGGAATAAAGTTCAGTAGTGTCACAAGGGCAACGTTATCTATTGTGAAATAAACCAATAAGGAACAAAATAATTGATATGTTCACCAAGACAATATAAATTAACTATTAGTGAATTACGGGCCGTCCATCAACATTTTCATGGTTCTAAAAAGCGTAGGAAGGGGAAGGGGAGGGGGGTCGAGGGCCGCGTAAGACTTTACATGCAGTGTAAAATGTTGACATTTCATGGTACTACCAGAAAAATGTTGATAAGTAGTATTTCGGGGGAAGGAGGGGGTTTTGAAAAATACTGCACTCTGTAGAACTGTGAAAATGTTGATAACTTTAGGCGGCCCCTTAATGGGGGAAGTTCACAATAATCCACATTATTTAAGACTAACTAATACTATTATCCATGACCAAGTTTTCACATTATCATCCGACGTTGATCATGTACAAGCAGGCGCCTGTCTTCTTTATCTATAAAACACATTACAACAACATCCCATCAGCCTGTCTGACTAAATTGATCACTGCTCCATTCAAGATTGGAACGTATTCCTAAGCAAGGAAATGGAACAAAAACTGGACTTGAAGATCAACAGGAGTCTTAAATTATGACTTTTTATTTATTTTATGGCACAAATACTAGCAATATATAACAAAATACACTAGCCATCAAAACTTTGGAAACACCTTGAAAGTTTCAGGTTTTTGAGCAGAAAACATATAATTTTGTGAATGTTAATTTTGTGAAAGCAAATGTAGGTGTATTCTAACAAAAAGCAATATATACATGTTAATTTTAGTGCCATCTTCGGCCTCAGCAGTGGGCTTTATCAACAAATTGGAGAGCATGCAAAAAGAAACGGCTAAACTTGATGTTCATCAAAGAATCCCCCCTTAGCAGCTACGACAGCTACACACAATCTCTGCATCCTGATTGAATACGCCTCTTTTAAGACTCTCCGGAGGTTTTCTTGGCTGGTTAGGCATTTCTTTATGACCTTACGATCCCACTCCTCCCAGAGCAGCTCAATGGGATTGAGATCAGGTGACTGGGCAGGCCATTCCATGATGGACAGCACTCCAGATGACTGCTTTCTCTCCAGATACCCCTTACACCTCCGTTTGCTTTAATAACTTGGTTTATTATGAATAAACAAAATAATACTTCCTTCTCAAAAACCTAAAACTTTTAAGGTGTTTCCAATGTTTTGATGGGTAGTGTGTAACATAATATATATATGACAAAACAGCTTTTTATTACATGTATAGACTGCTACAACAAGACATACAATCCATTATAACAGGCCAAATCAAAGTGAAATGCCCACCAAAATCCTACAAAAACTAGACTTATTCCTTATCAGTCCATCTCAAAGTATTGATCACGTTCACAGACGCCATCTTCGTAGGAAAAAATGTTACTGCCTGTTAAAATCTTTGAAATACGCGCACACACATGCTGGAACATATTCCAAACAGTACACGTGCGCGTGTTGCTCAAAATCTGTTCGAAATACGGCGCAACCGATGCGCATCACAAAACAATATGCTCAAAATCATGATGCACGTGGCAATTTGTAGGAAGTGACATCATTTGAACGTGATAAATTCTGTCTCATGGTGGGCAATTAGTGAATTTTACTACTTGAGTACTCGTGAAGAAACTACTCACGATTGATTGCGAATGGTTACTAAAATATTGACAGGAGATATTTACATACAACATTACGCATGTTATTGTCCTAGTGCAAAATGATATGAACACAGAGTTCTTTGACAATTTGCTTCTCTTCTGCTGTATCAAAGTGTTCCTGAAACGGTAATGCATGGTTCCGACCTGTCAATCAAGCCGCCGACCAATCACAACAGAGCTAGCAGACAGCGCCCACGTCAAAGTGCATTGTCTCATAACAACATCACGCGATTTTCTGCCCATACAGTTTGTAACAGTGTTGTATGCGGTGATCCGGGTGAATTTTTGTTTGGTTTCAAGGCCAGGCAATTCGCTGTAAGAAAGCACGTATTTCATGATATGACATCCCTGTATTACTGGTCCTTTACTCAGTGTGTTCTAAGATAACTGTCGACCCTAAAACATGGATACCTTTGAGTTTTCTCCAATGAATCTGTGTGAGGCATAGGAACAATATCCAAGGGGGCGGGGTTAATTGGGCAAAATAGGAACTATGCATTGTTCTCAGAAGAAACACACTCTTTATAGACGATATGCCCTTTGTTTACATCTAAAGCGCCCTCTACAAGATGGAAATCGCAAAGACTGTCAGAAGCCGAAACAAGAACTTTTGAAATGGCCTTTGTGTGCACGCATCATGCTTTGCACATGTGACGATCGTGCGTGTTATGTTCAAACACAAAACGCGCTACACGCACGCGTTCCAAACTGCCCCAAACCGGTTACGGTGATATGCCATTCAACTACACAGTCGTTTCTTATCTAGCTTTTAATGGAAATCTGTGCTGGTGATTCATTATCCAAACTTATGTAAAACATGATGCGTGCGCATAACGCCAGGCATGTTATGGTTTGTTGTGACGTCAGAGGACACATAGTCTATTATACAAATATTGACTGCAATGAGGGGCATGGTTAAGATTATGGGCACAAGGTGATCTCCAAGCCATGACTATCTTGAAGCCATGACTATCTTGAAGTCATTGCTTCGAGATCACCGAGGGCCTATAATCTTAACCATGACCCGAATAAACAGCAGTCAATATTTGTTTTATATACCGAATGTGTAGTTTTTTGGTTAAAAGTAACGATACATCATACAGTCATGACAGTGGTCCTTCAAATTTCAAATCCGGAAGCAGGTTTACAGCGGAAAATTTGTACATTTACAGCAAAAATTGTAGCATAATCACCTGGCACTTTAGTAGCACATTTCACCTGACACAGTTTTCACTAGGCCACTTCTCTTATTTTCTTAAGGACTTCATCATCTACGACAGACGACAAAACTACTTCGTCGAGATTCCACCATTACTGTCCTGCTGAATGTTTACGTGAAGCGCCCATCTGCATAGTTGGTGCACAGCTATGCTACACACGTTATTCGCACGTCCGGAACCCGCTAAATGAATATGCCCATGGGCATAGTAAAGACTATGCCACGGGCATAGTCAGAATTCTACACGTGCCGGGTCTAGCTAATTCAATGACCCACTTTTAACCAATCAGATGACAGGAATCTACGCATGAGGTATATAAAGACTGCTACATCACCTTACCAAATCTTGAGATGGTCATGACTGCGGCAAATCGTCTGGACTGAGCTTCTCAAAAAACGATGTCCCAAACGTAGTACTTGCATCCCAGTCCTCACCATAACGCTGCATAGATTCATTCATGATACCCACACAGTCTTGGAAGTTCTCTAATGCTGCTTGACTAACTGACACTGCATTGGAAATGAAAGACGAGTAGGTAAAAAACTATGAATTGTAGGATAGGGCGACAAATCGTGTGTAAAAAAGGTATATTAGGGCGACGTGCTCAATAGGGCGACATTTTGGTGTCGCCCTAATATTTTTGAGTTTAAAAATCATTTTTTTTAGGTCAAAAACCATTTTTTTTATATCGAGAACCATTTTTATTAGGTCTAGAACCGATTCTCTTAGGTCTGGAACCATCTCTGGAAGCTTTGGGTAAAAAAATAAGGTGTCATTTTGAGTGATTCTTGCCGAAATTTCGGTGGTCTCCGGGGAGAGTCTTCCCGAAATGTCGCCCTATTGCGGCATTCAGGGTTGTTTAAATACATGTAGATGAATTTGGGGCAGAATTTTTTTTTTTTTTTTAATAATGAGCGTGATCCAAAACTTTGTATTCAATAGACAAATATATGTGATTTTGCATAATAATAAAAGTTTAACAATCTCAAGAGATATGGAAACATTGACACAGCAATCCACTATAAAAATGATGATCAATTTGGTGGGAAATATGCACTATAAAAGTGGCTAAAAATGAGATCTTACGTTGCCTGGGGTGATGTGCTTTTAAAACACAAAGTCTTGTGAGCACCATGCCCACATCCAGCCATTTGTCCTCCATTAGAAAATAGAAATGACGTCATCTTTCAAACCCTAAGTAATGCCTACAGTCCAACACGAAGCACCGTCCCATTTTCCAAATTTGCCAAGTTTTAATATCTTTGGAATGTTAGTACTTACCCAAGTTCTTAACTTTTGTTTCGGTTTCGTTTACACTACGTTGACCGCTGCTACAAACACCGTGATATGAAACCTGGATTCCTTTCAAGCTATCAAGTAACTAAAAAATGAGAAACAACAAAGATTAATTTTAATTCAGCTTGATTTTCATAAGGGGTCGTCCAAAGTTGTCAACATTTTTACAGTTCTACAGAGCATAGTGTTTTTCCATCCCCTCCGAAATACTACTCATCAACATTTTTGGCACTACCATGAAGTAGCAACATTTTAGAGTGCATGTAAGGTACTACACGGCCCTCGGATGAAAAATAGACCTAAGGAATAAAGTCCCCTTTAGTGAGACCCTTCATTTGCAGTGACAAACCTTTAGTGACACTAAAACCAGTCAATTGTGGTGACGTCTTGTTGCAGAATCATTGACGAATCTCACTCTCAAAGCAATAGGAGAAACTGGTTACCAATAGCTGGGTACCAGTTAGAGTGACTTACATCAGCGAACTGCCGCTGCAGTGAGTGAACTCTCTTGAAAACAGGTCCGAGGCCAGACAGCTGCGGCGGCGTCTTGTTACACCATTGACGAATCTCACTCTCAAAGCAATAGGAGAAACTGGTTACCAGTTGAGCTGGCTACCAGTTAGAGTGACTTACGTCAGCAAACTGCCGCTGCAGTGAGTGAACTCTCTTGAAAACGGGTCCGAGGCCAGACAGCTGAGGTGGCGTCTTGTTACACCATTGACGAATCTCACTCTCAAAGCAATAGGAGAAACTGGTTACCAGTTGAGCTGGCTACCAGTTAGAGTGACTTACGTCAGCAAACTGCCGCTGCAGTGAGTGAACTCTCTTGAAAACGGGTCCAAGGCCAGACAGCTGCGGCGGCGTCTTGTTACACCATTGACGAATCTCACTCTCAAAGCAATAGGAGAAGCTGGTTACCAGTTGAGCTAGCTCCGACAGTACCAGTTTCAGGGTCTGGGTCACTTTGTTGATGGTTGTCTTGTCACTCCATGGGAAATTGTACTGAGGTTTGAACAAAACAAAAACTTCATTATTTATAGACACAAATAGTATTTGCGTGTTTATGTGACACTGCTGACGATTCCGCTCACTAAAAAAAAAAAAAGTAAACCGTTTAATCCGTCTTTAGACTTCATTTATAGTCTAGGAATACAGAAAAAATACAGAAAAATGTTGTTCTAAATGTTCTAGTTAGCCTTTTCTGTCCTACAATCTTAATACTACTGAATAAGACTTTGTGTTAAAAAAAAAAAAAAAAATTCCTACTTTTGATCTTAAAAAAAACTTTGTCATTTTCCAACGGATTTTAACCAAAATTTCACATCATGCAAACAAGGCTTGACAAATTTTATTGAGTGACTAAAAGGCTGAGATTTAAAAGCCATACGAAAAAAAAAAGGTCGATTTCATAATTCACCACTTTCGACTTGGCCTTCTCCAATGTCGATACACCGCTGGAGACTGGTGGAATGTGCATGCTGGAGCCAAAAGCTTCTGAGGAAATGTAGGATCATCCCTAATGTTATTGCAAACCATCTTGATCGTTTCGCGCAACTCAACAAGAGGTGCAAAGGGACCTCAGACATAGACAATTGCCTTGACAATGGAGGATGCAAAGTCGAAGGTGGCAAATTCTGAAATTTAGGGTTTTTTTCTTGTGGCTTTTTAATCTCACCTTCTTGTCTAAAATACGCTGGTGGGTATTTTTTATGCATGTCATGTGCGTCTATTGGCCTAAACATTCCCGGATATTGCACGTGATCGAAAGCTATCAATTAAGACATGGCACATTTATAAACTGCAGTCAGTTTTTGTCTCACCTTGTTTTGAATTTGCCCAAGCTGTGCTTCTGACGTCTTGAGTTCCTGAGTCAATTTGTTGATCGCGTCATCCAGTTTACTTCGCTCAGGTGGCTGTGGCCTGGATTCAAAGGAGAAATGACAGAAATTAGATTCTAAGGAGAATTAAAAGGATAGGAAACACATGTTTGAAATTGACAAATTTTTTAAAATTTACCTCTTTTCTGTTAACCGGGCATCAAGCTATTTCACAGACAATCTGCAGAGCCAAACTTTTTTTATAAGATAGTGACGCAATAATAGTCATCTCTGAGCATGTGCACAATAGAGTATGCTGCGACCATGAAATGGCCCTTAAGCTGAGCAACTTGTCTGCTATACTAAGCATGCCTCTTCGTGTAATGCTTAATCAGCTCTATGTTACTGGGCCCTGGATTCAGCAGCTAATTTCACAAAAAAAGTGTGTAGCTTGTGCAACTACTGAAAATATCACAGCTTGCATGTAATTATTGCAGGATTGTTGTGCAACTTACGCAATAAAAAGTTGCGCAAGTGGGCTTATGCAGTTTGAAAAGTATCGTGAAATCAGCTGCAGATCCGTCTAGAACAAAAGCGCCCAATTAGCTCTATAGACCCTTTGTACCGGCGGTCATGACAGGGGGCAGTCACATTGCATCATACACGAGTAGGCACTTTGTGGATCTAGTGTCACATCATTTAAATATGGAAACCTGCCACCTGTCATTGCCACAAGTGCAAAGAGTCTATACTCCTTTAATAACACTGACCTTTGACCTTCTGAACCCTGTTCTTTGAGGTTGTTCTCTATTAGTCTTAATAGGTCCGGAGGCAACAGATGGAGTTTAGTTGAGAATGCATCTTTGAGATCTCGTTGGGTTGATAGAGTACTGACATAATGACAGTCGTGGTCAAATTGTTCCTCTAGTGTCATGCTTTCACTGTAAACAAGGATACAACAAAATGTTTGACGATTTCTTCTAAAATAATAACCCAACTCATAGCAGTGGTTCAGGTTGAAATGTTGGCTGTGTTTATTACCGGACTATACCAGGACTGGCCAGTAACCGTTTCTGTGGGTTATCCGATGCATCAGCTATGCACAGGATATCAAGCAATTGATCCCAGAGTATTAGCAGGCCATGAGGCATTGGCCTCGGTGTCTTCATGTTCTGAAGGCCTGGGATAGGGCATGCTGGCCTCAGAAAGTATATATCTTGAAGGTGCATTGGGGCCAACTCAGCAGGGCATGAGGCCATTGGCCTTGGTGGCCTTGGTTTATGTAAAGGCCTGTAAACTCATAAAAGTGGTTCTGGTTGAAATGCTGGCTGTGTTACCTGACTATACCAGGACTGGCCAGTAACCGTTTCTGTGGGTTATCCGATGCATCAGCTATGCACAGGATATCAAGCAATTGATCCCAGAATACAGTCTGTTTGCCGGAGGATGAAGCGCCCTGTGGGTAAAACAAAGGAAACTTGCTTCAATCATGTTCTGAAATCAAAAGATGGTCATATTTTAAGAAACAGTTTAAGGAAACTTTTCATTGTAATGACAACCCACAGTGAGGTTTATGCTTGGGCGATGTCAATAATTTTGGAATCAATTTTATTCCATTTTTTAAGCAAGTAATTAGTGATTAAATTAGACAAATATGTGCAAACCCGATACAAAACAGTGCCAAATTCCTTGAATTCTACAAAGAATGGCTTCTGGGCGCTGCCATTTTGTCCGAATATTTGGAAAAGAAAGGCATTATCAGGGATTGTTGAATACAACTTTTAGTGTCGTTAATTGCTCAGTTTTGTGATTTATTTTTTTGACTTAAGGGATCAATAAACTTAAGTTTGCCTTAACATTCTTCATTATTAATTCAATAAAATCACGCAAATTACAGTGATCATCAGCAAATTGTAAGTGTTATACTTACCCTGATCAGATCAATATCGTCTGGTTTGCACAATCCCATGACAGATGTAATCTGCAAAAGGCCTAGAAATTAAAAAATCAATCAATCAATCAATCAAAACAAATTCATTTTACTTTCTGTCATTGTCTCTTTCCCAAAATGTGGTTAGAGCTGGCCAAACTATTGCTGGGGTAGTCTTAAAGCACCTGCTCACTATTGGGAATCTCGTAAATCAGAAATGTTCACAGATTTACACATAACTTACACAATATAAACATGATGACAGCAGTAAACTTCCCCTAAAATGGTTTTGTCTGAAGTGCTATTGTCTTTGAGAAATGAGTAAAACAATTAATTTTCGTCTCATGAGACGAAAATTCACTTCACCCCAAAACCACTTCGCCCGAATGGTTCAGGGCGAAGTGGTTTATGGGCGAAGTGACTGTAAAGCTTTTTTGACTGTTTTCTCAAAAGTTAAGAGGAAGTACGGAGGTGACTTTTACTCAGGTTGGTTTTAATCATGCATATCTTCAATCACGCAGGGAGATAAAACTATTTGTAACGGTTTACCAATCATGTGTTGGGACCGTTGGCATATGTACATGTATGGGGTGTAACATGCCTACAGTACCATGACATCAGAAGTCACAACATACAATAATTACAGGAAAATCTAACAGCCATATTTAAACTTGACAATAACATGATGCTTACGTTGTAGTCTTGAATCCATCTGAGTCTCACTCAGCACATATTGGTCATCCAACATCTCTGCTAACTTCCCATCAAACCTTTTTAAAAAGAAAATACCGGTATTCAAGCATTTTTTCTGTTGAAAGATTAAAGCCGAGCGGTCTAGTGCGTCGAACCCAAATTCCTGTGCCAGGAATAGAATGTGGGTTTGATTTCAGGCCGTGACGGGTTGTGGCACTTATGCTCTTGAGCAAGGCACTTGTTCCGTCCTTCGGAAGGGATGTAAAGCCGTTGGTCCAGTGTGTTAGGTTTCGGGAACACACTTTAAAGATCCCAGAGCATTCTTTCGTGAAGAGCAAGGGGAGGGATTCCCCGGTGTCTCTGGCCATTTCTAATTCAACTTAGATGTTGATAGTTATTCGAATATCTATGTTAATTGATCCCATTCCTGTAATTGGCGGTCCTTCCGCTGTTGGATGTGGTGAATAAATAAATAAATAAATTAAATAAATAAATACATCATTTGTAGAGACAGTTTTACCCAAAATTGTACTTCACGGGTTGACAAGATTAAGAAAAACCTGACAAAAAGTGTTGACAGTATGGTAATTAACAGACACCACATTATTTTTTCCTGTGTAAAATGGTAACTTTTTGGAAGAAATTGCCAACTGAAGGTGCTTTAGTCTCGGAAGGAAATAGCACTGTTTTAATTACAGTTTACCAATCATGTACCGGTACTCCTTCTTATTAGCGTTGACCAATGAGCAATAAATCAGGACATATTGTACCTCGATAGTAGCCATTGTAGCAGTCGTATAAGCCAGTTCGGAGTCTCGACTGCGCATGCGTCTCCCGACTTTGGTTTGAGATAAACAAAGCGGTATGCATTGTGTTTATCTCAAATGACCTGTGTTTATCTCAAATGACCTTGACACAATCCCATAGACGTTCATTGCGCGCGCGAGATTCCGAACTGGCTTATTCTGGCTTCACCTGGCTGAAAGAGAAGCTCTGAAATCCAAGATTCATCTACGCCGTCTACGTAGGGACAGTCAAGGTCCTGAATGAAATAAAGAAGAAAATAAATCATCTTGGTCAGAATTTACAACTTTATTGTAATAAAGAATACCATTTTCAGCTACTGCCTGGATTCAATTGCACAAAACCTATGCTGCCTGAGTATTGGACAAGTTTTTCCTCAGTAAAATCTTGACCTACCCATAATTGTTGGTTTTTTATCACCGACGTAGGAAAAAAATTCCGCTAACTGGTCGCCACTTATTTTCCTTATATTTTAAAATTAATGACCTAATATTAATAACACCAAAATGTTTTATTTAATTTTTGTTAATAATATTTTGAACTTGAAGGGAAGTGATTTTAGGAGTCATAAATATTCAACAATTTCCTTGAAAATAGGCCGCCCCTGTTCAATTAACACACTGCGTCTCAGTGGTGATCAGTGTACGGAATTCATACCCCCAAATCCTCTACAGTATTAAATCACATTAAGTTATCAGGGCCTACCTGTAATCTTTGTTTGAATGAGTGTGCCAAAAGCTCTTTTGAACTCCCCGCCATAGCCATGATGCTGTTTGCCTCATCTGCTCCAAGTCTATGAAGCGCCAAAACATACAAAAACAAAATCCTAAACATTGTTAAACCATGGAGAAAGGAAAACAAATTCAGCACATACAAAACAACAATACAGATGCAGATAGACATTAAGCTATTAAAAACAATGAATTAAATTTAAAAGAACTGCTAATCAGTGTGCTAATCAGTTTTCTTGTGTGATTTCTGTACTTGGGTTTTGTAAATTATGATTGTTAACTTTTGCATCTCATACTTTTCATTTGACCTTTGACCCACAACCTACAAAACGTCTGTCAAAATGGCGTTCAGTTATCGTGTGATGTTCCGTCGCGCTTTTCAGACTTTGCGAGAAAGTGGAGGCATAACAGGCGCCTTCTGGAAACTATTGCGGTAATATCTTTCAAAAGGAGAATCATTTGCAATATTTAATAAGAATGCTAATCCATTTTCTTTGGCAAAAATACCAAATTTTGTGCTGACAAAAACTCGCCAGTCGTGTGATGCGTGTGGTGCTGCACAGTTCACTGCAACTTTTGATTAGGCCGATAGAGGGCGCTGCACACCGGCACTGCAAAATAAAAACAAAAAAGCTGAACCAGTCATCTAGAGGCTGTTTTTACAGCACTAACATTTCACATTATATTGACCCTAACCGTAAGCCTCGTCAGAAAAAAAAATGGGAAAAAAATTGTTTGTAGCCATTTTCCTCAAAAAACTTATATAGTGATGTCCCCTAACTTGGCGCACTTCGACAACTCACTGGAAATCCGCTCACCTTATAGCAAAACCCCGTAGCAGAATTAGTTGAAACTTACACACGTTGTAGTATAATTCATAGGCTCCAAGAAAAAGTAATACTTTAATATTTTGACTCATCAACAAGTACAAAATAACACAAACAATCAGGACAAACCGATGAACACTTTTTTCCCGAAATCGCCCGGACTGTCCCCTAACGTGGAGGGCGTCGCTGATTGGATGAAACGGTTTGATGCCTTACTACGATGGCCCACAAAGACCACTTGCACGCACACACTGTGACACTGTACATAACGCCAGTATGCCTGGTTTTATTCACATGAAATGCCTATTACAGGCTTCCGTGTATGGTGTCATGACAACCTGAAGCGAACAGCGATGCCTTCACATTCCGGTGAATTTCTAGTAATTGGATGATTCTTCTCCGTATTTTAGTTTTGGAATTTATGAAGGTACTTGAGAACTTTATTTCCATTTAATGCCAAGTGCAACAGATTGTTTATTGCGCCAAGAGAGAACGGAAAGTAAAGCCCGCCACGTTAGGGGCCGCGCCACGTTGGGGGACATCAACAATATATTGTAGGTTACCATGGAGGATTCAAACGAGAAAAAAAACCAAATCTGATGACCTCAAGGCTGAATGGGATTAGATCCTCAACCTTAAAATCTGACACTCAATCTGACGATGCACGTTGCTGGCTTATTGGTCCGGGTTATTTAATGAAGAAAGGCTTTAAAATTTTATGAGAATTGTACATTTGTTTTTAATTTTGTTCCATCTCTTTTTATCTGTTGTGTTTTCAGAGGTGTTGATCCATTCAGGATTGGTGTTTTGGTTGGAACTGACAAATTCGGCAATAAATACTTTGAGAATGATAGATATTTCCAAGGTACAATTACCATTGTATACACCCTTTGCACCGGCGGGCATGTTAGGGGGCAGGTTCTCATATTTAAATGTGACATTAGATACACAAAGCACCTACTCATGCACGACACATGGTGATGCATGGTAACGCATGTGATTTCCCCTAACATTGCTGCTGTGCAAAATGTCTATTTTATGGGACACTTTTCTCAGTCTGGATTGTTATTAATATTATTTGACAATCACAGGCATGCTTTTTCATCTTGGTTATTTTAAAACAAGTGTTCAGTTTAAGAGACGGGAGGAAAATTCTACACACAACCGTGGGGGAAACCCACTGGATCAAGCGAGGACTAAAAAAACAGATTCGACCCAGGCCAACAGGGGCCAATTTCATAGAGCTGCTTAAGCATAAATGATTGCTCAAGCATGAAAAACCATGCTTGATAAAATGAGGTTACCACAAAAAATTTCATGTGATTGTCATGGTAAATGAAACAGTCCTCTAACACTGGTCATACACTACTTCTATCACATGAGGATTTCACTGGTAACATTCTCCACTAAGCATGAGTTCTTTGTGCTTAAACACCTCTATGAAATTGGCCCCTGAGGTGGAAGGCAAGGAAATTATCGCTATGCCACCTTCTTCCCCTGATCATTTGATGAAATAAAATGTGATGAAACAATTTCTGACATTGTGTTTGTTTCATTTTGTTACGACAGGCAGGAATCGTTGGGTTGAATACAGAAAGGACAAGTACTGGGATTTGGATGCAAGCATGATACCAGCAGAATGGTAAGGACAATGTAACCTGATGCTGCACCCCCCTCCCCACTTTGCGACAGCTAAGCATTTTCCAATTTATTCCCCTGAAGCAAAAGACTGCACTAGCAGTTTTGGTTATGCAGTATACACCTCTGGGGCTGGAGACTTGATGACTAGTTTTTATTTCAAGTCGTAAATCAATCTTATTTCCCAAGTCCATGCAGTCACAAGTCATTTTCTCCAGAGTCAAGTCACAGATCAAAAACCAAAAACTGACTTGACCCCAAGCCAGCAAGTTAAGAGACCAGCTCTGCCCTGGTCTAATTCATGGGCTAATTCTGTATAACCGCCCCCAAGACACTCACACTTAGAACTGCATATGCAGTTCCCCGTCAAAAAGTGGTTAATACAGTGGAAATTGGAAAGTTAATTTCTGCTTTTGTGAAAATCACTCATGACTGTCAACTATCACTTTTCTGGATCCCATGATGTTCGTTATGACAACTTTCCATTGAAATTTGTTAACTTTAATCCCCTCCCCCTGCCCCTAACTAGGCATCGCTGGATGCATCAGATGACAGACGACCCACCCACCAAAGTGCCCCCAACACCACGCAAGTTTCTTGCAGATCACTCATACAGCACATCAGGAACGGCAGACTGTTATGTACCCAGCACGACGACGCTTAAAAAGATCCATGAATGGGTGCCTCCAGTTAAGACAAAGTAACAACGCGGCTGAATAAAGAGATTTAAATAATTATGCGGTGTGTGTTCAGGGATCGATTTCACTAAGACTTGTCATGTATCATAGGTGCTAGAATCCATCGCATTTCACTGAACCCTCGATGGGTTTTATAGTTGGGTCTTTGTATAAATTAGGGGTCCAATTTTGGTGTCCCCGTTACATTTTACATATTGTTTTTGTAAATTCAGGACACATTTAAAAAAATACTTTCCATCTCAAAGAGTGAGTACATGTACATATAAAGTACAATTCATACAAAATGGTTTAAAAGCCATTTTAATGATTTTTGTACGAAAAATAACAAGTGTAACGGGGGACACTAAATGTCACACTTTTGGACCACTAATTTATAGAAAGACCCAGTTGTATTTCATCGATTATCGGGTACACCAGGGGGCAGCGTAAGAAAAAATTATTGATATCAAGTACGAGGGGTGCGGGTTGTGCCATTCCAGACTTATTTAAAGTCTGATATTGCGTATCACCAATTATGTATAAGGTATACTTTTTATAAATTTGTGAAGTATGCGCGATCTCGGAATTGAAATACATGGTACAATCTGCCCCCGTACCTGATAAAGAATTTTTCTTACGCTGCCCCCTGGGTACACGTAAGTTGTGTGGAGAAGTGCTACACGGCGCTATACAATCTTTAGGCAGAGCCTTTTGCAAAGTATCCATTACTTATTTGGTAGTGGTAACTTTGTGACGGGTCGCAAATATTTCTTTGTTAAATCAACCCTATGGCTTATTTTACTGATAAAACATGAACGTCTTGAAAGGGTTCTAAATTGCAAATATTTCTGTTCTGTCACTTCTAGCTGATGGGTATTTTTAATCGATTTTCATTTGAAAGCTGATGTGATAAACCAAGAAAGTGAGCAACTTACCCTTGTGCATAGAAAATAAACCCTTTTTTTCGTGGAAGGTGTTTGAGTATGCTGTGACAGAACTTCACGGACATCTTGTGAGATTTCCAACTAGTAATTTAGAGATGCATGAAAACATTAAACAACTTTAGACCGTTTTGCCACTGTACATATAAGGTTGGCATTAATAAATTTAAACCAAAATTTGTTGAAAAATCCTTTGTGTGTCAATCAGTTTATTCTTTTCCTAAAAATCATACAAGTTTGACATATTGGTCTCCACCTCAAGGCACATTCATGGTTTGTAACATTATATGTAACATAAGTTACCATGAAAATGCCCTTACAATGACCCAGTAAGCTATATGTAGCAGGACATGCTTCATGGATCATTATTTCACGGTAACTGACGTTACTCGGTTACCATGAAAATGCCCTTGAGGGCAATTCCACAGTAACTGATGCTGCAAGTTTGTAGGTTCAAGACAAAAACGTTGATTTTTATAACCAAGTTCTCCATCTTCAAAACAATAACTGTAAAATGTCACATCACACAACTTGGAAATAACATTTAATGAGAAGTACATACATGTATTAGAATTGTTAATTTGATACAAGGCAGTCTATCCTCCATTTACGAGTTTAAAAAATTTGGTTTTCTACTTGATTTTCTACTTGATTTCTTTTAAATGGTCTCAAAGCAAACATCCATTTTTGTGATATACATTGGTCATTTTACTTTTCACATATAATACAGGTACACACATGAAACCAATTCTGGTTTCTTGCATAGAAAAATGTTTTACTTAATTCTACCTGAGCACTTATAATAGCACTTGGACAGTTTGCTCCAGTGTTTTTGGTAGCGATTGTATCAAGGTTTGCCTTTTACACTTAAAAGACAATAAAACAGGCCAGTACAAATTTGAAATTAGGAGCACTTTGTTGATGTCTACACTATTAATATTACTTGAAACAATTCTATGTGGGAGTCTCAGGGCGTGTTTGTTTCGGACGAATCCAGATTCAGATCCGCGCAGATCCAAGGTGAACTCATTTACTTTGCACAGATCCTGATCGAGGAATCCTTCTCGAGAGATGGTTCCGCGCTAGATCAAAAATGGCGACATAAACATCGGGAAGATTTTTGTATGAGTAAAACCGTGTCATTTCAGTTTTCAATTGTTTATTTACAATGAATGTTATAGGAGAAATTTGGAAGACAAATTTGGTAAATAAATTGCAATTCATGTGACCTGATGAGACGCTAGTTGAGAGCTGTTTCGTTTGTTTCTGCGTGGTAAAACAACCCGGGATCTGGATTCGGATCTGTCATGAAACAAACACGCCCTTAGTGTACCACGATATAGAGCCATAGAAAATCATGTACCGTACATGCATGTAAACAAACCGTGACGTCATTGTTTCAGGTCTGTTACAGGTTATTTGGGCTACACCAATTAAATTTGGTTTATGATGGAGACCGATACATTACTGTATACAAATATTACATTCAACTAAAAGATTCAATTAAATTATACACTACATACAGGTTGATGGACTTTTTACAGGAAACGCCTCACACACACACGACAAATAATTTGTAACCTGACCATGGGAAATGAGTCTGATGTCGCACAGTCTGGGCCAAGTTTTTGTGACTAGTTTCTAGAAATCAGCCTTATTCAGGATCATTAAAAAATGAAAATACAATGGAAAATCCAGGCAGTACCCAGAATGGATTCACTGGTATACAAATAATGAATGTTTATGAGTGCAATGGGAGGAATATTTTCATGAGGTGAAGATGGAATGTTCTATTCAACGAGGCGAAGCCGAGTTGAATGGAACACATTCCAACCTTCAACATGAAACACCATTTTGGACGGAAATAAATTCATGTGGCGTTTGTTATCATTGCTATCAACACTTTGAGTAAGGTTTTTCTTGTCAACTCATGAAAAATTTGGTAATTGCAAATGATACAATGGGCCTTTAATACAGTGGGCGCTGGCGCACCGTGCAATGGATAAAAACGTATGGAACAAAATTGCACGATTAGTGACGTAGCATTAAATGGATTAAATATTTAACGACATGTGACGTGCTATCGTCCAATCAGATCACAAGGATCTACTTGGGCATTATATATTACTGGTTATGATCGTGAAACTTGGCCCAGACTGTGCGACATCTCACTCATTTCACATGATCAAGTTTCATTTAGGATTTATTTCTTGTCATTTTTATTTGTGCATCAAAAACAAAACAAAAGTAAACGTGATGAAATGTTTGACTAGATTTGCCTGACGACGCGTTCTGGTAAAAAAAAAAAAACTACACTTGTGCGAAAAAAAATTGTAAATTGACTAATGACTCAGCTACGAGATGCATTTTCACTTCCATTTTGAAAGACAATCTCAAACTGCTTTTACACATTTTTTAGCAGTTAAAAGTTTAAATGAACCGAAATGTTCTATTTGTTGGGCATTTAGATATTCCATTAAAATGACTGTAATACTCAATATACATGGGTCTTTCCACGGTAAATGGGGCATTTTGGCAACACAGACCATATTTTCGAGGAAATACCTTTGTCTGGTCTCAAAATTAAAAAAATAAGTTTCAGTTGTTCTAAAGTGATAACTTAGGCCCAAAAAAGGTTACAAATAGTGTGACAACATGCCTTTCTAGGAACCATGTGTACAAATTTCCAATATAACCAGGACGGAAATTTGTGTTACATTTTAGGCCATCCCGGTTACGAGCGTATATTGGAAATTTGTACACAGTGTTTTTAGAAAGGCATGTTGTCACACTATTTGTAACCATTTTTGGGCCCAAGTTATCTGTTCAAAAATGTTAGTTACCCAAGATGTTTAAATTAAAATATACAAAAGTAATTTTTGAGGTTACATTTGTAAACACATGTACATGGAAAATCAAGATCAGGACTATCTTACACTGTAAATAAACAATTTAACATTATTCTTGTTTTAAAGATTAGAATTTGCACAAGGCATGAAAGATCACATGTATCTTGCATTTTACATGATTAGACTTCATAAATATTCATGAGCAATTTATGGGACACAAACTTAGTTACGCCAGTTCTCATCTAGAAATCACTGCCAATGGCACCACCCATCTGTGTATCACAATGTTTAGGCACCGTCCAAATAGTTGTCAACATTTTCACAATTCTACAGAGCGTATTTTTTAAGACCTCCCTCCCTCCCCCGAAATACAACCAGAGCTGCCAACCCTCCTGGATTTTGGGGAGGACATCTGGAAAGACAGGTTCATTCCGTGACTCCAAACACATCTAAAAATCCCCAAGGTTGTTAATTGACAAGAAGGGTTTTTATCCGTGGCAGGACTCACAAAATTAGTCATTTTCTGAAGAATCTCTTGCAAAATTCGGGAGGGTTGGCAACTCTGCTCTGCCATAAAATGTAAATATGTTACAGTGCATGTAAAGTCCTACACAGCCACCACAGACCACACCCACCAACCCAACCCACCAACCCAACCCACCAACCCCCCCCCCCCCCCGATTGCATGGATGACGTCAAGATTGATACCTTGTTTCAGGTCTCCCATACGCTGTGAAGTATGTACAAAATTGTTGTGTCCTGACTCGCGCCCTCTCAAGTCCGAGCGCCAAACTCCAAAAGATGGCGACTTACATGAAGCGTACAGAGTGAGTGTTGTCCCTTTCTTCAAGTTCACATTGAGATCACTGTGCTTGTGCCAGATCAAGATCCAGATCCACAGACCTGTCGTCTTCAGCCCCTGGTATCATGTGCTATTATCGTCCGTCCATCTGTTTTGCCATTGATTCTCTACGTTGAGCAGGCAATACTACGTGATTCTATAGCCCTCTCGTGGATCTCCTGTAGCCTGATGTGAACATCGCCAAGTAACGGTCGATCTCCTGGCTCGCCGGCCCAACAGGCTGTCATTAACTCCCAACAGTTTTTATCAAAGACGTTCAGACGTTCCGGCCGCACTCCTGTAGTCAAGATCATTAGCTCATTATTAGTAAAAACCTTGGGTGTGGATTGCAACATAATCATGATATAATGAAATGACAAGAGCGGTCACACGCCAATCTATCATGATAGTATCACAATAGAAAACAACTCGATGATGAGAATTCTCGTCGTTCACCTACATGTATCCTGATACTATCATGATAGATTTGGGGTCACACGTGTTGCTCAGAGTTTGTTTGAAATGCTACGCAACTGATGTATGTCACAACAATTTACACTGAAGATCCTGATGCATATGGTCATCTGTGAGAAGTGATGTCATTTGTGAAATATATATCCGCTTTTTTTTGTATAAGGATAATGTACGAGATGCACTGGAAGAGTTTCACCACAGAATGCTATACAGTAAACTCTCGTAATAACACCCCCTGATATAAAGCTCTTCTCGATATAAAGCTCCTTTTTCTAAGTCCCAGCCATTATTCTCTGCATTGTGTATGCACTGGTTATAGCACTCTCTGGATATAAAGCTCAATTATTTCGGTCCCTTGAAGAGCGCTATAATGAGAGTTTACTGTACATCCATTTTTTTGCATTTGGGGAAAACTGCCATTTTGTATTACAACTAAGCACTACAGTCAATAGCAAATTCCAATAAGTAAAACAGTTTTTTGTGGGATATAACACAGTTTGTCAATAACTTATGTACTGACACCATTATCTCAATTGATTTTGGACATAGCGTTTATTGCATTTTGCAACGAAACTCTTCACTTATTTAGCACAATGTCTTTTGTTTCTTGGGTATACATCCCTTTTATCTTACCTTTCTTAACCGAGCTCCACAGATGGTCCTTATTAGCACACTGTTCAAACGACGAGGGTAGCCTAACGTGACCAGCGCAGACATACCAGAATAGGATCCCAAACGCATACGTGTCCACGCTACTGTCGTATTTGCCTGAGAAGAGTTCAGGCGCCATGTGTATCGGGGTACCGACTATGCTTCCACTCATCATGGCTTCCGGCTTACAGAAACCGAGATCGGTGATCTTGCCACGGTCGTGCTTGTCCAACTGTGGATGGATATTCAAGAAAAACAGTAAAAAGATTGCCATGTCATTATCAAAGGGGGAAAAATAAGTACATATGAAACAAATTTTATTTGTAAGTATTACACTTATTGAGAATGGCTTTAAAATATTTTTTCCAGGAATTACACTTCGAACAAGGATGCTTTAAAAACATGACAAACAACTTTAATACAATACATTTTTTTCAGGAATTACACTTCGAACAAGGATGCTTTAAAAACATGACAACATGACAAACAACTTGAATACAAATTAAAATAAACTCCTCAAAAAAAGTTCGGAAAGTCAAGTTTGACTGACGATTTCTCTCTTGTTACTAAATCATTTCCCTTGAAATTGGTATAATTGGAAAGCCCTGTTATTCCTCTTTACAGTGATGTGTCATTTGGGGGATGTGCCGTATAGCGGAATACAGGGGTGGGTGGAAAGTGAAATTTCACAAAATTCACTGCTATTGTCATGCAGTGCATTCCCCTTTTGCTTGGAGGATGGGAATGTGTCAATGCACTTTTTGACAATAGCAATGCATTTTGTGACATTTCACTTTACACCCGCCCCCGTATTCAGCTGTGCTGCACATCCCCCAATTGCTTAATCATAACAAATGACACATCATCGTGAAGAGGAATAACAGGGCTTTCCAATGATATAAAATTCAAGGAAAATTATTTTGCAACAAGAGAGAAATCATCAGTCAAACTTGACTTTCCGAACTTTTTTTGAGGAGTTTATTACAAGGCCTCATATTCATGTTTTTGGTGAAAATCTGATGCCTCTTCTTGCATCATGTGAATAGGATTGTGAAAACAGTCGAATAGTGATAAAACAAGAACATTGTTTTATTAAAAGAAAATTGTCAGGCTTGAATTTCTTGTTCTTTGTTTTTCAACTAGGTGGCAACCCGGCCAAGGCGCACAACCCTATCAGCAGTTAGATTGTGGCATTCCCTATAACAGCTTCCCATATATCGCATGGGTTGACGAGGCAACTGGGATTAAGTGCCTTGCCCAGGGACACAGACATGTTGGTCGAAGTGGGGCTCGAACCCCCAACCTCCGATTGGGAGTCCCGCTTCATACCCACTAGACCACACGCGCTCCCGAGATAGCGCATGTAATCTTCTTTTGTTTCGGGAGAATCACTGTCCGCGCTTCGCTTTGTCTTAATCGTGTAACGCGTAACGCTTGTGCCATTGTGATGCACACAATGGATTATTTCAGCATGGGGCCAAACTATTTTTCCCTGCAAGCCTCGATTTGGTTACGTTTATTTTATTAGGTGAAAAGGAAAGATCGCCGCACCGTGATAAAGGTCCAAAACAAATTAATCGGCTAAGATGAGGTTTGATTGAAAACAGTCCATCAGACTCACCAGCACATTTTTGAGTTTGATATCTCTATGCACCAACCCCAAGCTGTGTAGGTATCGCATCCCTTCCACTACATCCAATGCAACTAGGAGGCGACCGGGGAAATCTAGACCAGCCTTAATGGCAACATGGAGGTCCCGCTGTAGTCGCTCCATGATGAGAAGAACAGCTGGTGAACAACCGTCACCACCGTAGGAATGATCAATGACTGAACCACGTAGGGTAACGACACGATCATGCTCCGGGATTGATCTGGTATTGGGAAACAATCAATATAAAGCTGATAATCAATATGAAATGACTAGAAGGACAACTGGTATGATCAATGATCAATGACTGAACCACGTAGGGTAACGACACGATCATGCTCCGGGATTGATCTGGTATTGGGAAACAATCAATATAAAGCTGATAATCAATATGAAATGACTAGAAGGACAACTGGTATGATCAATGATCAATGACTGAACCACGTAGGGTCACCACACGATCATGCTCCGGGATTGATCTGGTATTAGGAATCAATCAATATAAAGCCTATAATCAATATCAAATGACTAGAAGGACAGCTGGTATGATCAATGTTCAATGACTGAACCACGTTGGGTCACGACACGATCATGCTCCGGGATTGATCTGGTATTAGGAATCAATCAATATAAAGCCTATAATCAATATCAAATGACTAGAAGGACAGCTGGTATGATCAATGTTCAATGACTGAACCACGTAGGGTCACGACACGATCATGCTCTGGGATTGATCTGGTATTGGGAAACAATCAATATAAAGCCTATAATCAATATCAAATGACTAGAAGGACAGCTGGTATGATCAATGATCAATGACTGAACCACGTAGGGTCACGACACGATCATGCTCCGGGATTGATCTGGTATCAGGAATCAATCAATATAAAGCCTATAATCAATATCAAATGACTAGAAGGACAGCTGGTATGATCAATGTCCAATGACTGAACCACGTTGGGTCACGACACGATCATGCTCCGGGATTGATCTGGTATTAGGAAACAATCAATATAAAGCTGATAATCAATATCAAATGACTAGAAGGACAGCTGGTATGATCAATGTCCAATGACTGAACCACGTTGGGTCACGACACGATCATGCTCCGGGATTGATCTGGTATTAGGAATCAATCAATATAAAGCCTATAATCAATATCAAATGACTAGGACAGCTGGTATGATCAATGATCAATGACTGAACCACGTAGGGTCACGACACGATCATGCTCTGGGATTGATCTGGTATCAGGAATCAATCAATATAAAGCTAAGAATTAATAATGTAAGGAAGAATTCACCAGAACACTTGCATTAAATTAAAACTTTATTTAGTATTTAGCTTGGCCAAAATCTCATATTTAACTGTCTCCTAGGATTATTAGCAGCTGCAAATAAAGATCAAACTAAGCTGTGCAACACCATGATAGTCTGGTCGCGGTCGCACGTCAATTACGCTGTCAAAAACAATGCTTGCCAGACGTTTGACCCTCGATACATACAAGTGTATGTACCAAATACAATCTGTCCACCGTGTAGTTGATGCGAGTGCTCAATCTACAATTTGGATTAACTCCACAAACTGCTTGAAGTACACGTTTACAAGCGTTTCCAACTGACCTTGTATAGTGGAACTCCAATGCCAGATCATTCCAGTGTTTATCATCAGGAGGGACGACCGATTTGACAGCTATCGATGTGAGGCCGGCCCAATTACGACTTGAGTATACTACACCGTACTGGCCTCTGCCGATCTCTCGTTCCAACTTGGGCATTCCTGCGAAAACATGGAAGACATTTTTTCTTTTGTTTTTCGCATACAATCCAACTGGACGTTTTTTGGGTTGACTTGGGTTAACATTTTTTATGCAAGTCGCTCAATACAAGGCCGACAGGCCATTGAGGTAAGGGCTACTGAAGTCGATTATGGAGATCTTTACGATACGAGTGGGGCTGGGAGGGGTAACTAGTCCGAATCGAGACAACCAAGTTGGCTCTACCCCTATTATGAGCAAGCATGGAAAAATGCCTTGCTCAAGGGCACAAGTGCCACAACCTGTCGCGGCCAGGATTCGAACCCACATTCTAGTACTAGCACAGGAACTTAAGTTTGATGCACTAGACCGCAAGGCCATAACACCCCACACTTTCTAGGGCACCTACTTTTTTTTAAAGGTTAACCAGGTCAGGTCAGGTCAGGTGTGCGTTCACCATCTTCCTCCACCCCTCCGGTCTACTTATAGTGATCAATCCCCTTGCGAACGAATGCTCTGGGATCTTTTAAGTGCGTTACACAACACAATGGACATGGGGCTTTACATCCCTTCAGAAGGATGGAGCAATTGATTGCTTTCCGGTGACGTCACCCCTTCCATCCACTATTTTGGTTGTCATTTTTCATGACCCACGTGGCTCGAGTGATAACCGGCCAAAAAAGCAATAAAATCGCATTGGTTGCGCTTACCTCTGTTACTTAACCTTGCTTTATGTTGTTGCGTCATGGCTGTTGTATCGATAAATGTATTTCTTCAGGCTAAAAATTGTGATCAACCAAAGGACTTTCGTTTTTACAAGCTGCAGTGCATGCTCAATAATTTGAACGTATCGCAACCCGCGCGTGCGGCATCTTTGAATGAAAGTACATGTACGCTGGTGAGTATATTTTACGCGTGCATGTACGCGCGTGACTGTTGACCACCAAACATTCCCGGATGTTCTACGTCACGGAAAGCAATCAATTGCCTTTGAGTGCCTTACTCAATGGTGCAAGTGCCTCACAACCTGATGATGTAACCATCTTTAGTTTGTGAGCCAGCAGCCTAAACCACTCAGCCACATTACTCCCATGGGAAGGTAACCATTTGGTACAAACCATAGAGCACCATATCTCGTAGCGAAGTGCTGTCCAGTGCTAATCTAGCCAATCGCGGTGCATGAACCTTGCGAACCTTCATTCGTTGTTCCTCAGTCTTCTCCAACCGACCGCTGTGTTTGTTCTCAAGCTGACGCAGCGATGAGGAAAACATGTCATGGGAGTTGTTCAGCCTTGACCGAAACTGAGCCATAGAAGGACAAAAAGTGGTGTAGAAAAATCCAAGGTGAAACGTTCCTACAAAACAATGTTTTGGCGTTCCCACCTTTACATCATTAAATAATTAGCTGAAAATTATCAAAGTTATCGTACCTGGGGCCGATTTCACAAAGCACTAAAATGTGTCGCAGGACGTTGGTATGGAAATTAGGATGCACTAAACTCGTCTTAACTTTTGTGAAATTGATCCCAGGTCTCAGTGGCTGGTTGATAATTTGTACTAACTAGTGAGACCTGTTACTTGATTTAAATACATGATCAGGGGCCAATTTTACAAAGTGCTAAGACGCGTCTTAGGAAGGGTCACACTTATCTTGGGTGTTGGTATGGGAATTAGGATGCACTGAACTCGTCTTAACTTTTGTGAAATCGATCCCAGGTCTCAGTGGCTAGTTGATAATTTGTACTAACTGGTGAGACCTGTTACTTGATTTAAATACATGACCGGGGCCAATTTCACAAAGCGCTAAGATACGTCTTAGGAAGGGTTACTCTTATCTTGAGATGTTGGTATGGGAATTAGGAAGCATTGAACTCGTCTTAATTTTTGTGAAATCTAACCGTTTCCATTTTTTGTTTTCTAAAATTCTACACAATTTAGAAATTGCATGGAAATTTCTTTTTTTTAAATTAGAAAACAATGGATGGCGCCTTGATGGGATTTATGCACTGCAAAGTCGTCAGGAAACCCTTAGAATCTGTTCACTTTGTAATTCTGTTTTCTTTGAACTGATTACCCTGCATTTTTACCTAAGTTAAGTTAGTCTTATATAGTGTTAGTGTTGTATAGTTATATTGTATTTTCTTTTGTATTTGTATAAATTTTGCTTGTACAGCGCCATGAGCGTCATGGCTGACAGACCTGAGCGCTCTATAAGAGGCCACTATTATTATTATTATTATTAGAATGTTATGGTTAAGATCGATCTATTGACGTCTGTTTTGTGTTTACCTGTGAGCAGATACTCCGTGCTAGTTTAGTTTCATCTAGATTACTCAGTAGGTTCATGGCTACTTTGCGTTTCCAGTCTTAGGGTTAAGATCAATCTACTGACGTCTGTTTTGTGTTTACCTGTGAGCAGATACTCCGTGCTAGTTTCGTCTCATCTAGATTACTCAGTAGGTTCATGGCTACTTTGCGTTTCCAGTCTTAGGGTTAAGATCGATCTACTGACCTCTGTTTTGTGTGTACCTGTGAGCAGATACTCCGTGCTAGTTTCGTCTTATCTAGATTACTCAGTAGGTTCATGGCTACTTTGCGTTACCAGTCTTAGGGTTAAGATCAATCTATTGACGTCTGTTTTGTGTTTACCTGTGAGCAGATACTCCGTGCTAGTTTAGTTTCATCTAGATTACTCAGTAGGTTCATGGCTACTTTGCGTTTCCAGTCTTAGGGTTAAGATCAATCTACTGACGTCTGTTTTGTGTTTACCTGTGAGCAGATACTTCGTGCTAGTTTAGTTTCATCTAGATTACTCAGTAGGTTCATGGCTACTTTGCGTTTCCAGTCTTAGGGTTAAGATCAATCTACTGACGTCCGTTTTGTGTTTACCTGTGAGCAAATACTCCGTGCTAGTTTAGTTTCATCTAGATTACTCAGTAGGTTCATGGCTACTTTGCGTTTCCAGTCTTAGGGTTAAGATCAATCTACTGACGTCTGTTTTGTGTTTACCTGTGAGCAGATACTCCGTGCTAGTTTGGTCTCATCTAGATTACTCAGTAGGTTCATGGCTACTTTGCGTTTCCAGTCTTAGGGTTAAGATCGATCTACTGACGTCTGTTTTGTGTGTACCTGCAGTATGTGAGCAGATACTCCGGGCTAGTTTCGTCTTATCTAGATTACTCAGTAGGTTCATGGCTACTTTGCGTTTCCAGTCTTAGGGTTAAGATCAATCTACGTGACGTCTGTTTTGTGTTTACCTGTGAGCAGATACTCCGTGCTAGTTTGGTGTCATCTACATTACTCAGTAGGTTCATGGCTACTTTGCGTTTCCAGTCTTAGGATTAAGATCGATCTATTGACGTCTGTTTTGTGTTTACCTGTGAGCAGATACTCCGTGCTAGTTTGGTCTCATCTAGATTACTCAGTAGGTTCATGGCTACTTTGCGTTTCCAGTCTTAGGGTTAAGATCAATCTATTGACGTCTGTTTTGTGTTTACCTGTGAGCAGATACTCCGTGCTAGTTTCGTTTCATCTAGATTACTCAGTATAGTCTACACCCTTATGGCGTAAAAATATCATTTGTGTGCAACTTCGGGTACAATCTTTGATTTTTTCATGGATTACTCCTTGGTTAGTGGGAAACCCAAATCCGCTTGTTGCCTAATTTTGCTGACCCCGAAAAGGTGCTTTTTCGAGGTTTTTTGGTAATAAAAATGCAGACGACGCGACGTGGAATTTAGCGCACGGAGAAATATTACCCAATCACGAAGATGCCCAACTAGGAATCTTTCTGTATTAAGAACTGTACACACTGCGTTCGAATTTGGGTTCAATTCGCAAAGTGATCAGGTGATGGTATCGCACACTACAGACAAGGCTAGCTTCTACTACTGTTTATGCAGTCACAAGATACGTGTTAATTTTGGCCGTGCCGTATCGCCATATGTGAAATCACGTCTGTGAAGTTGTCAGTGTCACTATATCAGGTTTGTTTATGCTTGTATAATCATGGAGGTAGCTAGCTATTAGGAATGTCAATGTTTCCCAAACTTAACAACATTGCGACAACCATCGACTGTCCATTTCGTAGGGCAGTTTCTTCAAATTGTTCTTGTCCATGACTGTCCATTTCGTGGGGCAGTTTCTTCAGTTTGTTCCTTGAGGACATGCACTGGTTGCGCTTTGCACATATCGTGCTTCTATTGTTAAACGGTTTAAGTAACAAAAGGTGTCCCACGAAATGGCGGCTATTCGATACGGTCTATACGGAAACAGGATAAAGCTGGGGTTACTATGGGGGAGGTGGGTGGTTTTCATACATGGGAATAAAGCTGTCTGGAGAGACGAGACGTTTTGGACGCGTTGTAAAAGTCGAGCTGTCTTAATGTAGCTATAGGCCTACAGTATATGTTTATATTTCGCTGATCATTCGTGGCGAATTTGTAGTTGTACCCTTTGCTTAATTCAAGCGAATTAGTACCTGATGAGGGTATCATTTTCAGTGACCCCATTTTTTATGAGTTTACAAGAAAAACTGGAACGAACACTCAACACTGTACTCAGACGTTATTAATTTTCCTTCAAACGATCTTTTAAACATGAATAAGTGTAAATCTAATGAAACAAATTGGAGGGGCAAATACGAAGATTTTACTAGGAACAAAATTAGAATTCTCCCGAGTTGCCTCATCTATGTTTCGTGCAGGAGGGCTATATGATGACGTCCGACTTATCTTTCCCTAATTGCGTGGAATTTGTTTCGTGTGGGGATCGGCATTGTATTGAAAAAGCGATCTCGTCTTTTGTCATTCATTTTAATAGCACTTTGGTTTAAATTACGTTCGTTTCTGGTTCATAGAGTGTTTTTTTTTCAATCGTTACATAGTTTCAAAATTTGTCCAAGACAGTTTTATCAATGGGCTTCGAGTAGAAATAGGCCTAACCCCCTTTTAACAGTTTTAATACCAATCATCTGTTCTGCCTTTAAAACCCAGTGTTGTTTAGTTTTCTAATCCGGTCAAAATTTCGTATGTCATCGCACATTTAAAAGGACCATATTTTCAGATTATTAAAGTTCACATAGTTTGAGTAACGTCGACTGCACTTATCTTTTTTTTTTCTAAATATTTGGACTAGTAGATGATATTATGGCAAAATAAAAGCCTAATAAGCCCGAACAAAATACCGTTCTGAATATTTCTGGTACACAAATCATGCACAAGTGACTCCAGTCTCTACAGGCAGGCTACCATCATATCTTTCCGACCTAGTCCAACGGCATCATTCAAATCGTGAATCCATGAGATCCAACAACAAACCCCTCCTAGCGAAAGTTTATTCCAAGAGATCTTGGGGTGAAAGGTCCTTTGCCTCAGCAGCTTCATCCTTGTGGAACAAGGTACCAGAACACATCA
Organism: Henricia sp. BOLD:AAB3569; assembly: GCA_037783545.1. Taxonomy (NCBI): domain Eukaryota; kingdom Metazoa; phylum Echinodermata; class Asteroidea; order Spinulosida; family Echinasteridae; genus Henricia; species Henricia sp. BOLD:AAB3569. The sequence goes on along the minus strand of JBBELK010000480.1, from coordinate 727,884 downwards.
AGCTATCGCCATCACTTGCAACTTTTAAAACATCACTTAAAACACATTTGATGAAATTTCATTAACTGACTGAACTCCATGATTGTGATATTAGATTTTTAATGTGTCTGACTGCGCCATGAGCATATTTTTTTTATGGATACCGGCGCATTATAAATTTTCATTATTATTATTATTATTATTATAGGGAGCATGCTGTTTTAGTATCATGATTAAGTGATTACTTTTAGGGATTATTACCCAGGGACCGCCGGGGTGAATGAATTCGATACAAATGTGGACAAATCCATATGAGTTTGGGAAATCTGAATGCAGTGAAAAGCAACTTGGCTCCACCGGGATTCGAACCGCATTCCTTCTGCTTAACGTGCAGATGCCCTACCAATTGAGCTATAAAGCCAACTGGTGGTCTCGAATCACGGTAGTACAGTTGTTCCTCACTGATTGGGATTGGCTATTACGTGAGCTTAGCAAGGCATACAGAGAAATAACCACCCCTCCCAGAGATTAAGTTTTGTTAGTTTTGTTTTCATAAAAATCGTCTATAAAACACTAATTTATTACAGAAAAACAACTCTAACAAGCCTGAAATTATTCATACCCTTACCATATTTTGAATCGTTTAAATTTTGAGGAATAGGAGTCTTTTGGCTTAAGTTACAAGAGTGTGACAGGCAGCTGAAGGAATGACTGCAAAGAGACATTTCAAGAAATACATGTACATCATTTCGGGGGTATTTTATTGACAGATTTGCAGAAAATATGTCTAGCTTCCTTAGATCAGTTCAAAGTCCTTTTTACAATCAATGGAAAATGCCTTCTGGTACTGGCTCACAACGTATCTGCGTGGAATTTGGCCCACTCCGCTAAAGTCTCCAGGTCTTTGAGGTTGAAAGGGTCTCCCCCATCTCGATTGAGTTGAGGTCCGGACTTTGGCCTGGCCACTCTACGCCTGCAGCATTATCCCGGAACCATTCCGTGACTGACTTGGCAGTGTGTTTTGGGTCGTTGTCCTGCTGATATGTCAAAATGCTCCCTGAGTTTCTCTGCGGACTGCTTGATGTTTTTCTCCAGGATCTTGATGTACTCAGTCACACACTTTGGCGGGCTTTAATGTTAAATATCTTCATTACGAGTTAATTGAAAAGCTCATTACAAGTTCTGCTAGACAGTTGTCCGCTAGTTGTTGGGCCGCGACAGGTTGTGGCACTTGTGCTCTTGAGAAAGGCACTTAATCAAACTTTCTCCATCCTTCGGAAGGGATGTAAAGCCGTTGGTCCGGTGTGTTAGGTAAGGTAACGCACTTTAAAGATCCCAGAGCGTTTCTTCGTGAAGAGAAGGGGAGGGATTCCCCGGTGTCTCTGGCCATATCTAATTCATCATGGGTTTCCTCACGCTTGCCGCGCGAGCGACAGTGCAATGGGCACTATTGAGGAATCCTTGGTTTCAGTACCAGAAATAAATAATAATAATAATAATAATAATAATAATATGCGTTAGCCGTCATAGTTATGAAGAATAGTTTTCGAAGTTCCACGTATATTATTAATCTTGATCACATGAATCCAAAATTTATTCATCTTAAGACTTTCAAAAATAAATCAACTTGGCATCCTCAAAACCTTGAAAAAACCTCTCCCCTCCCATCAAACATTATGCTAATGGAGCCCAGTACGATCTAAGATAACCTTGACCTTATTCACACGACCCTGACTTGTCTTTAGATATTCACTTGGCATTCTCAAAATCCGAGAAAGAAATCACCAAAATTACCCAAATTGTGCCAGTGAGGCCCAACAAATGCAATACACAATTTCCATCGACCTCAGCCAGGTAAGTCCGATGTCTAAATTGACCTCGACCACTGACCTTAGTCACATGACCCTGACATATAAACATCCTGGAATCTTCATAAATAAACTGTACATCACCATACACCTTGCAAAAAACGTTCTTAACATCTAAATGGATCAACCGAGACTGAAATTATACAAATTCCATCACTCCATGGGGAGCCATGGGTCCTATTAAAGTGGCCTTGACCCTGGCACTAGTTAAATGAATGTAGCATCCTGTAAATCGTAGTACAGACAACATGATTGTTGAAATTGACCAAACAGGGACCGACAAAGTACATTTTTTTTATGATTAGTGACCCCCTGTAACCTTTAAATTAACCTTTGACCTTGAAGATGTTCTTAAACATCTTGGAGACTTTAATAAATAAACTCAGCATCCTGTAAATCCTACAACGGACACCACGATTCTTAAAATTGACCAACGAGGGGCAGCCAAAGTGCAATTTTAAGATTTTTTACCCTAGTTGTGACCTTTAAATTGACTTTTGACCTTGAAGATGACCATACAAATATTAAAGACTTTAATAAATGAACTCAGCATCCTGTAAATCCTAGAATGGACACCACGACTGTTGAAATTGACCAGGGAAAGGGCCGTCAGAGTGCAATTTTGTGATTGCTGACCCTCTGTGACCTTTAAATTGACTTTTGACCTTGAAGATGACCTTAAAATCTTGGAGACTATAATAAATTAACTCGGCATCCTGTAAATCCTAGAATGGGCGCCACGATTGTTGAAATTGACCAACGAGGGACCGCCAAAGTGCAATTTTAAGATTTTTGACCCTAGTTATGGCCTTTAAATTGACCTTTAAATTAACTTTTGACCTTGACGATGACCATAAAAATATTAAAGACTTTAATAAATGAACTCAGCATCCTGTAAATCATAGAATGGACACCACGATTGTTAAAATTGACCAGGGAAAGGGCCGTCAGAGTGAAATTTTGTGATTTTTGACCCTCTGTGACCTTTAAATTGACTTTTGACCTTGAAGATGACCTTAACAATCTTGGAGACTATAACAAATTAACTTAGCATCCTGTAAATCCTAGAATGGGCGCCACGATTGTTGAAATTGACCAACGAGGGGCCGCCAAAGTGCAATTTTATGGTTTTGACCCTTTATGACCTTTAAATTGACCTTTGACCTTGAAGATGACCTCTTAAAAATTGGCAACAACCGGATTTGAATTCCTTGATATGAAATTAACATATCCTCAAATTTGCCAAGATTGTACCCGAAAATGCATATGGGGCCCCTTAGTGCTGTAGACTAGTAGGTTCATGGCTACTTTGCGTTTCCAGTCTTAGGGTTAAGATCGATCTATTGACGTCTGTTTTGTGTTTACCTGTGAGCAGATACTCCGTACTAGTTTCGTCTCATCTAGATTACTCAGTAGGTTCATGGCTACTTTGCGTTTCCAGTCTTAGGATTAAGATCAATCTACTGACGTCTGTTTTGTGTTTACCTGTGAGCAAATACTCTGTGCTAGTTTGGTCTCATCTAGATTACTCAGTAGGTTCATGGCTACTTTGCGTTTCCAGTCTTAGGGTTAAGATCGATCTATTGACGTCTGTTTTGTGTTTACCTGTGAGCAGATACTCCGTGCTAGTTTAGTTTCATCTAGATTACTCAGTAGGTTCATGGCTACTTTGCGTTTCCAGTCTTAGGGTTAAGATCAATCTACTGACGTCTGTTTTGTGTTTACCTGTGAGCAAATACTCCGTGCTAGTTTAGTTTCATCTAGATTACTCAGTAGGTTCATGGCTACTTTGCGTTTCCAGTCTTAGGGTTAAGATCAATCTACGTGACGTCTGTTTTGTGTTTACCTGTGAGCAGATACTCCGTGCTAGTTTAGTTTCATCTAGATTACTCAGTAGGTTCATGGCTACTTTGCGTTTCCAGTCTTAGGGTTAAGATCAATCTACGTGACGTCTGTTTTGTGTTTACCTGTGAGCAAATACTCCGTGCTAGTTTGGTCTCATCTAGATTACTCAGTAGGTTCATGGCTACTTTGCGTTTCCAGTCTCTGTCCACAATGGGGGGTGCTTTGAAGGGTTTTATGGACTGTAGGATCTGAAACAATAATCAAGGAATACAATAGTTAGTTAATGTTTCATACGAAAGAAAATGTGAACATAAATTGGACGACACAGGTCGCACCATGGATTTTTAAAAAGTTGAATTTGTTTTAACTTCTAAAAATCTTTTTTTGAATGTTAAAATGTCAGATTCATGTTTGTATGACGTATTGACACCAGTTTCTTTCTGTAACATTTTCCACTATGGCACCATTCAAAAACCAGTGCCTCAAAGTATGTAAATTAGGTGCTCAAAACCGTGCAAATAAGGTACCCAAGTGTGCAGTTATGTTTGTGAAAAATAATTACTTACATATGTAGGCCGAGGTCACACGGGAAATCTCATAATTACTCTATCATGATACGATCATGATAGAATGAACGACGAGAGCAGTCACACGCTAATCTATCATGATAGTATCACAATAGAAAACAACTCGATGATGAGAATTCTCGTCGTTCACCTATCATGATACTATCATGATAGATTTGGGATCACACGGACAAAATCTTGTAATTCTACTATAGTAATACTATGGTAGAGTGAAATCTCGTAATTCGTGTGACCCCGGCCTTAGATACAAAATCAGCAAAAAGAATAAATAAAGAATAAATAAAATTAAAATAAAAAAGGAGTGAACGTTATGTCGGACAGACAACACCTTACAAGACAACACCTTACCTCTTTCATCCTCTCCCAGATAAACTTCATGAATGATGAGCTGGTACGGACAGTCACCTCAACTTGATAGGCTGAGTTTAAGATCTAGATGAAGGAATGGAAACAAATCATGGGATAGTATTGACAAATATCTGATTAGCTTCGACAGCCTTGTCTTAAGCCCGTAGGCAAAAAAACACAAAACACGAAACACGTTTTGTGTTTTTAGTGTATCCATCCCGCAAACGGAAAACAGAAATACCACACAACGAAATAAAAATGTCAACGTATACATACAGCACCGCCAGCGGCGACAATAAAACAGTACAGTCACATGATATCTTGATACCACGTGATCCGGAATATGATCGATGATTGGTCATCGCTAAGTACCGCAGACGGTAAACCGAATCGTCCGTTTGTTTCGCGAAATGGTGTTTTTTGCCTACCGTTTGGGCCAGGCTTTAGATGCCAAGGTATTTTCTGGAAAATATGGTCTGTTTGCCAAAATGCCCCCTTTACTGTGGAAAGACCCACATGCAGATAACAGTTACAGATAACACTGTTACAGATAACATTGTTTGTAGCAGTTTTCTGATTATGTAATTTATATTTAATCATCTACATCGCTCGGCCAAAAATCCCACCCAATTCTCACCTGTTTGAGAGCCACACTAGCCGTTGCCTCCACCGCCCCGTCCTCTCCTTTCTCCAAACTCTCCAGACATCGTGTCAACGTTCCCACAAAGCTATCATGAAGGTAGTCTACTGAGCTGATCAGTTTCTCAACGACGGCGGTATTGACACGATTCAACACAAGCTCCTGGATCTGCAGCGTGCAGCTTTTGATTTCCTTGCTCTGGCTTAGCTCACCATCGATAGAGACCTCTAAATCTGGAAGATGAAAATGAGGAACAATTTAAAACACAGCTGAACATCGATAATAAAATCACTGTTAATACAACAGTATTGACGCGGTTTAGCACAAGCTCCTGGATCTGCAGCGTGCAGTTTTTGATTTCCTTGCTCTGACTTAGCTCGCCATCGATGGAGACCTCTAAATCTGTAAGATCAAAATGGGGGAACGATTTAGATTATTATATGAAATGAAGCTTTTAGGGATCCTGCACATTTGTGATACTGTGCAGTAGAGACACAATTCAACACAATTCCAGGATCTGCAGTGTACAGCTTTTGATTTCTTTGCTTTGACTTAACACGCCGTCAATGGAGACCTCTAAATCTAGAACATCAAAATGGGGAAGACTTTAGAATATAAATGTTTCCTTTGTGGAGGTGTAGTAGTACCGGTATGTGTATGTGTGTGTAGTCTATGGCCTAATGAAAAGACCATAGTGTTCAAGTCTTATATATCGCATTTCACAAACAGTCTCAATGCGCTTTATATTATTACCCCTGGTCATTGGGCTCAGTATTATCATTCCTTAATCCTGCTCAGCTCCCAGGGGAGTAGGCAGTCCCGGGCAGCTTACTCACACAGGGACTAATCAAACACATCAGCTTTCACTACCCTCACAGGTACCCATTTCCTCCTGGGTGGAGAGAGGCAAGTCGTAGCAAGGTGCCTTGCCCAAGGGCACACGCACCATGGACGAGCCGGGGTGGGATTCGAACCCACGATCTGTGGATTGACCAACACGCCACACCGCTCGGCCATGGTTCCCCATAGTTGGGTAATTCCACTGTGACAGACGCTACATTTTTAGTGTTATAGACATTATATGTATGAAAATATGTTTGAAAATGAAAAGAGAAGGCAGTTACATATTGCACAGTAATAAATGTAAACCAAGCTGTTTGTGTATGCATAATCTCAAACAACTAATGTATCTATGTAGCCCCCTCGACTTAAATAATTTGTGCAAATAACGTGAGAAATAATTGTGCAATTTTGGTGGTCATGTTCACTACCGGTATGGTGCTTGATTTTGTTATGTAGGTTTTAATACAGAGGGGAAAGGGAAGATGGCCGCACAATAGGCCTGTGCATTTTCAAATAATTTACTATTCTAAAAATCGGTTTCATTTTCGATCGAATATTCTATATTCGATGCGTAAAAAATGTTTGCCGTGAAATTAATTGATTTTGGCACATCCGAACTAACAGCTCACAGGAATTCTAGACTTCATGTTGTAACTTGCATAGCAGTCTATCTCTTGCCCGAAGAGGTTTTTGCAGAATTTATCGTCGGCCCTTGTACACTGGACTTATATGACATGACATCAAAGCAAATATGACATCAAAGCAGCCGTTTTGGCAAAGGAAAAAGGTTGTTTACTTCTTCCTACACTATACAGACTGTGATCGCTGGTTTAATTAAACAAGATTGAAATTGTGAAAATGCACCATGCCTTCAGGGCACGACTGGGCTTTATAAAAGGTGCCCAGCATATCAATGCCACTGTCATTGTCAATAACATACTGGCAACATGGCAAACAGTTCGGGCATGAAGGCCTTTGCCACTGAAGTCAGTCACCATACAATTCTAGACTCTACAATAGCATAGTTTTTGATGAGTAAACATTGAACAAAATACGGTGCACACAACACTTCAATTATGCTGGTATATACTGGCACACTGAACTCGTACTATTTGTACTGCAGCATTTTCGTGTATACTGCACTGTACATGAACATGTCCATGTAAATAAAGAGTTACCTTACTGTATTTTTTCCAAATTTGGCAATGTAGCCTTTGCCCGGCGGCCATGACAGGGGGCAGTCACTTTGTCACCGTGCGTCATGCATGAGTAGGTGATTTGTGGTTCTATTGTTACATCACTTAAATAAGAAAACCTGCCCCCTGTCATGGCCGCCGGTGCAGATGCTCTATAGACCAGTTCGGGGTTTTTCGCACACAATGCCGCACGCACACGTTGCGATACGTTCAAATTATTGAGCATGTAGTCCGCTTGTAAAAACGAAAGTGTTTTTATTTGGTCGCGATTTTTAGCATGAAGAAATTATTATTATTATTATTTATTATTTACATAAAGCAAGGTTAAGCAACAGTAGAGGTAAGTGCAACCAATGCGCTTTTCTTGCTTTTTTGGCCGGTAATCACTCGAGCCACGTGGGTCATGAAAAATGACACCCAAAATGGTGGATGGAAGGCGTGACGTCACCGGAAAGCAATCAATATGATTAACAAATTTCCCCCAGTACATTACCTGCAAACTGATAGGTCTCAGCCTCTTGTAGTAACGGTTCCCTGATGTCATGAATCGTAGCTTGAATCAGTTTGCATATTTCTTCTTGTCTCTGATTGGCTAGATCTTTGAGTGATTCAAACAAGTCAATCTCGCGTTGCCGCGCATAGTCGATCCGTCGCGGCGTGATCTGGATGTCACGTTGCATATCGAATGCCGTCGTAATGAACATGTTCATGCATTGTATATGCAGATCGTGGAGAATGGTTGCAGCGCGTGTTAGATACAACTGGAGCACTTGATGAATAAACATCAGCATACCCTGCATGTTATACAGTTTTTCCAGTCGACTTTGGTTTAAATCGGATTCCGTCGGAGAGAGTCTCCCTTTAAATGCCGGCACTTCCGAGGGGTCCTTTAAGAATCCCAATCCTCTAAGCTGTCCTTGAATAACGTCATGGAATCGAGGTCTCCGTGGTGATGGTCCCGAGGGATTCTGGAATTCGGATTCGTCCAATGATCGCGCTACGAGGTCTTCGTTGTTGCTATCATAAGCCGAGTCCTCTCCCACATCATCGATGTTTCGCGAAGGCCTGACAACGTTTTCCGTGTGAGGGCAGCAGTCCAGAAACAAGACAGGCAAATCAGGCGCAGCGTGTCTTAACTCTAATAGATCATTGCAATCTTCCTGGCTCAGGTAATCCCTGTCTATGCCATAGAGGATGAGGGGAAGCATTCGGGATGAGTACTGGTTGTAAAGTTTGACCGATGTCATTTCCGGGCAGTTGTGAGAAGCGACAATAATCTCCGCCTTTGTCGCAAGCAGCGGGTGATTCAGCGTGACTTCGGTCGTCGCTTGAGCCGTGCAAGGGTCGTTCAAGTCTTCTTGTCTGATTTCAATATCCCGCTGCGGGAGAATCGTCCAATTAGTGCCCGGGTTGTAATCGCCATTGAGTAGCTCAAAGCTGTCCGTTAATGTGGTGAGGGCGCTGCGGCGTTCTGCGCCGTAACGGAATCGTAGCGGCCGCCAGCTTTTGGCATTGTCCGATTCATTAGCAATGTGTAGAATCTGTTCGTTTAGAATCCTGTTTAGAATGATGGCTTTAGCTGTGTATGTATGGCCGAGGATTAAGATGCATGGCGGATCACTGACAATGGATTTCATGAAAAACTCATCTTCATTTTGCATAAGTAGTGCGGAGATGCGCTCTGTACAGAACCAAAAAAAAACAGAAATTGTGTTATTAAAGGAGCATATTCAGATTTTTGTAGAAAATGGATTTCGTGTTAATCTAAAATAAAATACCTCCCCAAAATACTATCCATGGGAGGAAAAAGGATGTGGAAGGAAAAAGGTTGATGTAATTATTATTATTATTATTATTATTTCTTTCTGGTATTCATACCAAGGATTCCTCAATAGTGCTCATTGCACTGTCACTCGTAAGCGTGAGGAAACCCATGAAGAATTAGAATTAGAAATGGCCAGAGACACCGGGGAATACCCTTGCTCTTTACGATAGAATGCTCTGGGATCTTTAGAGTGCGTTACCATTACCTAACACACTGAACCAACGGCTTAACATCCCTTCCGAAGGATGGAGCAAGTGTGGTTGAGTGCCTTGCCCAAGGGCACAGGTACCGCAGCCGGATTTGAACCCGGATTCGAACCCGGATTCGAACCCGCAACCCCAAGTTTTCACCCATGATTGCGAGTCAATGGCCCTAACCACTCGGCCACGGTACCCCAAATCAATGCACTGCTTTATGTAACCGGTTAAATTAGTTTTAAAAACATCGGTGGTTTTTTTACGATATCCTTGAAAATAGACGAATTAAGAACGTGAAATTTCAGAATAGTAATGAGAAAAATATGACAAAAGATTTACTATCAAAATCTCAACACCCATGGAAAAAAAGGGGGTTCAAAAATGTGATCTGGACACGCTCCTTTAAGATGTACATGGCAATAAAAAAAAGTTGTTTACAAAAACCTCATTCTTTGAACAGTTCTCAGACAAAATGGCAGCACCTACATCACAAGGCATCGCTGCAAGGGGAAACATTTGAGACACTTGTTGGTGGCAGACATAATGGTCTCACGTGAGCAGTCCACTTTTGTTTGCGTCATTTTGAGCATGTGCACTTTACAGGAATGAGATTGTCAATCAAAGAAAAAGTCTGAAAATTGACGACAAAGCTGAAGAATGCATGTATCTTTCTATACTAATAATGTCATTCTCCCAGATTTAAAAGTCTGATTTCAAACAAAAGTCTCGTGCCTGACTTTAGCTCAAGAGTAACACGAAACATCTTAAAGTCTCCCATTGCATTCTTCAGGAAGCTTCTCAGTGGGTCAGTTCTTGCATGTCGTCGTTTGTATAACAATAAATGTACAAGTTGAACATGTACCTGTTTTAAAGGCAGTATACATGATTGGTATCTCCAAAATCAGAAATTTTCACAGATTTACGCCTAACTTACACAATATAAACATGATGACCGTAGAAAACTTCCCCTGAAATGGTTTTGTTTGAAGTGCTATAGTCTTTGAGAAATGAGCAAAACATTTTTTTTTCCGTCTCATTAGACGAAAATTTAATTCGCCCCAGTACCATTTCGCCCCCAAACCATTTCGCCCAAGTGCCATTTCGCCCCAAATCACTTCATCCAAACACTACATCGCCCAAATGCTACTTCGCCCATATGCTACTTCGCCCCAAAACCACTTCGTGCCTAAGCCGTGGTTCAGGATGAAATGGTTTAGGGCGAAGTGGTTTTGGGGCGAAATTACTGCAAACCCTTTTTTGACTGTTTTCTCAAAAGAGCTGGTTTTTGCTCAGGTTGGTTTTAATCATGCATATCTTCAATCACGCAGGGGAATAAAACTATTTGTAACAGTTTACCAATCATGTACCGGTATACTACATATACCTTTAATAGCAAGCTGTCAGTTATTTTTTTGGGTATACTTCTCCTTTCAGTTTCAAACTAAAAACAATATCGAGTTCTACAATCAACTTTTAAGAAAATCCAGTAATGTACGTATACTACATAAAATAACATCTGGATTGAAATGCAATTAACAGAATTTTGTAATGGATAATTATATACTGACGGAGATCTATTAGTGCAAATTTAACAGGGAAGTGCCCAACCCACAAACATGACAAACATTTCTGCAAAGTGCTGCATTTCCTGTGTGGGTAGGGCATATAAACTTTAGTGTATAAAATATCAGGATGTTTTATGCAAATCAAAATGCAGTTTGTGACAAATATAATAATTTATTTAAAAAAATTACTTTAAAAAAATTACAAAGTGTCTAATGTTTAACTGAGACACCAAAAAATGTTTGACCCCTACTTTAATTTTAAGAATGACCCAACTCTGCACTGGACACAGATGCCAAATACGTAAGGCCAACAAACAAAAAACTATGTTTAGCGTAAGTTGAAGTCTTAAAATGATGCGGTAACGCGACTTTTTTTCCAGTTTTTTTTGTGTGGATTTCAAGCTATAAAGACATGTTTTTAATCAAAAAACTCGACAGACGGAACTTTTGACAGGCAGGGTTGAAAGTTGCGTGTAATATTTGCATGATGGCTAGCGCCCAAAATTGTTTACTTTCAAATGGAGGTGCAATTTAGAAAGTCACATACTATGCTGTTGTTGCTACGTGGTGCACACCATTGCCTAGCAACCAACAGTCTACTTTATGACATTCTGTTCTACGGTGAACGTGGTATTGATTCCGTAATTCACACCTACCATGGGCACCACCTAGCAACAAAAATTTAGTCTGGTCAAGTGGATAGTAATGTGCATGTGAAAGAAGTACATCAGTAAACATACACCATTCATGGGAAACACGCAAAAGGCTCATTTAAGCACTGCAAACTGGCACACAATTTAACACAATCTTTTCCCAGAATGACATTGATAACAACCTCTTGACCTCAACTCTAAAGGGGTTTCCAAACCACCTGATGTATACATTCCCAGGTTCGAGCATTTGGGTATTTCCATTCTAAGCTTTGATTCAAAACAAACACGAGTCATGCTAGTTTGTTGTTTTATGGCTATTCATTTATCAGTAGTTTATACTGGCATTTGGGTCATGCCTTTTTTTACCATGTCTACATTACATGTATATGACGTCATAATTTTTCAATGTAAATGTTTTAGGAGGCACTGAAATGTATGTGAGACCCTTCTTGACAAATTTAAGTCTTACACTAATGGCACTAACTTCTTTATGAAATTTCACTTTTTTTAAACAGCTAGAATCCCCCTTTCCACATTTTTTTAGTTTTTCTGTTTATCATGGAGGTGTATGTGTCTACAACACCATCACAACTTGTTTTTCACAAAAAATCTACAGACTTTTGCTTAAAACGTAAAGCAGTTCCGACCCTCTTCACCCAAATTCTGAAACGCTCGAGGTCACTCGGCTTGTTTATCAACAGGGTGTTGACGTCATCCTGAGAAACATACAAAACGGTCTGTGCAGTATTGAATGGAAAATACACGAAGTGAATGTTTATCATGCCTATTTTGTCCTTGTAATTCAAAATACAAACGTGAAAAACACTTTATGTAATATGACAGCAATCTACTATTACCTGTTTTGTGAAAAAACGATGAAATTGTGGCTCACAGTGACTCTCTTTTGAAGTAAATACTGGTGCATTGCGACGGGTGGTTTTGTCACGGAACGACCGGCATTCACAGCGGTCTGTGTACGGTCCACTGCGGCGTAGTTTCCACGTGTTTGGACATCGGCCGTACAAGTTATAGAATGAGCGACTCATTTTTCTCTCTCTTGGTAATAGAAAAGAAAATCTTTCTGCTCTTTTTTTTTCATAGTGTCTGGTAAAACATGCAACCACGCAGCTACTGGGCATATCTCTGGCTTTTTGGAACAACAAAATTCTTCAAAAAACACCATCTAAAATAGACGGTTTTCTAAGTTGTTTGCGTGTAAACGTATGGAGCTAACTATCGTGTTGACTTCTCTTTCTCAGGATTGCGTCACGGGGTCACGCGCATATCATGAATACCTAATGAGCATTTCAGAAATCGCGAAAATCTCATTTTCGAAAAGCGCACTTTTGCTTGCAATTTATCCACTTAAAACCGACAATTAAAAAATAATAAAAATCCACGTCGGCAAAAGGGATGTTTGGACTATCGAAAAAAGCCTAAATGCTGGATTTTCGTCAAGGGGGATTCTTCCTCTTTAAGATTTTTTTTTAAACACATGTACACTCGACCAAAAAAGTTCTGTCACCAGTAAGACATTTGTAGATATTTATTATGAAATTGGATTTAATGTAGGAAAATAATATATCAAATTTTAGCTGAACATATCACTCAAAGGAATAGAGCCATGATGGCAAGCTTCACTGAACAGGAATGCAACAAAGGAGTGTGGGGTCAGAATGAAGAACACCAAAAAACAACGATGTCAACTTTATTGCACTCAAGCAAGGGGAGTTACAGTTTAGTATTTTGCTTCCACCATACCTAATGCAATGGCACGATTCAGATTGGACAATTTAACCATTTTGATTTGGATGTTTTTGACAAGACATTGATAAATCCAAACTCACTTAAAAATTTCCTAATTGTCTAAACACAAATTGCCCAAATCACAAGTTGCATTGTTCTTTCGTGTTTTTCATTCTGACCCCACACTCCTTTGTTGCATTCCTGTTCAGTGAAGCTTGCCATCATGATCTCTCTTGAGCTCTATTCCTTTGAGGGATATGTTTAGCTAAAATTTGATATATTATTTTCCTACATTAAATCCAATTTAATAATAAATATCTATAAATGTTAGTATATACAGATCTCTAAAAGTTAGTATGTAAACTAGTTTTAGTGCCAAAATACACTCCAAAGTTTGCGAATGTATATTTTTACCACTGCCCCGAAATTTGCATGGAATTCCTTATTCCGGATAATGACCTTTGGTCGTGGCGCAGTCTGGCTAACAGTGTTTTATGTACAGTGCCTTGAGAGCGTGGTAGATTGTTACAGCTGATAAGAATGCACAAAGGCAGATAAGTGGTTTAAGTATGCTCCGTACCTTTAGCCGGTCAATGCGGGTGCCGCTAATAATAATAAGACGAGTCTATAATTATGGGTGAGGGAAGCTAAGGTACATCTCCCAATAGAAATCGGCAAAAACCTATTTCTTCTTAAAATGTGTGGTACTCACTCCATTTGATCGTCCTGCTGGATTCCTTAGTCGTCTGTCGTATATATAGCTAATAGTCAATCATGTAGAACTTAGAAGGAAGCACATCCAATTGATATTTTCGCACAAGATTTCTGCTCACGACCTTCCCCGGAAAGAACTATGTCGCACTGTCCTTACTCGCCAAAATCAAAAAGAATATGCACTAGAGCGTGCAAAGTGTTAGACAGGTTCCCGTACCCCATATGGGTGCAGGTCAACTCGTCGTGAACCAACTCGACCGTTGTGCCAATTGACAATTTTACCAACTCGACCATTGTGTAGGAACGTGACAAACGACATCACGTGACCACATTTGTGTGACTAACTTACGTTCAGTTTTTTTTCTGTCGCCTGAGGTGTATGATTTTCAAACATCCATATCTGGGATGTTTTAATTTTGTTTAAATATGAGTTAGTCGTACATTGTACACAATGAAACTATTTATAGCCTGATACCCAAAATCTTGGAATCGTCGATGCTGCTCAAGAGGAAAAAATGGAGTAAAAATGAGACCACAACAAACTGTTAAGTTCCTATCTTCATGGGCAAAATTAACATTTCTAAGGAATAGAAAATGAAATCGAGATTTATTTATGCAATGTGTGAAAATTTGAAGACAGTTTCTCGTTGCGACGATGGTTTGCTTTGAATCGGAAAATCGGTTGTAAACCGACTCGCCACGTGCAAGCTAAATGAAACCCCTATTCTGTGTCCAATAATGGTATAGTCCGACTCTATACTCCAACTTGGAAATGCATATTCATGAAGTGGGCGTGCAATCCAGTTCGTAAGTGAACGCCACGGCAGCATTAGCCACCCTTTACGTGTAAATAAAGCATTTGGATTATAGAATTAAGTACAGAATGGCGGAACAAAAGGAGAGGGCGCAATTTTATTTGGGTATGAATTTGTTCAACAATTGTATTTCTTTCCAAAAACATGATTTTCATGTTGCAATTATAATACAAAGAGAGTGCAAAGTGAAAAATGTTTTACCCACTTCAACGCGCGCCCTTATAATTGTGCCCGCCATGCTTCAAAAAGGCTAATTTGATTCATTTGGAAACATAATAAATAAAAAAATCGTGCGTACATTTAATGCACACGATACCGCTTTGTGAAAAAAAAAAAACCAGCGACATGGGAGGAAATACATTTATAAAGTTGAACGATGCCCCGAAAACCACCAATGAACCCGGGTGTGATTTTTTCATGTGTGTGATTCTATGATTTTCAGTGCGTCTTTTAAACTCCATATCGATATTGCTTCCACCTCGCCTTTTTTTAAAGCGATGCACGTCAAAGGCACAGGCTCATCAGCAATGCGCGCCCGCCAAATTCGTGCCACGATCGAAATACGCAGCTCCATCATAGCAAAGGCATGGAGCTGCGTATTTCGTGTCATCGTTTTGGCGCGCGCGCATTGCTGACGAGCCTGTGGCTTTAACCTCGAAAAATGTATTGTTTTAGTCATACCCTCAAAGGCGATTTGTGTACTGAGTACTAACCCAATAGCTCGCACAATAAAACCAAATGAGTTTGAAACATGAAATAAAGAAGCGTCGTGATTTAACGTGATCACCTTATGGGATCCAGTAAGAATTATGCTACTTTGTGGCGTAAGTTTGGATGTCTTTTGGATGGAATGGTGGTTTTTAATGAATTTTTTTTTTCATTTTGCATGCTGCTGATTTGACCAGAAAGAAATCGCTGGTCGAAAATGCCATCTTGTGTTTAAACAATGGGTAGTCGTATAACACATTATTTCATTTCAGTGCATTGAAATTTTGAATTCTTTTCCGAGACGTGTGTGTTTGTTTGTAGTAGGCCTAACAAGTGTTATTTCCTTAATTCCCGCACTTAAACGCCAGAAAAGGGACACAGTCACAGGATTTCCGACTCCACAAGAAAGACAAAGCCGAGTTATCATTCAATAGTCTCCAACTTTTACTACTGCACAGCTAACACACCGCAACACAACAACGAAGTCCCGTGTGCATCATAAGCACACCGCACAGGAAGCAAGACTAATACAAAGAATTAGTAATACATGTACAATGTAATACAATGTAATACATAACCCCAGGCGGCACGTGGCCAGACTCTTCTGGCACGCGCCAATCCTTTTGGCGCGTGCCAGCTCTATACGCAAACTAGGTCAGTGCTCGGCAGAAGTTCCGTTCTGCCTCCACAGTCTGATTAAAGGCATATCGTCAGCAATGCGCGCGCGGTATATTCGTGCCGTAGCGCCACGAAATACGCCGCGCAATATCTGACTGCTTGAGCTCAAGTCTATATATAGTCAAAAGCGGTCCCGGTTTTCTGGCAGGCCTAGCTTGTTGGCACAATGTATGGTGTCTGTTGCGAATCTTTATTGCATTGCGGCAGTGCTCGGCCCGGTCACAAGTGCAGATACGTATTTTAACCATTTGTTTTGACAAAAACATCCAGCAATGACTGGTCACAATTATTTTAACCAAAATGAGTCTCATTTTAAGGCAAAAAATACGACTTTAAAATTTCAATAACTTGAGAAGCGCTCGCCTTATGGAGCTAGGAGACCCCTTATTTAATTCCATTTTGAAAGCTCTTTAAGATAAAATAGGTTCCACAACTATCAAATAAACTTTAACATTTGATGATTCTACCTACTTATGAAGTGACAATCTTGGAAATAGCCAGAACTCTTACTCTCAGAGAAAAAGAAGAAACCGGTAATAAAATTTCGAAAAATCTCAAACAACACTGAGATTCGAACCAGGGACCTTATGATTGCAAGTCGAACTCTCTTCTAACCAGACCACGAAGCTTGTTGCAAACCAACCACATTAAAAACCCTAAATTCCTTCAAAATATCCAACCCTAAACCTTAACCTATTATAGTCTTCTTTCAAGACGCTAAAAAGGTACAAACCCTCCTCATTTTCCCCTCGCAGTGGTGTAAAAAAATTACGCGCGCGGCTATAGGCCTACCGCAACGCGCAAAACGGACCTACGATATGAGAAGGCGCCGGGCTTTATACCTAAAAAGGGGACTATCCTTCCGATGGTCCGATTTTTAGTCGTTTTGCGTGCGTTGCGTTGGCGCTGCGCTCGTCCGTCTGTACTATGGAGCAATTCAGACGCAAACCCTATAGATGCAAACGAATGGAAAACGCATGACGAATGGAAAACGCATGACGAATAAAAAACGGACCAATGGAAAGGCGCCTTATCCTTTTTTTTTCATCCGTCTTGCGTGCGCGTTTTGCTCCACCTGTTCGTCTGTATCGGTCCATAGAGCGATTGAGATGCAAATGGATGAAACATGCAGGATGGATAAAATAAACGTATCGACCTGTAAAGGCGCCTTTATTTGGTGTAAACCGACACACAGAAAATTAAACAATCGCAACCACCTAAATTCACCATCCAAAATATATTCGTGCCGCGTTTCCGTGAAGTGACACGCACAAAAATGCACGCACAACAATCGCCTAAAAAGATTCTGTGTGAATGAGCGTTAGTAAACTCATCCAAAAAGTTTGCAAAGTTGTTTTGATAAAATTAATGTGCAACCACCACCAAACTAAAAAGAAAAGACAAGAAATCATGAGTCTTGTAAGCACCCAAATTAAGTTGTCCCTCACTTTCAAAGGTCTGGCGACGCCGCTGGCCTACGCCTATAGAACTTTATGGCAATGGGTACAGTATGTGTAAGGCCACTTTATGCCCAACACGTGTACGTTGCTAAGCCTGCTGTTGTATATGAATATGTATCGCCTCTCCGGCAATCGCCGCGGTTTCATTGGAAGGTTGGGATAATAAAAATGGTTTAGCCTATTCCATCAAGGGGGTTTCTGACTTGCTGCACATCTTTTTTAAAGCAAATTACAAGTTGTTTTTTTTACTGCTTAGGAACAAACTTTCTTTTTTCTTTCAGGATTAACCAAATCTTTGTTCCAAAAATTAACATTTACTGACGGGATATTTTTATTAAAGTTTCAAACCATCAAGATCGGCGGCGTCAAAAATAACAAAAATTGGGAGTTTTTTATATAATTAGAAAAACAAATTTTATTTAATTAAACTAATACAGTTATAAAATTGTATTAATCTACTAACTGTGGAGAAAATTTGATGACATTCGGACCAGTATGAGGGAAGTTACGGCTTTTCAAAGTAGCACATGCAAACGCACATCGGCGATTACGGTTTTTTGCATAACCTATGGCAAAAAAGAGACGTCTATTTTCATGGTTCAACTGGCCATATCTTTTGTTTTAGGCAAAGTTGTCAAATTATTTTTACGTGGTCTTATTATTGACTTAAGACTGCACATTTTGGCACAAAAATAATTCCAATATTTAAAATTTAAATTTTTTTGTCACGTTCCTACATTGTGCATTGTGTATGCACAGCAGTTGAATTGGTTCGAGTCAAGTTAGTAAATGGTCCAGTTGATTCCACTTTGAAGTCGAGTTGGTCGCGAAGAACGAATAGCCAGAATCTTTAAGTCTGGAAACCAGACTAGGGCAGCGTGTCACATTAAACCCTTCAAGAACATTAGATGGCGAGTTAGAACAGTGTGACATGTACATGTAGTTCTTTCCAGGGTAATAATAATAATAATAGTGGATTCTTATATAACGCACATGTCCACCCTGCGGGGTGCTCCTGGCGCTGTTGCCATTATTACCGCTGCCATCAGGGAATTACCAGAACCATTTCGCTTCAACTACATGTAGGTGGCTGCTGGCCAGGCGCACAACCCTATCAGCAGTTAGATTGTGGCATTCCCCAAAACAGCTTCCCATATATCGCTTGGGTTGACGAGGCAACTGGGATTAAGTGCCTTGCCCAGGGACACAGACACGTTGGTCATAGTGGGGCTTGAACCCACAACCTCTGATTGGGAGTCCCGCTTCATACCCACGGTCATGAGTAGACAAAAATGTTGTTTGGATGTGCTTCCTTCTTTATGACTGACTACTGGAGATACGACAGATGACTAAGGAATCAAACAGGAGGATAACATGGAGTGAGTACCACACATTTTAAGAAGAAATAGGTTTTAAAACAGCGACGAGAAGAACTGTCGTTGAGTTTGCACGTGGACAAACATTTTGGTATCAAAAACGGTGTTGTAAGTATTTTTTTTCAATCATTTTCCAATCATAGACATCTCAAACCACTGCAGGACACAACTAGGAGAAAATGTGTGTGTGTGATTCTAATTTCGAGGCAAAATGACAACAATCCACTTTTTGAAAGGGGTACCTTCTGTCCCTACGGGAAATCCCGTAGGGACAGAATCATTCTGTCTAGGTCAACTCGTGCGTACAGCGCTAGCGGCACGGAAAGGACTGCCTACGTGTATGTATTTTTGCCCGATTAACGATTAGGCTTGACACAGTCTGTCAGCATTTGGGCGTTGGGCAGCCCGGATTATTGAAAATAAAACCGATTTTTCGAACAGTAAATTATTTGAAAATGAGCAGGCCTACACAATGTATGTGATTCCAATTTCGAGGCAAAATGACAACCATCCTACTACATGAAATTGAAAAGGGTGTGCACAGACTAGTTTAGGGTTGTTGAGGTCACAAACTTGGGTGTGGGTAATTTGTGGAACTGCGGAACTTTTCAGAAATCTGCGGAACTCTAAGAATAACATAAAACAACAGGTCCCATTGTCTATGCAGGACCTCATAAAAACGTGTTTGAAATCTACATTGGCAGAGGGCTATTTAAGGCTGCGGAACTCTGTCTTCCGCATCCTGGGTTAAAAGTTATATTTTCCACCCGGGAGAAAGAGTTCCGCAGCCTTGAATAGTCCTCGCGCACCAAAATATGAAGCACCCGATTCTTGAGTTTGCCTTGCGATATTGTACATGTATGCTTCATTATGACAAGATTCTTGTTTTACCATGTATTTTGTTGGTCTTTTTCTTTGCTATTTTGGCAAGGTTCTGCAAGGTTCTGCAAGGTTCTGCAAAGTTCCGCAAAATACCAACTGCCCAAATTTGTCAACTCAATGTTTACCGTAGGCCTCCGTGGTGGACTGCCATGAGTGACTTAGACTGGTTCCCGTCTACATATTCCACATAGGAGAATATAGGAACAGGTAATTGATCTGTGATTTAGTCGTCTTTGCACGTGCGCATTGTGCGTTTTATATTTTTTAATTGGCGAAGCCCTTTGCTTTTAAAAAATAGGCAATGTACTTTATTTACATTGACTGGATATGTTTAACACGCACGGCCGGGTTACAAAATGTCAATGCCAAATATGTGAACTTACTAAAAAAAAATATAATAATAATAACCACGTTGCCGGGCAGAATTCTGCCCGGTAATAACAGCTGCCCTTTAGTTACCGATCCCTATATTTTCGCAATAAAGCGAACCAATCTATAGGGATCGGGAACCAATCTATGACTGAGTGACTGCGCATAGCGAGTTAAACTTGTTAGCACACTTTTTGTTCTGCAATTTCCAACCAACTTACCCTCTTCAAAGTTGCCACAACTCCTCAATTCTGCTAGAGAGACATTAGTTTCATATATGATTTTCTTCAACTGCTTTGTCAGATTCGTAAAGTGTCGAAATTCGCCGGCAAGATCGCGATTTTTCGACCGCGAACCGCCCCTGCGTTCCGCCATAGCTAGCTCCAGGGAACTAGAACTGTACGTAACATACACATCACCGACCAACTTGTTTAATTTTACGTACATAAACACACACACTGTCTTCGCATAAGAAACCTGTTTACATTCACTGGTAACCATACGTTATGCTAGAACAAAACAGGAAACCACACAAAATACCATTCGGTACGGAGGCCGCTAACAGACACGTATTCCGAGATAATAGACGCAATTTGCTAAAAAAAAAAAAATACGCCCAGGCCAGATGCATCTGATTTGCTGAATGAACCGGACTATTCAGTGCCCAATTTCATAGAACCCGTTAGCAAAAAAAATTGTTTAGCACAGATTTTCTTTGCTTTATTTTACAAAACTGGGTTGCCAGCCAAAATCGTACATGTATGTGATGTGTATTTACTGATATTTTGCTCCTGTTCCTAAAAATACAATTTGACATACAATTTTGGCTGGTAACCCATTTTACAGAGTAAAGAAATTCTGTGCTAAACAAATGTTTGTGCCAACAGGTTCCATGAAATTGGGCCCTGTTAATTAGTGCTATTGTTTCCAGTTTCTTGGTGGGAACATGGCTAAGGTTAATAATTGAAGATATTAACTATTTGTTTAAAATGTGTCATTTAAACGTTTTTGGTATCTTTCGATCTTTGCTAACTTTCGGTCCATTTTGAACTACAAGGAGGAAAGTGGAGAGGAAAACTTAGCAGGCAAACGTTCAATACATTTTATATGTATTTAGGGTCTTTGGGGTTGTTGGGCTGTTTGTTTCTTTGTTTGTTTGTTTGTTTGTTGGGGTTTTATGGCGGTGTTTGTTTGTTTGTTTGTTTTTTATTCTAAAGGAGCGTGAGCAGATTTTTTTTAAATGGACTTTGTTGCCAAACTGAACTATCGTCGTAAGCTGGAGAACAGCTTGGCCACCAACAACACAAGGGACATGTGGCAGAGGTTACAAAAAATCACCAATTACAAACAATCTGTTAAATCAGTGGATATACAGGACAGTTTACTTCCAGATAAACTGAATGTTTTTTTACAGTCGTTTTGACAGGCAGAATGATTAGCCTGTTTTGCATTCTATCATCCCCTATGATGACTTATCACAGCCTTTTGTAGTTACTGATGTCGATGTTAAGCGAGTGATAGACAAATTGAATGTTAGGAAGCTTATAAGGCGGCGGGCCCAGACGAAATTTCGCCTGGTCTGTTGCGTTCCTGCTCCATGCCAGCTCTCCGGAGCGTTTTTGCCGACATTTTTAACTGGTCATTGAGTATTTGTAGGGTTCTTCGATGTTTCAAGAGGCCTGTGATTATTCCAGTCTCTAAAAAAATCCACAGTCACTACACTGAACGACTACATGGCACGTCTGTCATCATGAAAACGCTCGAGCGGCTGGTGTTGCAGCACATCAAGACAGTTTTACCAGCCTCTCTAGATCCGTACCAGTTTGGTTATAGAAATAATCGCCCTGTAGAGAATCATGCTGCATAGCATCAAATCTTCACCATGCTTTAGTACATCTTAAGAATTCAAATAGCTATATGTAAGGGTGCTATTTGTCGACTATACAGTTCGGCTTTTACTATTATTCCGTCTAAACTGTATGACAAACTTATTCATCTTGGTCTTGATGAACCACTGTCGTTGGATCTATGACTTTTTGATAGGCAGACCTCAGGTTGTTAGAGTTGGTATGTATTTAGTCAGCAGCCTCGGGGCAGTAAGCAGCCTGGAGGATGTAGCCATTCGTCCGGCACATGTAGTTATTCATCTCGGTCAATTACATTGAGTACTTGAGCCCCTCAGGGCTGATTGCTACCCCCATGCTGTATTCGCTGTTTACACATGACTGTGTTTCAAATGACAATCATAAAACACTAACTGTCAAATTTGCAGATGACACAACCATAGAAGGTTTCATTCGGTTCGGTGATGAGTCGGCATACTGCACTGAGACCGAGTCGCTCGACTTGTGGACTGGTGTGCCGACATTAGCCTCGAACTGAATGTGGCCAAGACAAAGGAAATTGTCTTTGATTTTAGAAGAAACAAATCTGAGCATCTGCCTTTGACCATTAATGGAAGCAATGTCGAAATTGTCTACTCCTTCAGATCGCTAGGTACCCATATATCTAGTGATTTGGAGTGGGAAAAGAACATTGACCATCTAGTTTTAAAAGCTCAGCAACAACGTATGTACTTCTTGAGACAATTGAAAACATTTGGTGTCAGTTATGCAATTATGGTACATTTTTATAGGGCAGTCATTGAGAGTGTCCTCACATTTTCAATTATTGTTTGGTTTGGTATACTTCGCAGAAAGACCGCTCAAGGCTAGATAAAGTTGTTCAAACTGCATCACGAATCATTGGTACAGAGCTGCCATCGCTCGAGAGCATCTTTCATGAGCGTATGATTAAAAAGGCAAAATCTATTGTTTAAGATGACACTCACCCATTGTCTGTTTGGGCGGATGCCGTCATAGGCCGTCGCTACAGAGTCATGAAATCGAAAACACGGCAGAATGAAAAACAGTTTTTATCTACTATAGCTGTGAATGCTTTGTGATATTTTAGGTGTGGTATAAGTAATGTAATTGTATTTTTTTAGTGTGTGTGATTTAAATAATTAAGTGTGTTAAGTATAATGTTTTACACGCGTGCAGTATCAAGACAAATTCCATTTGTTTTATGATGTGGCAATAAATGTTCTTATCTTATCTTAACTTATCGCTAAAAATGCACAGATCAAGGGCACAAAATGTGACACATGATATGGTGTCAAAATCTGAACACCCAGAGGTTGATACCAGAGGCAAGGGGGTTGGGGGGGGGGGGGGAGGGGGGGGGGGGGGGGGGGGTGGTGATATACTGTATTCAATTACCTCCTAGTGGTGCATTATCTTCGATGTGGCATTTTTATATTCTTTGGTAAATAATTAGTGATTCTGCCATGTTTTAATATTCATTACATGCAGCTGTATATATTCCACCCAATTTGGTGATACCATGATACCAGTCCCTTTTATAGCTCCACGGTGATACAATGTAATTAGCGCTCATGCACAACACAGGAGTATCCTCGGAGTCAGCATAAGGGATGGCTCAGGAATGACCATACCAGGGCAACCATAGGTGTCAAATGTCGATCAGTGACAAAATCCATACCAAACGGCTCACCTATTTTGACAATGATATTATTAGAATGGACAACATACACGAGATCCCCAAAAAAATGCTCTTGAGGTCTAGTTTAAGGTACATGCACGACCCAAAGGACGACCCCAAAACACTGGACTGACAGAAAGAAAGCTGCACCACCAGAGAAGTTACATCTTTGACCCAAGCCAGGCGCATGGCTGAAGATAAAAGGATGTTGAGAACACTGGACTGACAGAAAGAAAGCTGCACCATCAGAGAAGTTACATCTTTGACCCAAGCCAGGCGCATGGCTGAAGATAAAAGGATGTTGAGAGCCTTCATTCGTAGCTATAGCTGCCATTTCGGCCCCCATATAGGCCTGTGCGTGGACGTACGGCATTAAGCTGAGCAAGTAGGCCTACACAGCATGAATAATTATATCCTTCAAAATATGTTGGTTTGTCTGTAAAATTGTTCAACAAATAAAGACAAGGTTTGTGTTTTCAGTGATTCAAATTTTCCGTTCCCAGCTTATTACTATACTGAGCGCACTGGGTACGGTGGCAAGGTGTCAATTGGCGTCATCTATGGGGCGGTATGCATGCGTCGATCACACCAATTACTGGTCGAGTGTTGCAGGTGGAACTGCAAATAATCTGCCGTTACGTTGTCATATACTTCATATTATTGTCTTTAGCATTTCAAAGTACATTTACACCCATTAATTTAATTCACAATTGGCGTCTTACAAATTTAAGACGGTATGAAATAAGGAAAAGAACGTAGGCCCGGACGACACCATCCAGAAAAGACATATTATCTGATATGGATGGGTGTACATGTCTGTATTCAGCTCAGCTGCTATTTTGGAAACCAATATTAATGCAGGATTTAGGAAGCTAATAATGTGATGAGCACATTACAGGAAATATTCAATCTTTCAATAAAGTATTGAGTTTTAATTAACCTTCTTTCAGGCCTGGGGGATATCGGGACATTATCAGAGCTCCAAAAGCGATATACAGTCCATACCCTGCGCCCTCTAGTGTCATGAAGCCTACACGTGTGTGTACACATTGCATCGTGCGCGCGCATGATTGATCGCAGACGACGGTACATTACACACATGAAAGTGGGATACCGGGACATTAAAAATGTGTGCTAAATAAGTGCAGTTCAAACATCGAAATCTTGTGATATATATTTACTAACTTAGACGCCGTCGACACTGAGTAGGGTTTCCGTGTTCAAGCTTCAACCATGAATCCCGTTTATGCGATCCTTCTTGTGTTCTTCGGGTGTTGTTCAAATGTTGTGTTTTTGGAACTGATTATAAGGTAGGAAATAAACCTTGGCAGCTAGGCCTAGCTATTGACGTTCTCAAGGCATCATGCATCATGGGATTGAATGACAAACAAGATTGGCAATAAACACACAGACTTATGAGGCTATGGGGACATTACAATTTATTAATTCGGTGTACCTGTGAAGCAACTGATAAATGACCCTTTCGACACGTTTTTCCTAAATGAAATTGTTGACAAACATCATTTTTATTTAATAAACTAATAAAGGTGTCAAAATCATATTTTTGATATTTTGATATCTTACCACATGTACCATGTGTCATTATTTTTTCCATTTCTCATTACTATTCTGAAATTCCACTCTCTCAATGTGTATATTTTTATATCTTTAAAAAAAACATGTTTTGTAAACTAATTTATTTGGTTACTAAGGAGCCGTCCAAAGTTGTAATTATCACGGTTCTACAAAGCGTAGGAAAGAGGGGAGGGGGGTTGATGTAGGACTTTCATGCACTGTAAAATGTTGACATTTCGTGGTAGTGAAATTTCATTTTTATAAGTAGTATTTCAGGGGCCGGGGGGGGAGGGAGGGGGTGTTTAAAAAAATACCACGCTCTGTAGAACTGTGAAAATGTTGACAACTTTGGACAGCCCCAGACCAGTGCAGTGATTAAACCAAGCTTTTTGCTTCCGTGTCCAAATTGGCATTTGAAAATATTATGTTTTCTTCCCATGAACAGTATTTTGGGGAGGTGATTGTAGGGAGGTGATTGTAAGTTAGACTAAAAATGATATCATTTTTTTTTGAAATCAAGCTACTTTAATTGTTTTTTTCTTCTCTTTTACAGTGAACACCCAGGAAGTGGCAACATCATAACATTTGCACAGTTTCTCTTCTTAGCAATTGAAGGGTTTATTTTCTCCACACATTTTGGAACAAAAGCACCTGTTATACCCATCAGGTATGCACAGTATACATGATGTATATAGACCCTTTGCACCGGCGGCCATGACAGGGTGTAGGTTTTCCTATTCATATTCAAATGATGTGACAATACGGTGGATCCACAAAGTGCCTACTTACAAGTGCATGACGCACGTCGACAATGTGACAGCCCCCTGTCATGGATGCTGGTGCAATGGGTCTGTTACGCCCCAACTATGGCCTCAGTCTATACATTGTACCCGGGACTGTACCAACTGCGATACCATAGTTACCGTATAGTTTGGACAATGGTATTGATGGTATTGTGATGAATTTACATGTACATGTATGCATTTCTGTATTTGATTGGCATGTCACCTCTCACGCACGCGTGCCTTTCGTATTGGTTAAGCTGGGCCAGGCAAAGGGGGCACCGGGTGGGAGCTAAATTTCATGCCCGCCGTAGCAGGTCGTACAGACTTTCTGTTATAGTTCCCATATCCTTCACGCTCCGCTGTACGTGTGCTGTAGTTGGGATTTCCCAACTACGGTATCACAGTTGGGACTGGCCGAACTATAGTTGGGACGGTAACCGTGGCCGTAGTTGGGGCGTAACAGGTCTAAATTGTGACTCTAGGCTTTGACATTAACCAAGGCAACCAAGGCCTGCTGAGTTGGTCCTGATGCCCTACTGAGTTGGTTCCAATGCCCCTTCAAGATACACACTTTCTGAGGCCAACTTGGCCAGCATGCCCTGTCCCAGGCATTGACATTAACCAAGGCCACCAAGGCCAATGGCCTCATGCCCTGCTGAGTTGGCCCTGATGCCTTTTCAAGTTACAAGCTTTCTGAGGCCAACTTGGCCAGCATGCCCTATCCTCTTAAATTTCACCAGACTTGTATACATATGTACACTATCACCAGCACACATTTGGAACAAAGTTGGCTGTGGTGCCCCTCCAGTTGGCCTCAGTGCCCTTTGAAATTTGAGCAAAATCAAGACTAGAGTGACACGAATGACCTCCCCCTTAATGTTTATAATGTTAAGGCCTGTGACCCTTCACTGTCAATTAAATTAATTAATGAGAAAATAATTTGGGAAGAGAAAAAAGGACAAATTCTGCACACTGCCTTAAAGGCACAGGCTCGTCAGCAATGCGCGCCCGCCAAATTCGTGCTCGAAACAAGCAGCTCCATGCCTTTGCTATGGAGCTGCGTATTGCGTGGCACACATTTGGCGGGCGCGCATTGCTGACGAGCCTGTGCCTTTAAGAGCTTTGTTGTTTCATGTAATATTGCAGGGTTATGGCAGGAAAATTTAAAGTATCAAGAGCCAAAGTATCGACAAAATACTTTTGTCACTATGTCAGCTTTGTGACGATATAATAGTATACAATTTCAAATTGTACATGGTGCTCAATACATAAGACCCAGACTAAACTGCTATGTATACATTATACATACACAAAATGTACTGTAACTTGTACCAGCACAATCCAGCCATTTGTGTTACAGTGTGATTTTATGTCATGCTGGTGGGCTTTTGGAAAAAAAGATACATACATGTACTGTAAATATTTATCCCAGGAATATTTTTTAAAATAAAGGCAGGGAAATATAATTTGGTTGAATGCCCCCAAGTTTTGTTTTGTGAATGGTAATAAAACATGGTTGACTCAACTTGAGTGCACTGTAGAATAGTGTAGATGGGGGGTGGGGGTGGAGGGGGTCCTCGAAGGGGTGGGGGTGGGGGGGGGAGAGTTGAGGGGGCGGGGGGAAGGGGGGGGAGAGAGTTGAGGGGGCGGGGGGGTGGGGGGAGGGGGGGGGGGAGGGAGGGGGGCGGGAGGGGGGGGGGGGGGGGGGAGGGGGGGGGGGGGGGGGGGGGGGGAGGGGGGGGGGGGGGGGGGGGGGGGGTGCTGCTGCTGCCGCCGCCCTTTTGCACCCCTTTCGAAATTTTTCCTCAATTTGGTACAGTATATGTTCCAGGCAATCATACTTGACAACAGCACAGTTCCGTAACTTGCAGGTATTATTGCAAAACGGAACAAGGTTTATTCTAACGAAAGTTGGTGTTTTGTTTTGATTACTGTGCAGACACTATTTAGTTATGGTCATGTTCTTCTTCCTGACGAATGTAGTCAACAACTATGCACTCAACTTCAATATTCCCCTTCCTCTGCACATGATCTTCAGGAGTGTGAGTATATATAGACCCTTTGCATGGTGGCCATCTTGGGGGACAATCTCATTGTCAGCATGTGCCATGCATGAGTAAGCACTCGTGTGGATCCATTGTTACATCACTTGAATAAGAAAACCTGCCATACAACATGGCCGCCGGTGCAAAAGGTCCATTGATCGATTATTAAGCACTATAGGCCTTTTCACACTTGAAAAATCGTGGGGTTGGCGCGGGGTTGAAAAAAAGATGGAACAAGCAGCAAAGGAGAACAGGGCAGAAAAGTGATGATGAAGTCAGAGAATTGGAACTTTTTCCGGCAGAGGACAGCACTTAGCATGCACAACGCTCGATTATCACTCGCCCCGGGTTTAATTCCTCCCCTATCAACTTGGGGTTGAACTCGTTCCGGGGCGAGATAAACCCGGTTTGACCGAAATGTGTGAAACAATCCGGGGTTGAATGCGGGGTTAAAAATTCTTTTCAACCCAAGGCGGTCTCGGAGTACCCCCCCGGGTTGAGTTCAACCCGGGTTAAGAGGCTGTCGTGTGAAAAGGCCTTAGGCATGGCGGTCTTTTTTAGTTGTACCGCTAAAAAAACGCCGGTACCGCTGTAGATTTGTGTCTTTTTTTATATGGGTGTAAATTGGGTATGTCATGAATATTAATAACCTGAATCATGTATAACACTTATTAATATTCATTAGGATACACCCAACTAGCGTCCTTATACCCAAGCAGCGCCCGTTGTATAAGTGGTTCTTTTCAGGACTGAGTGTTAAATAGGTGCAGGTAGAATATAATGAGTGTATGTCATGAATAGTGTTTATGTTAATATTCATAAAACATTACTATTCATAACAGATCGAACTTAAACTATACAGTGTTTTCCTTATACATACATGTAGATCTACTGCCCGAGTCGCTTTGAAAAACAAATTGCAATTAAAAATGGATATTCTCCATGGCTAGCCCGTTACCTTTGAATAAGATACCAGTAAAAAAAAACATTTTAAATAGAAAAAAATACTAATAAAAGACAGGAAGTTATTAATATTATTTCTCTATTTTATCCAATGGGCCGACACTTTTTGTGTAGAGAGCCCTATTAGAGCGACGCGCTCTATTAGGTCGACAATTTGGTGTAGCCCCAATATTTTGGAAGTCAAAATCCATTTTCTTTAGGTCAAAATCCATCTTTTTCAAATCGAGAACCATTTTTTTTTAGGTCTAGAAGCATTTTTATTAGGTGTGGAACCATTTTTGGAACCTCTGGTTAACAGAAATTTGGTGTCCAATCGATGTCTTTTAGTCAAAATTTCGGTGGTCGTCTGGCAAAGTCTTACCGGCGTGTCGTCCGTTTGCTGCATTAAGTGATATTATTATTATTTCTTTCTGGTATTCATACCAAGGATTCCTCAATAGTGCTTATTGCACTGTCACTCGCAAGCGTGAGGAAATCCATGAAGAATTAGAATTAGAAATGACCAGAGACACCAGGGAATATCCCCTTGCTCTTTACGAAAGAATGCTCTGGGATCTTTAGAGTGCGTTCCCATTACCTAACACACTAGACCAACAGCTTTTCATCCCTTCCGAAGGATGGAGCAAGTGTGGTTGAGTGCTTTGCCCAAGGGCACAGGTACCGCAGCCGGATTCGAACCCGCAACCCCAAGTTTTCACCCATGATTGCGAGTCAATGAACCATACCACTCGGCCACGGTACCACACGTTTTGCAACAGAACCTGTATTTTGAATGAAACTTTTGATGCCCTGAAAAGTGTGGGACAGTCAAAACGTCAAAAGGAAATTGTTGTGTAGCTTTATTATGTACATGCCACAGGTGTTCATTTATGCAGGTAGAATTTTATTTTTTCTTCTTCAGAAATCACTTCGTTCAACGAAATTTTGATTTGATTTGATTTGATGAAGAGATTTCTTAATGAACGCATGTCTCTTCATTGGACAAGAATTATAATCTCTTTGCTCGGCGAAGTGATTTCCCTGATGTGAACGGGAAAGATTAAAACTCAATAAGGCAAACACACATAACTCAAATCTGTTTTTGATTCTCCAACCAAGTAGTTATATTTCATTAGGGTTTGTTTTTGCCCTACCTGACATAACTTTATTAGCATTGTATACTCAGTGCTTCCTCAAGACACTAGGAGAAAGACTTCACAGTGCGCTCGGGTTATGGATGGGACGTTTAAGAAAATTTAAAACCGGTTTTGCCGAACGTTTAAACTAAACCCAATTTTAAAGAATTTACAATAGTTTTCAGAGAATTATTTGTAATGACTTCATGAAACTGAAATAAATTTATATGGTGTCGTAGTAAAATTTTGACCAGATAAGGGTTCAATGATTATTTTGAGGGCCTATGAGTATTGTGTACATTGCACATGTATCTATAAACACCAGCAACAATCTTTAGTGTCGGCCGAACGGTTAACCGGTTAACTGACACTTGAAAGAACTGCAAACCGGTTTCTGAAATAACCGTAGATTCCCATTCCTAGCTCGGGTGGAACTCAAAGTTACATCGGGTAGGGAAAAAATAAACCGTAATTAATATTCATTCTCCCCGATGCAAGCTAAATTGCATTCTCTCATATATTTTTTATATATTTCAGCATATCTGTATTAGTTCGAGTATAAATTAAAATCTAAAATCATTGTTTGTTATTTTTCAGGGATCTCTTGTAGCAAACATGGCCCTTGGAGTTATTATTCTCAAGAAAGAGTAAGCTTTACCATTTCTAAAATTTGGCATTTACATGCAATGACGCCATTCTATTACCAAGTATGCACACTGTGTTGTTGGCATAAGGTTTCTGTCCCATTTTATTTTATTTATTTTTGATATTCAACAGCGGAGACCCGCCATTTACAGATATCGTACAAAATAAACATCAAACTTTTGACACAAGATTTACATAATTTGCAAATCATACACATCCTCAATGGGGATAAAGCTGTTTGCAACAGTTTTCCAATCCTGTAATTTATCTAAATTTAATTTCATACGACAAATGCGACAAATTGTTTACCTCAAATTGATCATCGTCGGTGTTTGTCTTATTATGCCAGTGTGTATTTTTGTTTTAAATGCAGGTATCCTCTTTATAAATACATATCAGTTCTGGTGATAACTGCAGGTATATTCACATGTACACTCATGTCAGCTAAAACAGGGGTGAGTATAAATGGTCAAAATGTGTTTTTATTTTTATATGGCATTTTGGCAACACAGACCATATTTTCCAGAAAATACTTTTTTCTGGTCTCAAAATAAAAGAAATAAGTTTAAGTTGTTCTGAAGAGATACATGTAACCTAGGCCCAAAAAGGGCTACAAATAGTGTGACAACATGCCTTTCTAAAAACCCTGTGTACAAATTTCCAATATACGCTCGTAACCGGGACGGACACTTGTGTTACATTTTAGGCCGTCCCGGTTTTGACATGTTTGAGATCACCGAGGGCCTATATCTTAACAATGACCCAAATAAAAAAAATACAAAATATACTCAATATTTGTTTTATATAATACTAAATGTGTAAATTGTTGTCATCTGATTGGTTAAAAGTAGACCTCACAATTTGTACCAGTATATATCTACTGTAATTTTATGAGGGTGAGTGCTATATCTACTGTAATGTGAGGAAACAAAATTGTATTTGGCACATGATTTTCATCAGTTTTTTTAATTTTGTATCCTTCCAGGGTAAGAAAGACGGCAGCAAACTTTCAGATGAGGAAAGTGCAATGACATCACACGATCTAGCTATGTTAGGAGTAGGTATGTGAAATAAAAATATAAAAACAGAAGAATAATTTAAATGCATAGTTCCGAGATTGCCCATTTAACCCCGCCCCCTTGGATATTGTTGCTATGCCTCACACGCTATCGTCAAAATGGCTACACACACTGCACAAATCAATGGGACTTTCAAAGGAAAGGAACAGATTCATTGGAGAAAACTCAAAGGTATTCATGTTTCAGGGTCGACAGTTACCGTAGCACACACTTAGTAAAAGGCCATTGATACAGAGATGTCATATATTCATAGGACAACCAAATATTCGTTACACCAATCCGGTAACTAAGGTCTCTTTCTCTGTATATTCTCCATAGCTGGGGGGCGTCCAGTGCATGGGCTGTGCGTTTTGTGTTGCTGTTAGAACGAAAAGCGCTCATCTGTTACATGCACGAACGCGCCCCATCCGCGTGCAAGCGACTTGCCTGCCTTCGCGTACACGCGACTCGCCCGACTTGTTCGAAGTAAACAAATGCAGCTTCAGCAACAGCAGAAACATACAGTTCATCCAGTGGAAGCCCCCCAGCTATGGCGGATGTACAGGGAAGGAGACCTTAGTTACCGGATTGGTGTATAGTTTTAGAGATTTTTAAATCATTCATTTCTATCTGTCTTTTGTCGCAGGGCTTTGTATGTTGACCTTTGCACTGTTCATGTCAGCTCGGATGGGCATCTTCCAAGAAACACTCTATGCTAAGTATGGCAAACATCCAAGGGAGGCTTTGTTTTATTCTGTAAGTTGGACAGATTTCTCTTCAAATATCTATTATTTGTTTTCTTTCTTTTTTAGTTGGGGGGAGGGGGGGTGGGTGTGGTGTGGGTGCTAGATGCTAGATGTTTTCAGACTGAATCCAATGTGGTCTTATTGTGAATCCGTTTATTATATCAAATAGGCTGTGTCAACTGTGTCAGTGTCAACTTCAATTGCAAAAAACAATCGTTCCATTTACCATCCATTTCATTTTTTTTTCATGCAAAACGCTAAATATACTGAACGTGTTTAAGTGTGCATACATTTACGAGACTACATATTGTGCAGATGGCGGCCAAATTATTGTGACTAAATATCCATGAAATGATGCCAGCCTGTGCCGCCCACATTCCTAATAATATGGAAATGATCAGAGGCTGAATACTCTTGCCAAGTTGTTGTTCTTTGAATATCTAAAATTGTTCAGTCTGCAGAGGATAAAATGGGCCTTTAAGATAAATAGTTATTGTCTGACTATAGACCGTATCGAATAGCCGCCATATCGTGGGGCAGTTTCTGTGTTCCTTGAGGACATGTATGGTTGCACATATTGTGCTTCCATTGTTGAACGGTTTAAGTAAAAAAAAGGTGCCCCACGAAATGATGGCTATTCGATATGGTCTATTGACCCATTTCGAACATGTGCGAATATGCCATTTTGGGAGTCAAATAATGCTGAGTCATTGTGGAAGCGATGTGCGTGTGCGTTGTGTGTGTCTCTGGTGGGTGTAACACGGTTTAATTCACCTTAGTATAGCGCGTTACGCATGCTATGGACACACACAGCGCGCATGCACATTGCTTCACTTATGACGCGGCATTATTTGACTCCCAAAATGACATCATTGTCACAAGCTCAATTGCCTGTTTTTGTTCTGCTAACCAATCTAATTTTATTGATCTGAATTCTTTATTATTCTTCTTATTACAGCACGCACTCCCACTTATATGCTTTTCAGTATTAGGGAAGGACATTTACAATTACACTGTGATATTTTCAAACTCGGGTAAGAAACTTTGCTCCATGGAGTTCACTTTTATAAATTGAGGTTCTAGGAGATAGTATACAAATATTGACTGCTCCTGAGGGTGATGGTGCAAACTATTGTCCCGAGGTGATCTTGAGATGGCAGGCCTGCTATTTTCCCAAGGCTGAGGGGCGGTAGTTTACACCATCACCCGAATAAAGAGCAGTCAATATTTGTTTTATATGCAACGTGGTATATATGCACTGTGCTTTTCCCAAGAACACTCTAACGACTCAGAGCATGCTCGGGTGGGACTCAAACCCACGACCTTTCGCATATTATATACCTCATACATTGATTCTCGTTCACTGATTGGTTAAAAGCAGATCACGCGACATGGATTAGTTCAACCATTTCCGAGAGCAACTGAAAAAAATACTATTGTTTGACCTTTTGCGCCATAGGTCAAAGAATAGTACTTTCTAAAAGTACTATTTCACAGCGCGTACGGAATATCGCGCGAGCGTGTTCCAGCACGCAGGAGACGCGTTTGCATGAAGCAACCAGTAGTGGTGTTCGCGTTCACACAGACAATGTGCATTTTGGCTTGTCTCTCTGAAAACTCAACTTTGTCCTGAAATACCAATCATTTAACACAAAAAATCAATGTATATGAGGTAAATATTGACTGCTCTTTATTCGGGTGATGGTGCAAACTACTGCGGCCTCGGGAAAATAGCAGGCCTGCCATCTTAAGATCACCTGGGGACGATAGTTTGCACCATCACCCTCATTAGCAGTCAATATTTGCATATTATATACCGCATGCGTAGATTCCTGTCATCTGATTGGTTAAAAGTGGGGGCATTAAATCGGCTAGACCCGGCGCGTATATGCCCACCGGTCAATAGTCTTTGCCATGCCCCGGGCATAGTCATTTAGCGGGTTCCGGCGCGCGCATTACATGTGTTAGCATAGCTATAGCTGTGCACCAACTATGCAGCATTGCGCTTCACGTAAACATTCATCAGGACGGTAATGGCGGAATCTCGACGTCATTTTGTCGTCTGTCGTAGATGATGAAGTCCTTAAGAAAGTAAGAGAAGTGGCCTACAGTGAAAACTGTGTCAGGTGAAATGTGCTACTAAAGTGCCAGGTGATTATGCTACAATGTTTGCTGTAAATATACAACTTTTCCGCCGTAGACCAGCTTCCGAAATCGGAACGCGAAGGACCACTGTCATGACTGTATATGATGTCTCGTTACTTTTAACCAACCAGATGACAAAAATCTACACATTCGGTATATAAAACAAATATTGACTGCTGTTTATTCGGGTCATGGTTAAGATTATAGGCCCTCGGTGATCTCGAAGCCATGACTATGCCCCTCGGCTTCCGCCTCGGGGCATAGTCATGGCTTCGAGATCACCGAGGGCCTATAATCTTAACCATGCCCCTCATTGCAGTCAATATTTGTATACTATATCTCCCTCTGTAAGACACTGAACTTGGCATTCGCTACTGGTAAGCTCAGTGGTCGAATGGTTAAGACGTCAGCCTGATGTCCCACCCGAGCATGCTTTGAGTTTTTAGCGTGTGCTCAGGAAAAGAACGTATAGTGCATATTATAGTACAATGTATATACCATGTCGTGTATGGGTAAATTACCTTCATTAAACATTGTATGAAGCGATGCCATAATTCCCGACTCATTTGACTGTTAAAGGCACAGGCTCGTCAGCAATGCGCGCGCGCCAAATTCGTGCCACGAAATACGCAGCTCCATGCCTTTGCTATGGAGCTGCGTATTTCGTGGCAAGAATTTAGCACGTGCGCATTGCTGACGAGCCTGT
Organism: Henricia sp. BOLD:AAB3569; assembly: GCA_037783545.1. Taxonomy (NCBI): domain Eukaryota; kingdom Metazoa; phylum Echinodermata; class Asteroidea; order Spinulosida; family Echinasteridae; genus Henricia; species Henricia sp. BOLD:AAB3569. The sequence goes on along the minus strand of JBBELK010000480.1, from coordinate 692,264 downwards.
GCCTTTAAGCAGATCTATAAAAATGGCCCCTGGGCGGACTGGTTCCAAATGTTGTTACACTTCACATTTTGACTCCATTTTTCTTCTCTTCTGTTGCAGAACCAATGGCTGTTCCAGTCTTAGACGTTATGGTGCCTAAAATGTGGCTGTATATGGCAGGAAATATGGTCACACAATATCCTTTTTCAATATTAGATTTTTATTCATATTTTGTATTATGCCGTATACAGGAGTTGCAATGTTCTAACATTTTAATCAATCATTTGCCTAGAAAACCTTACTCAAATGGAAGACAGAAGTGGTTACAACTGTTCAATGCAATGATTTCACCCGAGATATCTTTTTGAAAGAAAACGATATTGTGTACAAGGCAATGCAAGGCAAATCCTCTCACTAGTATATTCCTGACATGCTCGGGTATGAACCGTCACGTAGTCTTTGTTCAAGCCACAAACTCTTGCTTCAAAAGACCAATCATTTCCTTGTAACATTTGTTACAAGGGCGCCCTCATGTGATAAAACTACGGTAAGCCCCTGACCAATGTTGCTTTGTTTTGTATGCAGTACAACTACGGAATCAGCCTAAATAGGATGGCAGCTTTGCACAATTTCTTGAAAGTATGGATGCACTTTTTTATTAGGGATTAAAAGTGGGCTTGGCAGGTCTTAAACATATATGTTTAAAACTGGTTAGGGGCCTGGACACTGATAATGGCCCAAGCCGAAGGTGCGGGCCGTTATCAGCGTCCAGGCCCCTATCCGGTTTTAAACGGATTGTTTTAAGACCTGCCAAACCCACTTTTAATCCCATTCATGAATACCTTTTTTGTGTAAATCGGTAAAACTCACCAAAAATTTGCTTGTCGTTGCATTCACTTTTTTGCTTCATCTTGTTGTTTGTACGTTCAAACTGCTAGCTGTGTGTCGAGTTGTTTGTTTGATCGCGCGCGTTACGCGTATAATGCAGATGTGTTGTGTACGCGCACGCAGACAACCCGGTAGATGACGCATGCACAGTGCAAATTTTGCTGCCACTGCATACGTGTGCGAGTTCCATACGCTTACTAGGGCGCAGGCAGAAACGCAAGCCAGCTAGTTTTAAACACTGGTTATTATTATTCATTTAAAACCGGCCACGTGATGTGTTCTCAGCCAATGAGGATGCGTAAACTGTCTAAGGTATTTATGAATATTGTTTTCTCTGGACTTAGATGAGGTACTGAGCCGACTTACACACAGGCTGGTTATTATCATACACATCGTTAATACATACGTGGAGATAATGCCTTATTTTGACAATTTTTCAAGCATGTAATTTGGTTCAAGCAGATTTCTTGTGCAATCAGTCAAAGCGTGATTATCTTTTATTCTAACTTGACATTCCTTAACTTGTTCTCTGTCCCTACGTATGTCTGCATCCGTGGTGTGTTCATTCTTACGACCGAGTGCCCGTCTCTTATCGTGACTCTCGTCGTCACACTGCGCAAATTCATCAGTCTCGTCCTGTCAATCCTCTACTTCAAGAATCCATTCACATTGTACCATTGGATGGGAACCGCCTGCGTCTTCATCGGTACCTTGGTCTTTACCGGTATCTTCCACATGGCAAGGGATGCACTGTATACACCAAGAAAACCAAAGAAGGTTGATTGAGGCGGTTCTCTTTGATTCGTCATGCAAAGTAAGGACATTAGGGGCAAGCAGTTACCGTGGATTGCCCCTAAGCAAGACACTTTACCCCAATTGTTTTGTAACTTTCTCATGAGAAGTGTGAAGCATTGTCGCTTGCCAGTTGATGTTCAAATTATTTATCTTTTTTTAACCCGAGCAAGAAAAGAACCATAAAAATCTTCTCATCTTTTTTATTGAATAAAGTAGTTAATCTGAGAGTGGGAATTTTCAGCCCACAGAAGCTTTACGCAGTCATGCATAATGAAGCTGTTACTGAATATTTCGATGTCAACTTATTAATTAACAATTTTTTTTTACTTAAACTGAAAATCTGTGTTTCTTTTGTTGCTCCGTTAAGATAAAAAATACATTTACATGTACACTCGAACCAAAAAGTTATGTCGCCAGTAAAACATTTGTAGATATTTATTATGAAATTGGATTTAATGTAGGAAAATAATATATCAAATTTTAGCTGAACATATCACTCAAAGGAATAGAGCTCAACGGAGTCCATGATGGCAAGCTTCACGGAACAGGAATGCAACAAAGGAGTGTGGGGTCAGAATGAAAAAACACCAAAAAACAACGATTTTCAACTTAATTGCACTCGAGCAAGGGGAGTTACAGTTCAGTATTTTGCTTCCACCATACCTAATGCAATGGCACGATTCAGATTGGACAATTTAACCATTTTGATTTGGATGTTTTTGACAAGACATTGATAAATCCAAACTCACTTAAAAATTTCCTAATTGTTTACACACAAATTGCCCAAATCACAAGTTGCATTGTTCTTTGGTGTTTTTCATTCTGACCCCACACTCCTTTGTTGCATTCCTGTTCAGTGAAGCTTGCCATCATGATCTCTCTTGAGCTCTATTCCTTTGAGGGATATGTTCAGCTAACATTTGATATATTATTTTCCTACATTAAATCTGTTTTACCCATACCTTCCCTTGTCAATAATAAAATGATTTGAACCAGCCATTCCACCTTGGCAAGCTCAGTGGTTAAGTGGCTTAGACATCTGCCTAATATGCAGGAGGTTGTTGGTTCGAGTCCCGCCCAAGCACACTATGAAGTTTTTCTCATATTGTCTCAGGGAAGCACCGAGTATACAGTGCTAATTAAGTTACGTTTGGTAATGACGAAACAAACTCTAATTAAAGGCCCTATGTATCATTTGCAAGATAAAACGTTTTACAAATTCGTGGAATAAGAGTGTAACATATCTAAGGAAGAATGTTGGTAAAATAGCCTGAAGTAATTTTAGCTACATGTACATACATGTAGATGCATCAATGCTTCAGAAAACCTTGAAAATATGGATTTGGTGTACAAGTGAATGGTAAAAACCACCTTTGGTTTTCAATTTCCAGCATGAAATACAATTTTGGACGGAAATAAAATAATGTGGTGTTTGTTACCATTGCTATCAACACTTTGAGTAAGGTTTTTCTTGTCAACCCTTGAAAAACAAAATTGGGTCATTGCAAATGATACAATGGGCCTTTAACATCCATTGTCTCTGACAGCCTTCTTTGAGTGGGCTGGCTGATCAATGCTGCTATAATATAATGGTGCTCTAAACGGGTTGGATTAAAGGTGTTAAATATGACTAGAGTTTTAAGTTATAATGGGTAATTGAGGTATAGAAATAAATATTATATAACACCCAAGTAGATCCTTGTCATCTGATTGGACGATAGCAGGTCACGTGTCATTCACTATTTAATCCATTTAATGCTACGTCACTATACCGTGCAGTTTTGTTCCATTTGCCGTGCAATTTTGTTCCATACATTTTTTTCCATTGCACGATGCACTCACTGTATTAATTGTGCGTGTACAGTATGTGCGTGTCAAAATGTGACGACCCTCGACACAAAAACATTTTACAACTCACAAGCAACATGGTGGGTTTTGTACTTTATGACAGACGATGAAACAGCTGAGCTTTTGGACAATTCTTTTGGCCAACATCAAAATAAACTCAAAGGGTAAGCTGTAGGATGACTAGGATCTACTTGGGCATTATATAAAACAAATAATAAATGTTTTAATTCGTGCATGAGGTGAAAGATGGAATGTCCCATTCAACTCGGCTTCGCCTCGTTGAATGGAACATTCCATCTTTCACCTCATGAAAATATTCCTCCCATTGCACTCATAAACATTCATTATTTGTATAATATACCGGTATGCTGGTAATTTTAGACAAGAGGGATGTGATTTCCCTGCAATTTTGCCTTTTTTGCAAGTGACTTGTGACAATGACTACTCCAGGAAAAACTGGAACAAGTCACATTCTTGACAGAAGTTGGTATAGAGCTTCTGCACCGGCAGCCATGACAGGGGGCAGGTTTTCTTATTTAAATAATGTAACAATAGAACCACAAAGCACCTACTCATGCATGACACACGGTGACAATGTGACTGCCCCCTGTCATGGCCACCATGCAAAGGCTCTATTGCATGGTTTCAACATGAGCTACCGAACTGTTATAAGTTTAATTTGAAATACCAGAATGTGTGCTTTATCAATTATGGGGCCGTCCAAAGTTGTCAACATTTTCACAGCCAGAGTGGTATTGTGAAAACAGTGTTCTCCACTACCGGTTTTGTTCGGGCGCACCACCTGGGCAAAATCATCAGAGGTACTGTTTGCGCCCAGATAAAAATTTGCCGCCCAGAAAAAAAACTCGGCCGCCCGGAAGAAAACAATAAATTTTCTCTTCTAAAATGCTTTAAAAATACAGTCAAGTCTTTCCAAAATTGGGTGTAAAGTCACCAAACATGATTCGCTAGCCACCAGTGTCATTATCGTTCACTTACCATGCATACCGATCGCATCAGCGACCCAATCTGTGGTCGATAACTGCCATGGCAGTTGCATGCATTCGTTTTGAACAGCGCCCTCAAGCAGCAACACTGATTCGCCGCATGAGGGCGCTGCTCAGTGCACCCGGACAAAATGTTTAGCAGTGGAGAAGACTAGAAGACTCCCCCTCCCTTCCTCCCTCCCCCCTACCCCACCACCCCTCCCCCTCCCCCTCCCCACCCCCCAAAATACTACTTCTCAACATTTTTTGTCACAACTCCCCTCCCCGCTTCGTACGCTTTGTAGAACCAGGAAAATGTTGACAACTTTGGACGGCCCTTGGCTTTTAAGTTTAGTTTTAATTGTATAACTTTGAGTGAACAGGTGGAGGTGCTAGTCAAGCAGAGGAATTATTAAATTGTTGATAGGTGCAGCCTTGTAGTTTTAGGGCAATATTCTTTGAAATACACAACTCAACAAAATTGAACAATCAGACTCGCTCCCTGAAAATGTTCAGACATAAGTGATCCCTTATTGGTAAAGCTTACGCAGAGCTCCAGTGGAACTGATGTGCTTTGTGTTCTGTTGACATCTCGTTAACCAATCGCATGGTTACAAAGTGATTTCTGTTTATAATCTGCTTTTTGGAAAATAACAATAAAGAGTCTGATCCTTCAATTTTGTCGACCGGGAAATCTCAGAATGGTAATGAGAAAAATAGGACAAATATATCAATTTTATTATAAAGACGCAATGTGTCAATTGAAAGACATGTTGAGATAAACAAACTACATGTATACGGGTCATTCTATAAATTTGGGGTCCAATGTGTGACATTTTTCTGTCCCCGTTACACCTGACATACTGCTATTTGCCATACAAGTATCATTAAAAATGCCTTCAAAACATATTTTTATCAATTGTACTTTATGTAATCACTCTTTGAAATAGAAAGCATTTAAAGAATATGTCCTGAATTTACAAAATACAACATTTTACAAGATGTCAGATGTAACGGGGACAGAAAAATTGGACCCCAAATTTATAGAATGACCCATACCCCCTTTGCACTGGCAGCCATGACAGAGGGCAGTTTTTTCCATTTAAATGATGTGACAATAGATCTGCAAAGTGCCTTCTCGTGCATGACGCACAGTGACAATGTCCCCTGTAATGGCCGCCTGTGCAAAGGCTCTATTATGATCTGTCACTCTTAATGCTGGTATTCATTTATTCTGGTTGGAATGCTTTACTAATAAAAATATTTTTGGGTAAAACAAAATGGTTCATGTGTACAGTTTTTGTTTGTATATTTGTAAGTTAATTCTTTCATTTGTTCGTTTCTTTCTTCAACAAATATATTTTGGAGATCAGTGCACATTTATTAACAGAATTATCACTCCAAAGATATGCTTTATAATATCATTTATTGTGGAAAACTTTAACAAATGGGTCTTTCTATAAATTAGGGGTCCAAAAGTGTGACATTTGGTGTCCCCCGATACCTGATATGTGTTATTTTTCGTACAAAAATCATTAAAATGGCTTTTAAACCATTTTGCATGAATTGTACTTTATGTGCTCACTCTTTGAGATGGAAAGTATTTAAAGAATGTGTCCTGAATTTACAAAAACAAGATGTAAAATGTAACGGGACACCAAAGCTGGACCCCTAATTTATAGAAAGACCCAAATATATCAAGTCAAGAAATATATATTTTTTTGAAATTTTAATTGAGTTTTTTTCTCGAGTATATAAACGGGAAGAATAACATGCTACTTGAATTAGGAAGATCAGACTGGTAAGCAGTTCGGGAAGTGATTCAGAAGTAGACTATAAAGCGACTCGAAGTGTGATGTCGGTAACCAAGGTAACTTGGCCTATAAACTTGCAATGGGTCTATTCGCTGGTAATCTGAAATATCCATGGCCTTTAATCTGTAATCATGGTCTTAGAAAAAAAAGCTTGATGAGTTTGAGAAGATTACACAGTTGGGAAGTTTCATCATTTTTATTATTACTTCTTTCTGGTACTGATTCAGAAACGAAGGATTCCTCAAAAGTGCCCATTGTACTGTTGCGATCGCAAGCATGAGAAAACCCATAATAAATTAGAAACGGCCAGAGACACCGAGGAATCCCTTGCTGTTCACGAAAGAATGCACTGGGATCTTTAAAGTGCGTTACCTAACACTGGACCAACGGCTTTACATCCCTTCCGAAGGATAGAGCAAGTGTGGTTGAATGCCTTGCTCAAGGGCACAGGTACACCAGGCCCAGCCGGGTATCGAACCCACAACCCTAAGTTTTCACCCAAGTATTGCGAGTTAGTGACCCAAGCCACTTGGCCACGGTACCCCATGGTGGGTATGAGAAGATTACACAGGAATGTTAGTGCCAGTGGATTTGTCAATTTTGTGTATTTGGTCAAAACATGGAGCTTACTCACACCCCTTGACACGCCCACCGAATCATGCCTAATGGGGGCGCTGTTTGACACTACCACGGAAAACGCCTTGGCTGGTAATCGCGTGGAACGCTTGCTTTTGCTATGGGAAACTGAGGGTAACAAGTACCAACTGCATTGACGGTAGCTGTCAACGCAACTAGAACTGCATGCACCGGGGATACATGTTACCTGCGTACGCGACGTCAGCCAACAAAAATATAATTTTTAGAAATGTTGAAATAGTTTAGCTAATGTTTTTGGGATTTTCCATCAGTTCAGGACGTCCAGTTTCTCATGGTAAGTATGGTTCATGTTCTGGAACTTAAAAATCGGCGTGTCATGCAAACATTTGATTAATTATGTGAGTAGAAATGAAAATGTTCGCGATGTTTTATTTTGCAGTCATGTATTGACAAATAACTGCAGCAGCAGCCGGGCCACAGTTGGTAAACCACAGACACAGCACAGTGCCATTTTCACTATCCAAATACTCCTAGTTAACTGTTAACCCCTCCCAAACCAGCACAATTGCAAAAAGTTGCAGAATACCTAGCTAATGTTACCTTAGCCCTAACTTTATAATGTGTTTTTTCATATAGGCCTAGCCCTACTCTACTGTAGTAATGAGAACAGTCAACATAAACACAATATCACAAAACAAATGTGTAATTTTCTCCCCGTGACACGTACTAATTCCCCCCGGGACTCACCCAAACCTTGTCAGGCATAACCACTACGCAGGTCCTTCAGGGAAATAACAAGCCAGGATGAAGATTCAGCCTACAATTGCAGTGAAAAAGGAGGTCTGGAATGACAGCCGATGTGTACAAATTCAAGTCTCGTGACAGAACTTGTGTACGATGTGTCTATCCATGTACAAAGCCAAGGAATGGCAATGCCAATGCGCGGTCAATAAACCCTTTCACGTTTATCGACGCCATCTTGTAAAATGTTCACAGGGCAGTTCGAACACGCGTTGCCGTGTGCGTGCGCGGATCGTAGCTAATGCACAATGACCTAACAATGCATTCGTATACGATCCTCGCACGCACACAGCAACGCGTGTTCGAACTGCTCCGTGAACAACATGGTGTCGATAACCGTGAAAGGGTTTATTACATAACCAGACTACCAGTGCACAAACTGAATTTGAGATATCGTGTTCATGTTGACTGTTCTTATTAGCCCTATATGAAATAACCACATGATAAAGTTTAAGGGCTTAAGGTAACAATAGCTACAGAATACCCTGCAACTCCTGGTCTCAGTAACAGTCAGCCGGTGAAAAGATCCATTGTTTTTCACCAGGGCCCAAGCATGCGAATAACGGGGTTTTCCGCGCACGATGCATGTCAAAGGTCAGGTGTACCAATAGATTGGTTCCTGATCCTTTCGCTTATTGCAAAATGCCATCTAGTGAAAGTATAGGATCGGGAACCAATCTATAGAGTTGGTACACCTGACCTTTGACAAAGATGTATGCATTGTGCGTGGAAAACCCCAAAAAGGCTTATTGCGGGCATAGTGACCGATGGAAAAGAACAGCACACTGAGTCTGCACTCTAAACTTGTGGCCTTTTTCAGCGAATGATGCAGGGAACAAGATGACGCACTGCGTACATTCCCGGATGTCTGCCCTCCTCTAGGGGAGCATGGACATTTTGGTGTGCTAAGTCTCAAGTCTGTGCTCAAAAATTTCTGATCAACTTCTTAACACTTACCAAATCAAAATACAATAAGATTAATATAATACATGGAAAGAATTAAGTATAATTTGAGCATTGCGTCAGACCTTGTGTATGTGTAGGCACTTACTAATGATTGGAAAAAATACCATACACCCTCGCCAGTTGAGACTCCATGCACTAAGTCAATGGAGCATAACATAAAAATTATAAACTTGGGATGAGAGAAAAATCGTAAGGGCCTTATCGGGATTCGAACCCGAGACCTCTGACTCACTAGGCAGATGCTCTACCAACTGAGCTATAACTAGGCACAGTTGGTATACTCCCTCAGGTTTTCCCTATGGACCCATAAAAATGGGTCATAACAATTCATAAAAAGTGTTTTTAAAGAAAAACTTGATATTTTCTCATTGTTAATAAAAACATGTTTCCTAACCAAATTTACAGGGCACTATCATGTCATTTTAGGAAGAATTTAGTGGCAAACATTATTTATACCATTGATACCAAGTTAATTTAAAGAAAAAACTACTAACTGCAATGGCATCATCATCATGCACATCCACTAGGGCACACCATTGGTCAAGCATTGAAAGTCATAAGACAAATGCTAAATTCTTTCCCAGATGTTTCTTGGGAGTGATTAGGCCTATATCATACTGGCTGCATTCTTGGGGAGACTGTGGTTAAGTTAACCTTTTGACCTCTTGTTGGCTGTGCTTGTTATCAGCCGTTGTATCTGAATAATAAATTGAATAAGAGTGCTTCCTGACATACCGTTCTTCCTGATATAAAGCTGCTGTTTTAAAGTCCCAGTTGTTACTCTGATCATTGTCTACATATGCATTAGTATCAATTGTGCACCTTTTTGGTTTTTATATAAAGCTTGTACTATAACATGTACTTTGGTAGGACTTGGGAACATAATGAACGTGCGATTTTGATTGAAAATGTCATTTCCAAAAAATAATAATACACACTTGTATAGCGCCATCTATCTAGATAAATTTCAAATAAATTCCAAAACTACATTCTAGATAAATTCCAAAACTACATTCATCGCGTAAATTGAGCAAGCGGTAGCCGAGATATGCATCTTAGTAATCGGCCGTTTTCTCGCGAAATCGTGTATGTAACTGAATAGAAGAGAGCTCGAAAAATGTGATGCAGTATGAAGTGCCCCACAGTGACAGATTGCACCAGCAAAGAATTCTTCAAGATCGATCAGTCTTAGTTCAACACACTGTCTCGTTTTTGCGCTAGTAAAAGCTTTGTCACGAAAGCAAAATGCAGCAGTACATACGTAGCACACATTTTTCATGATGCGCAACTTTAGAAATGGCAAGAATGAGTTGTGAAACTGAACAGTATATTAGTGTACTCAGTGCGAGAGCGATGACGTCACAGATTTCCAAGTCCCTAACTTTGGTCCCAAAAAGAGTGCTTTAATGAGTTTGCAGTACTTAGTGAGACGGTGCCAGGGATCATAATTTGGTAGTGTACCGGTAAATCTAATCACATTGGAATTAATTGTGACCTGTCACTACAAAATGAGCTGAAAGTTGCAATTTTCAAAAATTGGATATTGGTATTTTTAAATTCAGGAGAAAAAGAGCTTTCCACTGGTACACATAAGGTAAGGTACATGTAAAACTATTCCCCCGACGCAACACAGCTTGGAGAAGGGGTAGTGTTCAAACAAATCTTACAAATCTTCAAACAAAATTTCTTACGAGGCACGAAGAAAGCTATCATCAAAATTGGTCTGTAAATGATGTTTGGATGACGCTAAAAATTTGGAATCGAATAGAATAAGAGTTACTCCTTCCAAAGATTACAAACCCTAAAACTGATCGCCCCTCAATTATTGACTTTGAATTGTTTGTCTGTTATCTAATTTTAGGGAAAATGTATAGGCCTATATGTATCTCGCTTCTAAATTCTTGGTAGTTATTAAAAGGGCAATAAGCATTGATGACCAGTGAACAGAATTCATAGCACTGTTCAGTAATGATATAGTGATACAAAAATTCCATTGAGTTGTGTTACGTGATGCAATACATGTACAACAGCTGACATTCTATTCATAATGTGGGTTAGGAAAATTCACTGACCCATGACATGACACATCCGTTGTACATCTTTACCATTGTGAAGTAAGTAAATGCTGTATGACTGTACCAGGCTATAATCACAGAACGGAGGCTAATTTCATAAAGCTGTTTAACACAAAATTTGCTTGCAAAAATATTGGTTACCAGTCAAAATATAATGTTAATTGTGTACGGTATTTAGCAAAAGTAGCAGAACACCAGTCATACAATTTTGACTGGTAACCCATTTTGCAAAGCAATAAATTATGTATTTTAAAAGCAAATCTTATTCAGTTATTGCTAAACAGCTTGATGAAATTGGCTGGTGGTATGTAAGTAGAATGCAGGTGTGATGATGGTCCCTAATGCATGTTTATTGGATTACTAGTTGACCTTATCATGTCCTTAGACATACTGGCCATATCAATCAGACTATGCTTGGTAGCATCTTCTTAGCATATGCTGAGTATCCTTGACCTAGGCTGGTCTACTGGTCTCCCTGTCTGAGACAGTTTACACCGCGTTTATACACTCGAATCGGCAAAGGTGGATACAGATCCAGCATTTTTATTGGGACCACAAAACTGAACATTTGCCGCGTTTACACTACACCCCAAATCGCTTCAACTCGCTTCAGAGACCGCAAAAGTCACCACTAAATGTAACTGCAGCGCATGCGTGAGCTGTTGAGGTGTTGCTGCACTAGTGCCAGATTGGTCAATTAAATCTACTACACTGCGGGCACCGCCCCAAGGACACTCAAATTGCCGAATCTGTATTCGGGTAGCGTTTACACTACAAGCGACCTTGACGATTGCAGGGTTCAACCCCGCAATTGCGGGGTTCAACCCTACCCCAAAGGTGACTTGAAAAAGGCGAATCAGACCCGGGTCTTGTCTTAATGCCTTGTTTGCTCCTCATGCCAGCTGTCTGTTTTAGTTGGTCAGACTGGACTGGAAGATCTATATTTACACTAGAAATGACAAAAATAGATACAGATTTTGTATTTTTATTGTGGTCAGAAATTATAAATATTTTTAAAATGTAATTTGTTTAGGCTATAGCATGATTACTCTTCAAATTACCCTTCAAACCACAAATGGAAATTTTTAGGGTACATGTAACTGACATTACCGTGAAAATGTTCTTTACCGTAATAATAACCCAGCAAGGTACGTACATGTGTCATCCAAAGACATGGCATATCATGCGTCCTATGACACGCTGCATAGCTCACAGTCATTATAAGGCCACCAAGCGTGATCCAAAACTGGTAAACACTGGATGAAAATGTCTTAAATTAATCAAAATAATACAAAGAAAAGTCCTTTTAATTTTACAATCATATTACAAAAATTAATCAAATAAATTTGACTGGGCACATTGTGCCATATCATTTTCAAGAAATAGTTGAAAATGCATGTTGAAAATGCTAGTTTTTGTCAATTTTATTGATTGTCCGTCCCATGAAAACATGTGATAAACTGGGCGTGTGTATTAACATTAGTAGCAGGTAATCAAACAGGTTCACTTTAGTTTTCATCTGTTGTACATGTATTTACTAAGGAAAGGCATTTGTCTCTTGATTTCCATCCCTCACGTGAGGGACAGAATTGGATCACGCTCCACCGTCACTTTTACGGTAACTGATGGTACATGTACATGTACATGGGATGTTACATGTACATGTAGTAACTGAAAATGCTCAAATGACACTGTAATGCTGATTTGTGCTGCTAATGTCACATTTGTTTTTAGTTTGTTGGGTTGTTTGTTCGTTATTTTGTTTTCCTTGCACCTGCTCCACTGCCTACTCTAGTTTCAGGTGAATTCATACAACATACCGTAAGTCCCTGACCAAGGACATCCAGATTGTGGCATCTTTATTTGGGTAGTCTTCACACCTGTCACCAATTTGGGAATAAAATATGTGAATCGGAGCAGAATCTGATTCACAAATTGGTTTGCATTTGAGTCTTTCCTCTGTAAAGGGGGCATTTTGGCAACACAGACCATATTTTCCAGAAAATACCTCTGTCTGGTCTCAAAATAAAAATTAAAAGAAAGTTTCAGTTGTTCTTGTTTCCTTCCTCCATGGTTGTTCTGAAGAGATAACTTAGGCCCTAAAAAGGGTTACAAATAGTGTGACAACATGCCTTTCTAAAAACCCTGTGTACAAATTTCCAATATACGCTCGTAACCAGGACTGACTCTTGTGTTATATTTTAGGCAGTCCCGGTTACGAGCATATAATTATTGGAAATTTGTACACAGGGTTTTTAGTAAGGCATGTTGTCACACTATTTGTAACCCTTTTTGTGCCTAAGGTATCTCTTCATAACAACTTAAACTTATTTGTTTTATTTTGAGATCAGACAAAGGAATTTCCTCAAAAATATGGTCTGTGCTGTCAAAATGCACCCTTTACTGTTGCGTGGAAACTGGAAAGTGCCATTCATAGCTGTACAGTTCAACCTCGTTAGTACCGCTGAGAGGTCCTTATTGGGATTTTGCAGATTACATGTACCTTGTTATAACAGGAACCTTGTATTATCAGGATTGAAAACAATGAAGAACAAAGGATTGAGACCTGAAATTGTCCTTGTAGAATGTTGTATTAACAGCGCTCTTATTATCAAAATTTAACTATACTGGTACATGTAGTTACATGTAAATCATGGAGCTCTATGGTTAAATGTTGAATCAGGTCTGTGTATGAGCAGGTCACAGTTGAGCCCAGTGTAATAAAATTGTTATTAGAGAACCACGTAGAGCTGTTTTTCTAATCTAATCCTAATGCTGTGAAGATTAAGCACATGTAAACCTAATATGGTAATTTCCTTTGAGAGGGCGCTGCATCTGGTTAAATTGAATTGTTAAGTGGTCATCTGTTTTATAAACTAGCAGGGATTAATAACACTCTAGGAACTGTGCAGAAATACTCCTATTACCGCTCTACTTAATTGCATTTTAGGAAGTACACGTGTATGTATGCGCTGTTTCAGCCATTGAACATTAACTGTACAGGGCAATGTTATGAACACAACATTATTGCTCAGTTGTGCATTCATGCAATACCGAGAGAAAAATTGTGTTCCTAGGGGAGAAAAGAGAGTATGTACCACTGTGCCTTATAGCTCAGCTAGTAGCGCATGATCTACCAAGTGTGTCAGAGGTCTTGGGGGAAACCTGAGGGAGTATACCAATGTGCCTCATACCTGGTAGCTCAGCTGGTAGAGCATCTGCCCAGTGTGTCAGAGGTCTTGGGGGAAAAACCTGAGAGGTAATACCACAGTGCCTCATAGCTCAGCTGGTAGAGTATCTGCCTGGTATGTCAGAGGTCTTGGGGAAAACTTGGGGAGTATACCACTGTGCCTCACAGCACAGCTGGTAGAGCATCTGCCCGGTGTGTCAGAGGTCTTGGGAAAAAACTTGAGGGAGTATATCACTGTGCCTCATAGCTCAGCTGGTGGAGCATCTGCCGGGTGTGTCAAAGGGGGAAAAAGAGAGTATGTGTGTGTGTACATGTACAACTGTGCCTTATACATGTAGCTCAGCTAGTAGAGCATGATCTACAGGGGTACCAAGTGTGTCAGAGGTCTTGGGAGGGAAACCTGAGGGAGTATACCAATTTGCCTCATAGTTCAGTTGGTAGAGAATCTGCCCAGTATGTCAGAGGTCTTGGGGAAAAACCTGAGGGAGTATACCACAGTGCCTCATAGCTCAGCTGGTAGAGCATCTGCCTGGTGTGTCGGAGGTCTTGGGGAAAACCTGAGGGAGTATACCACTGTGCCTCATAGCTCAGCTGGTAGAGCATCTGCCCAGTGTGTCAGAGGTCTTGGGGAAAAACTTGAGGGAGTATACCACTGTGCCTCATAGCTCAGCTGGTGGAGCATCTGCCGGGTGTGTGAGAGGTCTTGGGGAAAACCTCAGGGAGTATACCACGGTGCCTCATAGCACAGCTGGTAGAGCATCTGCACGGTGTGTCGAAGGTCTTGGAGAAATACCTGAGGGAGTATATCACTGTGCCTCATGGCACAGCTGGTACCGGTAGAGCATATGCACGGTATGTCGGAGGTCTTGGGAAAACACCCGAGAGAGTATACCACAGTGCCTCTGCCTGGTGAGTCAGAGGTTTCGGGTTTGACTCCTGATTAGGTCCATATAATTTTTCTTTCATCGTCTGTTTAGTTGTACAGGCCAATATTTTACTCCATGTGAGTTTCTCTTAATATTCAGAGTACAACTGAAGACTAAACCCACCCTTTGAGATGTATTAAATTACCTTTTTTTTAGCAGCAAGATAAAACTGGTCTTACGCCATTTTTTTCAATCCGTTTTTACATGTGGGCCAAAACATTGCTCAGAAATAGTTCAACCATGCCATTGTATGACTCATACATGACTTGCCCAGTCAGTGCATAGGAAAGCACCACATCTACATGTACTCCCTTTACATGATGTCAAGGCCATTGCTTTGCATTGTCTGACTGTTAACCTGTGGTATTTGCTGTTATTTTTGTCTGCAGTTTAGTTTACTTGGTATAGGCTGAGGGGATGCGTATGAATTGGTCGGATTGGATATATATGCATCATGTGTACTTTTATTCTTTGCATGTTTTGTAATACAGTGAAATATTGATGAATCAAAGCTACAGTTTTTATCGGCCCTTAAGGCTTAATATAATGCAAGTGGGCTATGGCAGTCAAACATAACCAAGTTAGCTCCAAAGCCTGGTTTAGTACAGGTGTCTAAACTAGCCCCAGGGACTCTAAGTTAATAATAAAGTGCTGGAACATATCATTTACTGTTACAAACACCTGTAGCCATACACTACCCCTTGGTCCTGTTTATTTTGACTAGGGTTTCTGACAAAAGACACAATATTATGAAGATTAAAAGTACAGACACAGGTGCTTTGACTCAAAGTGATACCAGGAAAAGTTCAACTTGGTAGAGTTGTTCTGCTTTGGTCACTGGTTTTTTTTCTGGCACATTATTTATTGCTAATTTTTCAGATTTGTCCAGAGAGGGTGAGATTCTATTGAACATGCAGAATTTTACCGATAAACCCATTTACCTGTATTATAGCGGGTAATGTGAAGTTTCTGCTGAATTGCTAAATAGCCGAGCTCGCTGGCCTTGCATTTTTCTTCCTTGAGAAGGGAAATTTTCTCTGCTGTGTCCTGAGATTAGACCTGTTTCTACTGAGCAAAATTTCCCTCATTTTCGGTATTATCTTGTCAATGGGTCTGGGTAGAAACAGGCTGTATATCAGTGTTTGTAACTTTGCTGTGGTTTGACTAGTGACTGACACACCATCCTTCCTGATGAATATTTGTGGTCGGGCCATTGTGTGGAATGACCTGGCCATTGTGTGCATAGAGGGACCATAACATGCACATTTTATGGCAGAGGACTGTTAAATCACAGATGGGATGATTTGCATGCAACTGTACTCATAAGGCTCCATAAAAAATATTGCTTGATTCTCATCAGAACATGGGTAAAAATTTGTACGACCAGGGCAATTTATATTTTATAATTTATATATATTTTTTGGGTATTAAAGCGGATTCTCGCAGCACAATCCGATCAATTCCGATGACCAGGCCATTTTATATTTTATAAGTCATGTGGAACTGGACCCAATACATTCCGAGATGAACATGCAAAAAAATCATCTCATACTCTGAGCAATTTTTCAATTTTTCGTCATCCTGCAGTGCATGTATTCTTGTACAAAGTCATCTGTGTTAAACTGAGGCTGAAAAGTGAGGCTCGGAAAATCGGGCCCGAAATGCGGCCAGCTTTAGATTGGTCCTGTAGGCTTCATGCATCAAGTCTGCGCTTGACAACACTGCCGATGAGCCACGTGTAGACTGGTCCCCTGGCTTTGCTAGCTACACAACGCTCCTTATTGCAGGTAGTCTTTGTGAAAGACTGTCTTACGTTGCTTGGTTCGTGTACGTGCGCGGTCGACATTGCACCGTGTGGACAGGGTACTAGTTTATGTGCCATTGGGTTCAGTCTGTCCGTTGTGTAGGCGGAACCACGATCCCGCTGGCAAATCCTACGTACCTCGGAACTGCTGCGTAAGTCTAGTACCTCGGGCCATGCATGGCCACCGGGGAATACGGAATAGCAGATGATGTTTGAAAAATAATCCACCAACTGTTTTTCAAAGTTGGGATATTAAACATTATAAAATATAAATTTGACATTTCTGCAGGCATATGTCATGTATGTGGCATCCGGAGGTTTTATAATTTATATACAAAATATAAAAAAAATCGATCCGGCGCCGCAAATTTGACCCGGCCGCTGATGAGAATCAAGCAATATTTTTTTATGGAGCCTAATGGTTTGCACACTGATTTGCCTTGTGTAATGTTCGCATTAGACTTATCGTTTTAGGGGGGAAAAGTTCCCTCGTAAGTTTTCTGGGCAGAAGGTGGCCAGGAAAAGTAACCACATGGACTCGGGAAAAGTTACTGAGAGGAAAACGTCCTAGGCTGTCCGCATTGGACTTAGTACCCATTGTCTCGGTAAATTTTCCCCAAAAAAGTCCAATGCGGACAGGTCTTAAGCCTCTCTCTGACGTCAGTAAAACATGAAAACATGAAAACATTAGGAGTGTGGCCATCGCTGTGGGCACGCATTATGCTGTGCAGAAATTTGGATTAGGATTGAGGTCACTGGTGACCTTTGACATTCCCTGAGCAAATTTATGCAAATCATTTACATGCATGTACAAGGACAGGCATACATACATACATGTATGTAAACATATGTCACATGGTTTGTACAAACACGTGCATCATTGTAAGGGACTAATTACTTTTTCCGAGATGGTGTACAGTAAACTCTCTTTATAACACCCCCTGATATAGCTCTTCTCGATATAAAGCTCCTTTTTCTACATATGTGTAAGTCCCAGCCATCATTCTCTGCATTGTGTATACATTGGTTATAGCGCTCTGGATATAAAGCTCAAATTATTTCGGTCCCTTGAAGAGCGCTATAAAGAGTTTACTGTATGCGAGATATATTGGTGCAGTATGGTATATTGTGCAAGTGCAGTTTACACAAACAACATACATGTACATTGTACATGCATGTCGTCCTTGGCGTGCATGTTTTTATTGCATTAGGGTAGATGTTTGTTTTTCGCCACTAGCTGTACTGGGGCAAAGTGCAGAGTTGTATTGCTTCTTTGTCTGGTGAAGAAATTACATGGAGTAGCTTTGGTTGTATTGAGTTTGAAACTCAATTGGTCATTCATGTCACTCACCCCTTGGCCTTTTCATGGTTATGCAGAATGAGGATTGATGTACATGTACATAGGTGTAAACATGCTGCTTCTTCATGTATGTATGTATGAGCAATCCCACCTTGGACAAATTGCAAAATGTCACACACCAAGGGTGTATTCGAAATCTTGTACCAAGTGACTTGAGAAATGTTCTTGGGTTGATCAGGCAGAGACTGATAATGCAATCTATATTGACTCGGACAGGATTCGAACCAGGGCTACCGGTACAGAGGTGAAAGGTGTTGAAAGTACTGTTAAATGTATAACCATGTTTTGTACATGTTGGGAATGTCTTAATAGGCTATAGACTGTATTGAATAGCTGCCATCTTGTAGGGCAACTTTTGTTGTTTAAATTGGTCAAATCACAAAATGTACTACAACCAAGCACGTCCTAGCGAAACAATTGGGATTTTGAGCATAATTCTTTGTGACGTGCATCGGCTGCACTGTATTTCGAACAAATTCTGAGCAACATGCGCGCGTGTTTGGAACATTTTCCATGATGTGCCTACGCGTACCGGTACCTAATGGCATTTTTCCTACAAAGATGGCATCTGTGAGAGTGGTCAATATGGCAGCTATTCGATACGGTCTATAACTGGGTCTTTCTATAAATTAGGGGTCCAAAAGTGTGACATTTTAATAGTGTCCCCCGTTACACCTGATATGTTATTTTTCGTACAAAAATCATTAAAATGGCTTTTAAACCATTTTGTATGAATTGTACTTTATGTACTCTTTGAGAATTTACAAAAACAAGATGTAAAATGTAACGGGGGACACCAACATTGGACCCCTAATTTATAGAAAGACCCAACTGCCATTTGATGTCCCTTTAAACAAACTCATTCCTCAGGAAGCTGGTTTCCCCTCCATACCTTCGTGTAACCATGGGTTACTGCCCTGTAGCATTGCTAACATACAAGGAATAATGTGTTGCCTTACAAGACTCTCTACACATACACACTGCTAATTCAGCAACACCATGCATATTGGCTAGTGCAGTCTGCCCCATGGGTGTGTTGTCCATACCGGTAGAGGGGATAACATATACTGTAGTATGTCTGGGCTGGGAGTTTGGAAATCAATATTTCACGTGAGACTCGGAGTATATCGGGAGGATGAAACAAGATGCGATAGATGGAGATTGCAGATTGACTGGCCAAATTGGCTGTTGGTGTTTCAATCTATAAATGTTAGCATTTCCTTCTGGGAAATTAGTTTTTAACTTAAAGGAAATTTGTCGAGAATGTTGTCATTTTAGGATTTCAAGGATCCTAACCCTCCCATTGCCACACCCATTTTCTTGATGCTAAATTTTTGTCTCTTCAAGGTTATTCTACATGTGGGTCTTTCCACAGTAAAGGGGGCATTTCGGCAACACAGACCATATTCTCGAGTGTTGTCTGGTCTCGAAATAAAAAAGATAGGTTTAAGTTGTTCTGAAGAGATACCTTAGGCTCAAAAAGGGTTACAAATAGTGTGACAACATGCCTTTCTAAAAACCCTGTGTACAAATTTCCAATATACACTCGTAACCGGGATGGACACTTTTGTTACATTTTAGGCCGTCCTGGTTACGAGCGTATATTGTAAATTTGTACACAGGGTTTTTAGAAAGGCATGTTGTCACACTATTACTGGTAGTAGTTACCCTTTCTGGGCCCAAGTTATCTCTTCAGAACAACTGAAACTTATGTCTTCTATTTTGAGACCAGACAAAACAATGGTCTATGTTGCCAAAATGCCCCGTTTAACGTGGAAAGACTCATGTACATGTGGAATAATACAAGCCAAGTGTCCCTATTTTTGTAATGACCAGTTTCTGCTTCAGGCTCAGTTTTTGATAGTTTGTTAAAATTGTTAAAAAGGGTGAAATTTCGAGTTGGTGTTGAAACCACGTTTCTTTCACAGTATTGATATTTTTAAGCCTGAACCAGACATGAAGCCAACCGTTTTGAAAACGGCCTATAATCTGCATTTGTTATTTTTAAACACAAATAGGCAAATGCTAATTTACAGTGTAGCTTTATTCACATCATTGGTTAATAGTCTCCCAAATTACTTGTGACACTGTACCCCTTTTTCCCCTACAAAATAGAGGGCCTACATTGTATGTGTGACAAACTTACAATGTAATTATTATTATTTATTATTATTATTTCTTTCTGGTATTCATACCAAGGATTCCTCAATAGTGCTCATTGCACTGTCACTCGCAAGCGTGAGGAAACCCATGAAGAATTGGAAATGGCCAGAGACACCGGGGATGATCCCCCTTGCTCTTCACGAAAGAATGCTCTGGGATCTTTAGAGTGCGTTTTCATTACCTAACACACTGGACCAACGGCTTTACATCCCTTCCGAAGGATGGAGCAAGTGTGGTTGAGTGCCTTGCCCAAGGGCACAGGTACCGTAGCCGTGGGGAGGTTCGAACCTGCAACCCCAAGTTTTCACCTATGATTGCGAGTCAATGACCTAAACTGCTCGGCCATGGTACACCTTTTGATCCAAAGGTGTAAGGTTGTACTTGTTTGTATGTTCACTACGAGCTGGTAATAGACAGTGTTGATTGATGTACAGTGTGAGTCAGATGTGTACAGTACACAAGCACACATTACAGGTCAACCTTCAATGATTGTTAAGAGTGTGATCCAATTCAGTCCCTCATGGGACGGAAATCAAGAGACAAATGCGTTTCCTCTGTCAACAACAAATGAAAACTAAAGTGAACCTGTTTGTTTACCTTTCAGGGCAGGAAAAAGGGCACTGCCATTTGCGTTTTTGGAGTAGTCTTTTGGAGTTTAAAAAGGGCACTTCCACTGGAAAATTTAAAAGTCTATGGGAGGATTCCAAAAGGGCACCAAGGCCAAGACAAGGGGCAACAGAGGCAATGGCCTCGGTGGCCTCTGTGAATTTCCAGCCCTGACCTTCTACTGATGTTAATAATACACACACCCAGTTTATCACATGTTGAAATTGACTTTACAGTTTTATGCAGAGGTTGTTTTTATGCGTGAGGGACTCACTATATGATTGTAAAATATGGACATTTCTTTACAGATCGAGGTATTATTTTGATTAATTAAAAAAATGTTGAAATCTTCATCCAGTGTTTACCAGTTTTGGATCACGCTGTCAATACAACATTCTGCTATGATTTTCCTTTCATTAACCTACGCCAAAAGCCATAGCATTAAAATAACCCAATGTGCAGAGGGATGACATGCATTTGCTGTAGTGCTAATAGAATGGAATAAACCGTATCAAATAGCTGCCATCTTGTAGGGCAGTTTTTTGTTCCTTGAAGACATGCATGGTTGCACATTCTGTGCTTACATTGTTGACCAATTTAAATATCAAAAGTTGCCATACAAGATGGCAGCTATTTGATACGGTCTATAGCTGACAACATTTATATTCTATTTTTTCTCCCCCTTGTTCCAGATTTGTATGTACATCATCCTTGGCCCCTTGCAGCATTGTGTGTAAACAACCCTGGATGAAGCAAGCCTAAAGCTTTTCCAAGGACGTGGAATAATAATCTATCTGACTCTCAACAATAGATTCTGATCGCACCGACCAATCACAGAGCTGATTCTGACATCACCGACCAATCACAGAGCAAACTGTGCCTTGCTGCTCCCACAGCAGATACCATAGACTAGACACCAGACTACTTCTCCAATTGAGGAGGACTCATTTAGAAGGTCTGGGTGCTGGACTGCAGGCACTATGAAGAAGTTAAAGCGGAGACTATCAAGCACATTTCGTGCCAATTCAGTGATTGAGGATTCACTATCTGAACTGACAGAAAGCATGAGTATAGAAGAGAGTAGCAACGGAACGAGAGAAGGTTAATATATAGTTTCATTTTATAATATTTCATATTTTGGGGGAGGCGGGAAAGGGGGGAAATCATACCATATTCATAGATATCCAAGTCATGCTTTTCCCAAGTCCTTTTTTCAATTCCAGTTTCAAGACTGAGCATATCTCATTGTGGTGTAGTGATCCAACTTGGCTATAGACTAATCCGACGAATGAAAACTGCGGTGTATCTCCAGGGTGTTTACGTGACATCACAATAGAAATACACCGCAGTAACAATGGAATAACCACAAGAGGGCGGGCTCACTAAATGTTGCTTGGATTACACTATAGGTTCCGTTGCAGGGTTGTAATGACTTGGACTCGAGACTCAAGTCCCGATTTTCACTGACTTGACTTGACTTGACTTGGGACTCGAGCAGAGGGAGACTAGTTTAATACAACCCTGTTCCGTTCCTGACTTGACTGTGACCAATCATAGAAATTGTACCAAATCGTGGGGAATTCGTGGCAAAAATCGCACAGTGGGAGGCCTGCTTTAGGGTGTGTTACACCCTGCGCCATGAGCATCTTTTTTTATGGATACCGGCGCATTATAAATTTTCATTTTTATTATTACACGACACAGGTTCTACTGTTCACTTGACTATGACCAGTCATGCAAATATTTTGATTACTTACAGAAATTGTACAACAGAATGGTCTGAGAGGCTCAGATGGGGAAAGTGACCAGACATCGGGGGCGTCAGATGAACCTTGTACACCAGTCAGACTTAGGAGTAGACCTCAAAGGCAGCTACAACGACGATTTAGTGAAGTAAGTGGGCTGGGTTTACATGTCTGAAGGATAGTATACATGATTGGTAAACTGTTACAAATAGTTTTATCCCCCTGTGTGATTGAAGATATGCATGATTAAAACCAACCTGAGCAAAAACCAGGTCCGTACTTCGTCTAATTTTTGAGAAAACGGTCAAAAAAGGGTTTGCAGTCATTTCGCCCTGAACCATTTCGCCCTGAACCACGGCCTGTGCACGAAGTGGTTTTGGGGCGAAGTGGCATTTGGGCGATGTAGTGTTCAGGGCAGGAAATTCGTAACTGAAAGGAAGGGCGCTGCCATTTGTATTTTTGGAGGAGTCTTTTGGAGTTTAAAAAGGGCACTTCCATTAAAAAATGAAAAAGTCTATGGGAGAATTGCAAAAGGGCACCAAGGCCAAGACCAGGGGCAACGGAGGCAATGGCCTCCGTGGCCTCTGTGAATTTCCAGCCCTGAGTGTTTGGACGAAGTAATTTGGAGCGAAATGGCACTGAATTTTCATCTCATGAGACGAAAACTAATTGTTTTACTCATTTCTTAAAGACTATAGCACTTCAGACAAAACCATTTCAGGGGAAGTTTCCTACAGTCATCATGTTTATATTGTGTAAGTTAGGCGTAAATCTGTGAACATTTTTTGATTTCCGAGATTACCAATGATGTATACTGACTTTAAGGATTGTGATTTTTTAAAACTTTAAAGTTGGCCGATTTACACTACTTAGGGATATAAATTTTGGAATTGTTTTCTTTTTCAAATGACTATTTTCACCTATTCCTGTGACAAGGTGTGTCTGTCATGCAGATACAGATGTCGAATCATATACAAAATCATTCAAGCTGAATGCATACCCTCAATAAAATATCTGCGTACACCCCACAATATCCCTAACTTATTGTGAGTAGTGTACATTAGTTGCCAGTGACTCCAATTTATGAAATGTCAGCTTTTAGAAATACCGACATGGTATCCTGGGAATCTGGCAATCTCCCATAAGTCTCTTCTAAGTCAGTGATTTTGTTTAGTATCTGGTTGTTTTGTAGTTTGACTTTGTTTTTTGTGTCCTGGGAATATGAGATGAAAACCCAGGAAATTGGAGGATTATGATAAATATGCACAAGTAGAACCATCATCTCTTACAATGCGTAGCAGCTTTGGTAATGGGTTGATATGGAAAGTGTAAATTAATGGAAATGGATATTTGTCGTTTACTTTCATTGCTAGTGGCAGGGTTCTCCCCAGGTTGTTTGAAAATGTGTGGGGCCCAATGCTGTAACGACTCAATAACCTGCGAAGCCACGGCGTGGGGTCCGGTGAAAATTTGTGACTTTACAAGCTTTCTGGTGCATTTTAGAGCTATCCTTAAAAGGCTTGTTATGAATTATTTAAGATTGTTTTTGTGCAGATGAAATTTTTTGTTTAAAACAAATTTGATGGAAAAACTCCAAATTTGAGTGAGAATTTTATTATTTTGTGTGGAAACACTTCCTAAATAAGGTTGATATGAAAAGTGCAAATTAATGGAAATGGATATTTGTCCTTTACTTTCATTGCTAGTGGTTCGTGCTTCATAATATTGTGTACCGGTAGGCCCTACGGTAAATGGTGAATGTTTTTTACAATTCTTAAATGCCACATACATGTAAATAAGGAAACATATGGAGCCATATTCCAATTATGGTAATTACAGTATTGTCTACATGTACGCAGAACTTACACAAACGCATTGAAACCGCACTATTTTGCCTGTTTTCCTATTCCGTTTCAAAGAATGGTTAAATGGCTTTTGCCGTTTAGTCTTCACCATCATTACAAATTGCGGGAAATGAGCTTACAGAATAAATTGGTTTATTATGAAAAAGAGTTGGTAATTGCATTGAGTGACGTAAGTACACTGGGCTGAGTGGCTCTTAAGTAGCTGTTGGGGGATTAGTTCAGGTTATAGGACTATGGGTTTATTAAAAGACCTTGTCCAGATTTTTCCAGAAAATGGATTTCGTTCCATTGGAAGAAAACGGGAAATTTGCAATCTGGAATTTTGATACAAGCAAATACGTACATGTATGTACATATGTAAATTTACATGTAGGTGTAATCACTGCAAAATGGACCTGGATAAATTAGTTTAGTTTACAAAACATCTCATTCATTGAGCATCATATGGGTTCTGCAAAAGGTTGTGTTTTGGATTTTCAACAGTAAATTTGCATTCAATTTTTAGTAAAATTTTACATGTACTTTTGATTTCCTAGGGTTAAGATGTCAAAAAAACATACTTTGTGAAAAATAGCCTCTACACATTCTAGATTTCTCTATAATGCTTTCATCACACTTCATGGATCTGATCCACTTTTTCAAGATTGAGTGTAAACACTTATGCAGAGATGCCACTATTTACAATTTTGGCGTAGTTTGTACAATTGTGTCAGCCATTGACGATCAGTATTGTGACATAATTCTAGAATGCATACATGTAGCTTCAAATGTGGGGTTTAAATAGGGCTCGGGTGTTAAGTTATAAAATGTTGTGTCCAAAGCAGGTGCCCCGTGGCAAATTACTCTTTTTTAAATTGCAATGTTGGCATCTCTGCATGTGCATGTTATATTGCCTCAGAAATGTACTGTACTGTATGATCCAATACACGTCAGGGGAATGAGGATGAAACTGCGGTTTGTCAGTGTTATATGATGTGTGATTTATGTTGCATCCAACAGCAATCTAGTCTCTCTCTATATAGACCATGGATCAGATCTGTCTATGTTTGATCATATCACTTAGATCTGATCCTCTTCAAGATCAAGTGTAAACACACATTCCTCATGAAATATGGCACGTCAGGGAAATAGCGAGGATGAAAGTGCACTTGTCACCATTATACAATGTATGATTTATGTTGCATCCAACAGCAATCAAGTCTCTCTCTATATAGAGCTTGCCACTCTGTCTGTATTTATCATGGGGACTCCGGCATGGAATTTATATTAAGCACTTAAAGGCGCGCTCTAGCACTGCCGACTCTATTTAACCTTTTAGTAGGGTACGGTAATCTGTCTGGAAATCTTGACCACGTACGTGTCCCTACATTTTTGTTTTGACATTGAGAGCAGTTTTGGGTGAAATAGTTTTTATGTTGTCCAAAATGACCACTTTCAAAAGCCATGGGCTCCATATTAATATGACCTTAAAGGGCCTGTGACATCCTAAACAACTTTGTGCCTAAGCTTTGCTTCATAATGACGGATTACTTGTTCAGCAAGACATACTATTGTTCGTTTGGATGTAAAATCAATAAAAGGTGGCATTTTTTAACTTTAAAGATTTCATTGCAGACAGAGGGCGCTGTTTTGAGTGCATCACATAAGGAAGACAG
The DNA here is from genome assembly GCA_037783545.1 of Henricia sp. BOLD:AAB3569. Classification (NCBI taxonomy): domain Eukaryota; kingdom Metazoa; phylum Echinodermata; class Asteroidea; order Spinulosida; family Echinasteridae; genus Henricia; species Henricia sp. BOLD:AAB3569. The sequence goes on along the minus strand of JBBELK010000480.1, from coordinate 666,201 downwards.
AAGGGAAAAGTTAAGAAAAAACATAAGACTTCAAGTTGGACTTGTGGCAAATTGCTGCAGTTTCTACCCCCAGTTTTGTCATGGCTTACAGCAGGCAACATGTAAAACAGCCATGGATTACAAAAGTTTCACGAAAATTGAGAAAAAAAGTGGAATCTTTTGTGCACAGTTCAATGTGATTTTCCTGTGTTTGCCTCTTGTGACGTCGTGACCTTGGTCATGAATATGCATATTTGCATTAGCATAAAAACTAAAAACCTTTGTTTTAACCCCCAAAGCAAGCTCCAAATAGGATTTTTATGACTTTAACTGAGTAAAGTGGTTTTAAAGCATAGATTTCATTGATACAAATCCTAAATAAGGGGCCCTTTAACCACAGTAAGCAGCCAACTAGGCCTTACTATGATACTAATTCATAACCTTGCTGACTAGTGTGACTTTGAGTTACCATTAACTCTAACTTTAGTAACAAACATAGAATGTAACCAGGCCTGAATGTAACTTAAGGCATGTTCCCGCAAGTTTTCTCGCGGAAAGTTATCGCGACCTTCGGTAACATTCCTTCGTGTAATCTTCCCATGCATTCCCATTTGCAACTGCTTTTAGTGCCCATGTGGAAAGCTACCGCGACCTTGCAGTAAACTTTTGCCATGCAGGCCCATAGTTTACTGCAGGGTCGTGTTAACTTTACAGGGTGAAACTGTTCCCATTGGACTTTTCGAGGGCCCTGTAAAACTCCCGCAGCTGAGCGGAAAGTTTCCGCGGCCTCTCTCGCCCTGTAAGTTTTACATCGTGGTCGCGGTAACTTTACAGGGACGATTATTCTCCGTGCGTCCCCATTGGACTAAATGTTGTTACTCTCCCGCACAACCACGGGAGTTTTACAAAAAAAATTGTCCAATGGGAACACCACTTTACACTATTGTTTTTTATTTTATTTTATTTATTTACCAAATCCAACAGCGATCAAGTTGTCATTAACATTTTGGATACCAATTATTTCCCAACTACCGGTAGGCCTTCTTATGCAACTACAGGCTTAAAGAGCTACATGTACCGGTATGTGTAGGCCAACATGATGTACGGTTTTGTGAATACAATGTACAATGTATGGCACCTGAACCACAACTTCATGCATTTAAAGATTTCCAGCGCATGCACCCTCTCAATTACAGGGTGTCCACGGGTCTTAAAAAGTCTTAAATTAATTTTCTAAGACCGTGTTTACACTTGATCCCGAGCTCGGGATCGAACACCGAGCTCGGGATCAGCCCCGGATCACAAATAGGTGTAAACGCTCTCGGAACCAAACTGGCCCCGGATCAGACCCCGAGATTTTGGTCTCGCGATGGCGGAGGGTTCGATCCCGAGCTCGGGATCAGTTTGCGGTTAGCTGGGCAATAAATCTTCCTCACACAGCCCCACATCCTGTTGCGGGCTAAAGCGCGCGAAAATTCCAGGAGAGCCCGCGCTCTTATTATGTACACGTGTACACGTAGTACATGTATACACGCACACAGGTACCACTGGTTCCATGCATTGTGTGCAGGCATATATGCCATGACAAAATGCATGATACCCCGACGCGATCGACATGTGATGCAACACTGAGAATCTCGCTGGCGTCCGTTACGAAAACACAACGTACTACAAACGTAATTGGTATCCTGCATTCAGCAATCTTATTTGCGTGTCCGATACAAACTTCACACGTTGAGAAAAAGTGTTTCTGTATTTCCTCTACTTTCTGCATTTTCTCTACTTTCTGCAACTATCTAGCGACACTTTGTCATTATCATACAGCTTAGTTTTTAGTTGTTATATCAAGGATTTCGGAGTGTCATTCAACGATTTCCGATATAGCATAAGTTGACATTATATATTTCGTCGTGAAGAGAAGTTGCAAAGACGAAGTGGCCGAGTCGAGTTGTCTTCGTGTGAAAAGATGGCAAACGAAGTTCGCGGGCGCTCGTGGAGCAACGACGAACTGGCGAAGTTTTTGGACATTTGGGCCAGCGCAGAAATAATGGCTAAACTGGACGGAACATCTCGGAATTCTGCTGCATTAGCTTGACCTTTGACTGCAACTTCTGGCCCCGCGCTCGGGATCAACAACAGATATAAACGCGGCACTCGAGGCCATTGCGGTTAACCTCAACACATTCTTATCAGGGGGTCAATCTTGATCCCGAGCTCGGGACCAGTGTAAACACGGTCCAAAAGGCCTTAAAAACCTTTAAAAAGTATTAAAAAGTTTTGGGGGTTTAAAGTAATTGGTCTTAAAAAGGCATTAAAAAGGTCTTAAAAAGTCTTAAATACCGTAAGACTTGCTGAACCCGTGGACATCCTGCAATTAAAATGCATACTGTGTACCGGGTACATGACAAGCCCTAGGGTGTTGTTGTAGGCACTACTGAATGCAGCACAATCTCTAAAGTAAATTCTATGTGACGTAAACACAAAGTACAAGTGCATTGCAGGCAGACAGACAATTTTTCTGTCCGATTGTCAGTCACTTGGTTTAATATGGAAATGTGCATTCAAGCATTAGTGATGCATACATGTACATGTACATGTAAAGGAACGATTGTGTTCATAATTTTTGAGTGGATTTTGAATTGAATAGGATTATGTCTGATTGAATTCTATTATAAGGGAAAAAAACGAAATGACTTGAAGTGCATCGATTGGTTTCTCATATTAAAGGTAATACATGTATACAGGATTGGTATTTACCCTCAAAAAGTCTGAATTAATATCTAAAAGCTTACTTGTTATCAAGATGGTTATGGTAGTAATTATCCAGTGAAATGATTTCGTCTGAAGTGCCCCCATTCATGAGAAAAATGACAAAACTGTTTGAATCTCCAAAGATCTTTGGAGCCATTCATTTATTCATGCAAAAAATTTGTTTTTCATGTTTTCTGAAGTATTACTGCATCTACATGTACCTGTATGTGGCTGACATTTCTACAAGATAGTTTTCTTGACCTAGGCTTTCAATGACCATTGGGAATCACGTTGTTCTTAATCAACAGTTTACTAATATCACTTAAAGGCACAGGCTCGTCAGCAATGCGCGCCCGCCAAATGTGTGCCACGCAATACGCAGCTCCATAGCAAAGGCATGGAGCTGCGTGTTTTGAGCACGAATTTGGCGGCCGCGCATTGCTGACGAGCCTGTGCCTTTAATGCAGCAAAGGGGCGACCCAACGGTAAAACTTTGCCAGACGACCACCGAAATTTCGGCTAGAAGACATCGATTGGACACAATCCGAAAGTTCCGAAGGTTCCAAAAATGGTTCCACACCTACATGTAATAAAAATGGTTCTAGACCTAATAACAATGGTTCTCGATTTTTAAAAGATGGTTTTTGACCTAAAAATAAATGGTTTTTGACTTCCAAAATATTGGGGCTACGCCAAATTGTCGCCCTAACCGACCGCGTCGCCCTTATATGACTCTTTACACAAAAAGTGTCGCCCCATTTGATAAAATAGAGAAATACCAAACATTATTACTTTTAAGATACCGGGTAGAAGAATTTCAAATTGTAATTTCTGATAAAATTTGCAAATGAAAAGACGAGTGACGTACATGTAATACCCGAGGCTGCCAGTATTAATTTGATATTTGTCGGTTGACTTTAAAATAAGCTACACAATGTACACAATGTAATGCAGCAGTGCATGCGTAGGCTCAATTCTGCAAGACTACACACTTTATGAATTATAAAAGATTTATTCAAGCTTATCAAATTTTCATCTTAAATTATGCTCATCCTGTCATTGGTAAATGTGATTTACTATTACTGCACATACACAATGTAATGCTGAGTGAAATGCTGGTAACTATAGCATGTATCTCGATGTTTAGGTGGAAGATACCTGTAAGCTTCATGCAATTCAGCCTACGGGCTGCGAATTGAAGTTCATTAAACCGATTAAATAAATAAAATAAATGTTGCGTGCACTTACGGATGAAATTTACATCGGGGTAAAGTTTTTTCTTTTGTCATCGCTTTTCACTTTAATCGTGAGAGCTGCATGCATGTTTGACATTGACAAATCTCATAAATTTTAAATTTAATTAAAGTCACGTTTTGAATGGAAACGGACGGTGCATGACTCGCTAAATTGTAGGTTTTTTAGCCGTAATCAAGGATACATACTTTATGTACATGTAAGATAATGTATCTGAGCCTTTTTTGGCAAGGATTTTATCATCTGTGACAAAAAGTCATAAATTTGTAAATTTGCATTTGGTTTTAAGTGGAAGCTGGTACATGTATACATACATTACTGATGATATACATGTAGTAGTTTTTCATGTTTTTAGTATTTAGTCGTGGGATATGATCTCAGTGTGGCATTTTGCGAAGTATTTTGTACTTGATTTAGTTTGCTCCGGGGAGACTGCCTTGTTTGCAGGATGTCGTGGGTTCGAGTCCCACCCGAGCACGCTATGAAGTTTTTCAAATTTCATAGTGTCTCGGGAAAGCACTGAGTATACATACAGTGTTAATAATTACGTCGGAAGAGGGCAAAACAAACCCTAATTAATATTTTCATACAAATGTGGACAAATGTCCACGATGAGTTTGGGAAATCTGGATGCAGTGAAAAGCAACTTGGCTCCGCCGGGATTCGAACCGTGGACCTTCTGCTAAACGTGCAGATGCCCTACCAATTAGGCTATGCAGCCAACTGGTGGTCTCGAATCACGGTAGTGCAGTCGTTCCTCACTGATTGGGATCGGCTACCGGTATCATGTGAGTTTAACAAGCCCTACAGAGAAATAACCACCCCTCCCAGAGATCAATTAATATTTTGTGAACTTTAGGCAAGAAGAGCTTCGGGTACGCAATACCTACATGTACATGTATCTTGAATGGTTTTTATCGGTTTTTTAAAATGAACTCTCCGTACATGTACCAGTACATGTACATAACAGTGCAGTGTGCACATGATCCCCTAAGGCTATGATTGGTGCATCCATGTGTACATACACACACGTCTGGCTCACATACAGGAAACCAGCGGTATGCGTTCTCTCGCTGGATTATTGATTCGCTTATGTTGCTGTTGGTTTTCTCTCCTGACGGGTTGCAGATGATGTGTGGTCTCATGTGGTGTTTAAAGGCAACTTCACTTTGATCAATCATGAGGACCAGTACAGGGATCATGAGAGATAATTAAAGGGTGGTTTGGCTTCAAACAGTGGGAAATGTAGCAATGAATGGTTTTAAAATGTTTGTGCAGTCTAGAAGATTTATGTAATAGAGAATAATTGTGGCATCAAATTATCCCCACTTCAGTATAGGATTTTCCCCTGATTTTTAGGCCAACTCCTCCCTGGCGCCCCTTAGCAAAATAATATGATGGAACACTGTATTGTTACAAACGGGTGTTTGCTTTAGTTAAAAACTGGCATTTTCTAGTTAAAAGCTAAAGTGATGTCGATTAGAGTGCCTTCATATTGCAAGGAAGGAGGCGGAGCGAGAGGAAGGGGGAGGAGTATTCTTTATTACAATTTGTAAAAGATTGAACCTGAATTGATTCATCGTCCCAGGGACCCATTAAAGAAACCAGCTCAATTTATCCTCATTTTGAGTTCAGCAGTGACTACCATTACAAATCATCTACTTGCTCCCATTTTGTGACATCTTTCAGCTATCCCAAGCATATCAGGTTATAGAATGCTAAATATTATAGATAGATTTGTGTCGTTCCCTCCCGTTGACGTCATTCTGGTCTGTCTTTGGCTTCAAACCTCTTGAGTTGAGAGACTAGCTTGCATTCCGCGGTTAGTTTGTTCATCGTTCGTCGGTTTCCCTCTCTCTGGAGTTGGCAAGTTTGCCGTCCTGTCATCACTACACCATCCGCATTCTGCCGTATTTAGGACACTGCGTCTGTGCATATCTGTGGTGTTCCTGCATCTGTCTGCTGTCTGGCTACATGTACACAGTACGTATGTAATGAGTAATTTTCAAATCATGGTTTTGGTCATCTTTCTTCACCTTTTGACTAAGATTTGTTTTGTAGCTTTAAAAGATTTGTAATCTCCCAAAGCTGAAGCTGAACACATCTGATGTAGACCTCATTCATTTATTTGTGGGGTGTTTCAAGACTTTGGTTAGTTCTAAAGGTTGTGGGTTCGAATCCTGATCCGGTCTGTCTGGTACGTGTGCCCTGGAGCAAGGCACTTTGCCACACATTTCTTTTCTCCGGGTACCGGTAGTGAATGTTGATGGTTTGATTAGCCATTGAGCGCCTACATGTAATTGGCAGCTACCGGTATGGCTGTATACTCCCAGGGAGCTTAGTGGTACCGGTACATATGGAGTGATGTAATGAATCCCTACAATGTATGATCAGGGCTAATAATTAATGTTACAGCCTTGATTGGTTTTTCCTGGATGAGTGAGCAGTAGTCCTACAAGTTATTGTCATCTTTTGGTATCTGTCTTTTTCTGAGTTCATATTTGCATTAATGATATCAATTGTAAACCTTCCTAACAGATTGTTCTGTAAATCGTAGTTTACTCATGTATTTGTTGTCGTTGTGGTCTTAGTGACGTTTTTCATCACCTTCAAACAGTATGAGTAATGTCTTTCATCTGATGCTGTTTAAGCATCAGATGGCCAGGGCTCTACATCTCACACGGGACGTTATATTAAAACAACCTTCAGAAAAAGGATGTCTGCAAATGTCATTCTTTATGCTTCAGTGGCAGTCAATGCATCTGCTGCAGAATGCATCTAATTTGCATTAAAATATTGCATCCACTTGATACCAGTGTATTTATTTTTTCATCATCGCTATAAACAAAATTTTAACGAATCTTCAGAAAGTTGCAAAATGTCACACTTGCTTAGAAGATGGCATTAATTTATTGAATCCTTCGTCAAGTTTTGAGGAGTATAGACTGTATCGAATGGCTGCCATCTTGTAGGGCAACTTTTGTTGTTTAAATTGGTTAGCAATATAGACACAAAATGTGTAGTCATGCACGTCATCTTTTAACAATCAAAGAAACCACAAGATGGCAGCTATTTGATACGGTCTATTAACAAGTACAGGCAGTGTTTGATTCACAAAGGGTCATATTGTTCATATGCTGAGAATAATTCATCTCTGAAGCCCGGTATTTTTTTTTCAGCTTGAGAAACTTCAAGACGTAAGTGGGGCACAGCCCCGTTTTTATGGAAAGACCAATGTTTTAATCATATGCAGCACGATATGTGACAAAGGGTACCACTTCCATTGTTTCCCCATTGTGTCTCAAACATCCAAGGAACTTTTAAAGGAATTTTCTTTTAGGTTTTAGGGGGGTTGGTGCGTTGAGGTATAGGGGGGAGTCCCTCTGTGGCATATACTTCTAAGGGAAGAGTGTGTTGAGGTATAGGGGCATAAGGGGGAGTCCCTCTGTAACATATCGTGCTGGGTATGAGGAATTGGTAGGTTAAAAGGGAAGTGTGTTGAAATAAAGGGGCAATAGGGGGAAGTCCCTTTGTCGCATATCGTGCTTGGTACACATGTAGTATAGTCCTATTGTTTTCAGTCAATTATTATTTTTGTCATTTTTTGTTTAATTTCAGGACATCTCCAAGAGGTTATCCTTGCCAGCTGATATGAGGTTATCAGAGCAGTTTCTGGAAAAGTACAGCCGGAGTCCTCCGTTTGAGAAAATGAGTCGAAGGTCAAGACGGACATCTCTGGTAAGTCTAGAGCTAAAATTTTGGGACAATTCTATATTTTGCAAGCATTATTAATTGAGGCAAGTGCTGGCGACAGTACTTCTTACCCTGGAGGAAGCCTGGGACATCACGGCTGATGGAGTTGTGTGAAGGGCGCTACGACCCACTGCTGGTTATGCGTTATGATTAATTCCCAAGCTAAGTTAAACATCGTAGGACTTATGTCCATTTTTGACTATTTTGCTTACTAAACCACCTTCTTTCCGTATAGTGCAGACCTCTTATGAGTATTACTCACTGCGCTCCAGTCTGGCGCTAACGACACCAACCAAGTATAATTAACATTAGCATATTTACATGGCTATTTACAATCTGTGTAGCAGTCCAAAGGTGCTTAGTAAGATCCTTAATGAAATCAAGCTAGACAGTCCTAAGCAGTGTGACCAGTTGCAAATCGCAAAATTTAGGTGCGTGTGAAAATTCAGCTAGATTTAACAAAAATCTGCTAAATCGCCCCAAATCACATGAAATACAAATTAAAAAAATGTTATGGCAAAATAAATCAAAACAATTCTACTACATGCGTTAACAATTCTGCTAGTTCCAATTTTTTTCCAACAAAATTTTGCTAAATCTGGCAGAATTCTGTTACCGGGTACGGTTGGTCAAGCTGGTCCTAAGACTTGAACTTGTCATATGATATTTTGTCCACAGCAACAATCTTTACAAGACCAAACAAATTGTAGAAACTCTTAGTTTTAGGATTGTCTAATTGTTACTGTATAGACCGTATCGAATAGCCGCCATTTTGTGGGGCAGTTTCTTTGTTCTTTAAGGACATGCATAGTTGCACATATTGTGCTTCCATTGTTGAACGGTTTAAGTAACAAAAGGTGCCCCACAAAATGGCGGCTATTCGATACAGTCTATAATTTATAAAATTATTTTGCCTAATTCTAAATTGTTCATTGTGGTGATGTGACTCATTAAATTCACTGAAGCATAAAATTGAAACATGGCTGAGAAACATGCATACAAAATTAATTGTCACAGTTTACAATATTTCCAAATTTGCTTGTGGATAATACTAATTTCATTTAATATGTAAATGAGCTAAGTGCCAGCATAATTGGATTTGAGCGGAAATGTGCAACAAAAGTAAATAATTGACCAGCATACGGTATCGCACACTGAATGATAAGGCCAAAAAAAATAATAGTTCTGCTTCCGGTTTCCCGACCGACCCTATTTTTAGGCTGCGACCCTAGTTTTTTTATCGGAAAAAAAATGAAAAAAAAAAAAAAAATGAAAAAAAAAAAAAAAACGAAAAAAAAAAAAAATAAAACAAATTAAAAAATAAAAAACGCAGATGCCTCCATATGATTGTGCACAAAAAAATTTGGCAAAAAAAAAAAATTTCCCTACCTACCTACCCTATTTTGAAATGCCATGTAATCGGAAGCAGAACTATTTTTTTTTTTGGCCTAATGGGGTGCTACATGTAATTTATCAAGCTTGTACAAGCATGACAAGTGATCATTTGGTTGGTGTGAGTACAGCACTTGAAGTGTTCGATATTCACTACCGTAAAACGTTTTGTAGGACAACACAATTATTATTTAATTTTTTTTCAGTGGTTTTTCTACATTACTGAAATAATGTGAAGGAAAAAGTAAAGATTGGTGAAAACCATGCATAAAAATCATGTTTTAGTTTGGCTCACCATTGACACATCCCAAAAATACTATCCATTGGAAGAAAACAGAAACTTTGCAATCTCTAATTTGGATGTGGAAGCCAAACATTTGGTGTAATCACTGCATTGATTTATGTAACGGATAAATTTAATTAGTTTACAAAACATTGAAAATATATGGATCGAGAGCGCGAAATTTCAGAATGGTAAGGCCAAAAAAAATAATAGTTCTGCTTCCGGTTTCCCGACCGACCCTATTTTTAGGCTGCGACCCTAGTTTTTTTATCGGAAAAAAAATGAAAAAAAAAAAAAAAATGAAAAAAAAAAAAAAAACGAAAAAAAAAATGAAAAAAAAAAAAAAAAAACGCAGATGCCTCCATATGATTGTGCACAAAAAAAATTGGCAAAAAAAAAAAATTTCCTACCTACCTACCCTATTTTGAAATGCCATGTAATCGGAAGCAGAACTATTTTTTTTTTTGGCCTAATGAGAAAAATATGATATGGTAGGGGGTCAAGCACCTTTAAAGGCCCTACCGTACATGTACAGTATGTATCATTTGCAAGATAAAACGTTTTACATATTTGTGGAATAAGAGTGTAACATATCTAAGGAAGAATGTTGGTAAACTAGCCTGAAGAAATTTTAGCTGCATGAACCTGCAGAAAACCATGAAAATCTATATGGATTTTATGCACAAGTGAATAGTAAAAAAGTCCGGTGCACGGAACTTTTTTAGAAAACCACCTTCGGTTGTCAATTTCCAGCATGAAATACCTTTTTGGATGGAAATACATGTAAATTGATGTGGTGTTTGTTACCATTGCTATCAACACTTTGATACAGGTTTTTCTTGTCAACTCATGAAAAACAAAATTGGGTCATTGCAAATGATACAATGGGCCTTGAAATGGTATGTTAATTTTGGCACACACAACAACATTACAAATCCTAGCTATTCTTGCAGTGTGCTAATCTTGTTGAAAAGCCTACAGAGTGGAATGTATTGTAGCAGGAACAAGATCCACTTGACATTTATCAAAGCTGGCACTCTGTTGGGTTAAGGCCCACCTGTGTTTGTGGCAAACAGCAAGACAATTACACATGTACCATTAACTAGAGATCAACCTGAGTTACTGGGGATTTGACCACGTAGCAAAGGGAAACTTAGAAAGTGAGCTTTTCTCCTTGTTCATTTTAAAAAGAAAACCCAAGGGAGTACACATGTATAATGTGCCTTTGTACATACATGTATACCATCTGCCCAGTATGTCAGAGGTCTCGGGTTCGAATCCATGAAGACCGTGTATGATTTTTTTCTTCTTCTAGCATCCTATGTTTGGTTGACTCACAGAACCCTGTTGATTGCTTTCCGTGACATAGAACATCCGGGAATGTTTGGTGGTCAACGGTCACTAGATGCACATGGGCATGCGTAAAATATACTCACCAGCGTACTTTCATTCGAAGATGCCGCACGCGCGCGCTGCGATACGTTTGAATGATTGAGCATGCACTGCAGCTTGTAAAAACGAAAGTGCTTTTGCTTGATCACATCTTTTAGCCTGAAGAAATAAATTGTTATCTTTATCGTTACAACAGCCATGGCGCAACAACATAAAGCAAGGTTACCGTAAGTAACAGAGGTAAGTGCAACCAATGCGCTTTTATTGCTTTTTTGGCCGGTTATCACTCGAGGCACGTGGGTCATGAAAAATGACAACCAAAATGGTGGATCAATTAACAGATCCGAATACTCGCCTAGACGCGCGTAACTGCACCTTCTCATTAGCATAGTTTCAGGCACCTCATTTACATACATACTTTTGGGCATTTGCACATTAAGAAGCATACTGGTACAGGTCTTCACCCATGCACATTTTCTAAAGGTTTGTGACAATTGTGTGTCTTGTGTTAGAACACAAAGCACGCTAAATGTGCACGCAAACAAAACAACTTATATTAAGGTGGTGCGCCATTCAAAAACACACAGGATGCTTATCTAGCTTGTAATGGAAATCTATGGATTAACCTTTTTGTTAAATGAAATTGTCTTTAATGATCATTTGTCTTTGTCTTTTTGTTTCAGTCTGAAATCGGTTTTGGCAAGATGGAAACCTACACCAAGCTGGACAAGCTGGGAGAAGGAACTTATGCAACAGTATTCAAGGGTCGGAGTCGCTTAACGGATAACCTGGTAGCGTTAAAAGAGATCAGGTTGGAGCATGAAGAGGGCGCCCCCTGTACTGCAATAAGGGAAGGTAGGGTACCAACATGGCTGACACTGACATTGTCTTTTTAAGGGTTCACTGCAACAGTACGAACATGGCCATATGGGTCATTCCATGAAGTTGGGGGCACAAAGTGTGACATTTCTTCATTTCCACAAAATGACCAATTAGTGAGCAGCAAGTCGTCATTTATAACGATGTTGCACGATATGGTTGGTTTGACTGTTCTGTAATAATTTGAGTCATCAGTCTTGAGAGACTTTGGCAATGTTGAATTATTTGACAAAATGACCGACACTGATGTAACGGGGACGTCATGCCGATTTATCTCATTTCACTCAGTCCCTAAAAGTGATCTTGTTGAATTGGACATTAGCACACAGTTCTTGATCTAATCAATCACTTGTACCGGTACTATAAATTTGGAGGATTCTACCTTGACCGTTTGTGTGGTTCAAGAAAATCTGTTGTAAAACACTGAATGTCACACCATTTTGTTTTTAATTTATCTCACTCGGCTGCTGGTATTTCTGTGTACTATTGGCAAATGAAATTCATAAGTCTAATAATATACCGTATGGTAAAAAAGGTAACCGATGTAATGGGGACGGCGTATCCTAACTTCATGGAAATGACCCATAACGCTCCTACATGTGAAATTGAAACAATTGATGTCCCCATAGGCCACTCTCACTGGCAGCCATCTTTTTAAGAGAAGCACAAGTACGTACATGTACTCCCACATCATGGAAAATGTTCCAAACACGAGCTCAATATTTGTTCAAAATACGACGCAGATGAGGCGCTTAACATCCTGATGCACGTGGCAATCTGCAGGCAGTGACGTCTTTTGAGAGAAATCCATTAATTAATGTGTCTTTCCTCGGACATTCACTAAATACATGTACATAGAAGGGAGCGTGTGTTGTATTACAAAATTGTGTGTCTGCAAAAATGGAACGCACGAATGCAATGTGTATACAGCACATGCACAGTGGATGGGGAAAAACGTACGTCAGTCTTTCCACGCTAATGGGCCTATTTGAAAAATCAGTCAATAATTCCTTTCAGATGTCTTCAGTTTATCTCAAACTGAAAGAAATTCCCTTGTATAACTTTTGCCCCAAAAGGTAAGAAAATGCTGCCACAACATACATTTCTGAAAAGCTTGTGTGAAAATTTGTACACAAGCTTTTCAGAAATGTATGTTGTGGCAGCATTTTCTTACCTTTTGGGGCAAAAATTATCTCCTGAGAACAGTACAAGGGAATTTATTTAAGTTTGGGATAAACTGAAGACATCTGAAAGGAATAATTGACTTATTTTTCAAATAGGCCCATTAGCGTGGAAAGACCCACATTGGCCTTTACTTGTATTGTACCCACTGTAGTAAGTGTTTTGGTGTGTTGACTAGTTTTGAAGTTTAAGGAATTTGTACCAGACTTCATTGATTTAACCTTAATTTGTTGGCCACAGATTTAGCAAAATTTAGTTTACCAAGTTATTTTAAATCTTGTAGTTGACTCAGAAGACTAATAATAACAATTAATTTCTGTCTTAAGTTGTGTAAAACTTGTTAATTTTTATGTATTTGGGGTGTTTCAAAATAAAGTGAAATTTCTAGTTCATGCCCTTTATTATCTGGGGGAAAAATGATGACCTTGATGAAAAATACCTAAAACATTGCAACTTCTCAGAATATTTTTTTGTAAATTGGTTTAAAATCTGTAGAGATATGGTTATTTAAAGTCACTTAAATTTTAACATTCTGGTTAACAGATATTGCACATTATTTTGAAACACCCCCACTTGTGATGTACATACCGTATGCCGTTCACATTTTCTGTTTGAAAACAAAAATCAACAAAGATAACCCTCAGAACCTTACCCAAGAATACTGTCACAACATTTTTATGAAACAACGTCAGTAAAAACCTTCAGTTCACAAATGCCTCGGTTTTAAATTATCGTTAGACCATGACACATGCCAAGAACATCGCGATAAGTCATATACGAGCAGGTCCGAGTGTTGTTTTTCTTTCGCTTCCCAATTCAAATCTCGGCCAACTGTCACAAATCAACCCATTAATTCCATTGGCAAGGCCGCATTATGAGCACCAACGCTTGATGTGTGCGCTAGTTTCCTCGTGGGTGTTATCTCATGTCTATATCTATAGCATTAAGACAGGTGTATTCCATAAATATTCAGTGATCAAAAGGGTAGATATTTTAGTACCAGGGTGTTTCAAAATACCATAAAATTTGAAATTCATGCCCCGTAACAGGCTTCTCAACAATTAACTATTAGAAAATAGAACGTAACGACAAAGACATGCTAAAGCTTTTCGTTTTGCACTCATCAGAGCAAAACGCAAGAATGGCTTGGGTGACGCTATCGATAATAATATAAGGCTAAAGGTTAGAATGACGTGTTCAGAATGCTGCGCTATTTGGTCCGCAGTATCATGCTTCTGCACATTCTCGAAGCTACATACATTCACTTCACAAAACCCATGTTACATGTATGTCGTCAGAAAGAATGTGTACACATGCTACATGTAGTCTAACTGCGCATGCGCAATAGCGTGTTCCCTTCTGTTGTCAGCTGACCAATTAGCGCGCAGCATTCTGAACACGTCATTCCCACCTTTAGCCTTATATTATTATCGATAGCGTCACCTCGCCATTCTTGCGTTTTGCTCTGATGAGTGCAAGTTGAAAAGCTTTAGCATGTCTTTGTCGTTACTTAATTCTATTTTCCGATTTTGCAGTACCAAACACAATTATTTCAATTAACTATTAGTTATTTCACATGTTTTATGAAATGTCTTGTATGTTGGGCATTACCAAGCTTATGTGCACCCACAAATTTCATTCTGGAATGGTTGTTTTGGAAATATATGTTATGTCCCACGCATAAATGCTTTTCGCATCAACTGAAGAGTGTCCCATGCATAACACCAATTTTGCTGATTTGTCACTTTGATATCTATTAACTGAAACAATGACCCTGCTGAAAAGTACTTTATAACATTGCCACTTCTCAAAAGGTATGGTGTACACTGGATCAAAATATGTAGAGATATGGTTATTTCGGGTCACTTGGTTGACCGATATTTCATGTTATTTTAAAAAACCCTCTAGATATTTTATTTGGGTCAGCTGATCTGAAATGAGATCAATGTATTTGTTATGGTCACCATCCTGCAATGAATTTCGATATTTATTTATTCATCTGCTGCCTACGCTGTTTAAGATGGTGTGGTGCGACTTGGGAGGAATTTTTATCTTCCAAGAAGAAACAAATACAAAGTACTAACGATACTTTGTTAGTTTCTCTTGACTTTCCATCTGGTTTCACTTTGAAGCAGAAATATTGGCGGCTCCTCTGGTTTTACGTCCTAACCTCCCAATGTCTTAAAGTACATACACACGGAGGGGGGGTTAGAGCCAATGCGTACACCCAACGTTAATGTATATCGGTGACGTCACAAATTTTGCGTACAGGGGGAAAGGGGTGGTGCTCTAAAAAGTCTGCATTTCGTGCGTACGTACTTTATGAACGGCCCCTTACAGAAAACATAAATGGGTCTTTCTTCAGATATACATGTAGCCTATTTTTGCAATCAAGATATTTTCCTGCAAATTATTTTTTTCCTGCTCTCAAAACAGAGGAATTAACTTAAAATTTGTTACCTAAATAACTATCTGTTGCCATATTGGGGCTTAAAGGCACAGGCTCGTCAGCAATGCGCGCGCGCCAAATTCGTGCCACGAAATACGCAGCTCCATAGCAAAGGCACGGAGCTGCGTATTTCGTGGCATGAATTTGGCGCGCGCGCATTGCTGACGAGCCTGTACCTTTAAATTATTTTCTTGGAACAAATTATTTATTTCTTCCCTTTTTAAGAGAAAATTAAGGTATTTGTAGAAAAAAATCTCAGGCCTCTAGACCTGAGAAAGATCCATGCACTACATGTATGACTGCTTATCCTATAAATACCAATAATTTCTTTTTATTTTCTGCAGTTTCTCTGCTAAAAGGTCTCAAGCATGCAAACATCGTCACACTGCACGACATAGTTCACACAGAGAAGTCCCTCACACTCGTCTTTGAATATCTGGTAAGTAGAAGACTCACGTTTTTTTCATTTTTTTTTCAGGGAAGAACAAATAATAATTAAAAAGACCAATTATAACAAGATACCAATGAACTAAAAAGACCATTAAACACAGTACAATAACACCAAGACAACAGCAAAAGCGAAAAAACAACGATTAGGAAAAACAGCAAAACAACATAAACAATAATCAAATCGTATAAAACAACAGAACACGATAACCTTGGAGAATACAACTTCAAAAAGATGAGTCTTTAATTTGGCCTTGAAGGCCATAACAGACGGCAGTACGAATTTCGACTGGCAGTCGGTTCCACAAAGCGGTTCCACATATGGTTGAGTATGTTATATCACTTCTATTCCTTTCAGAAATTCTGATGTAACCATTTTATAGCATTCTCAAAGCCAGCCCGCTGTACTTTCAGCTATTTGCCAATTTCCAAGCTTTAAAGGCCCTATAGATGATCTTTTTTTGAGTGATTCTGTGAATAAAACTATTATAAATCAAAAGAAAGACGACAACAAACTCATCTGAAGAAATTTCAGCTCTGTCAAATGTACCACGTCTTCTAAAAACATGAAAATCCACATGTGTTTTACCGGTCTTGGCTGGGTGTTTCAAATATTCGTTCTTAGTCGGTCGCGTACTCTGTGGCTCGTGTCATGCACTCTGTGGCGCGCGTTGTACTGCGTGTGTGCGCGACCCAGGCGATGCATTAAAAAATGCATCGTGTTGGAACAGCATACACGCAGTACACAGTGCCCATTTCGGACCGCCCAGATGAGAAGTAAATCATTTGCAAACGATCTAAATAATTTCATCTTTATGGACTATTTTCTGGTGAACTTATATCATCTCGGGCGAAACATTTCATTGGATCGTTGCTACAATCTTTACTTTGAGGAAGGTTTTCCCCGTCAACTCGTTACTTAACTTTTGGGGTCATTGCAAATGATACAATGGGCCTTTAAGTAAACTCGGTGCTATTGATTTTGATTTCATTTCCATTTCTGTATGAAAATGAGATTTAACGGGGACCATGGAAACACAAAAAGCCTCGCTTGAAACGTCACCGCAAATTGATCTCTTAATGGGCTTAAAGTCCAGGCTGCTGATGGCAGTGTGTCTTGTTGGTTGCCGTGGTAACCTCAAATCGGAAACGGGAGAAGTTAAGAGTTGTGCGCTTCCGAATGCATTTACGCTGCCAGTCTGTAATATTCTAGCGTTTGAGGAAGTGTCTGAGTTAAGGTGTAAATATCCGTTTGAAGGTGTATTTTTGTATGATTGATTGCTGCAGCGGTGACAATGAACAACTTCAAACTAAAATTGTCGCTTTTTGCCTCACACTAAATATAAATATAAACAGAAATTGGTCTTGAAAATGTTCAGGCTACTTTAATCTCTTTGAGGGCAACACTAAAGGATTTTCAAAAACGAGGGTCTTGGGGCTTTCTTTTGTGATAAAATTTGCAAATGAAAAGACGCGTGACGTAATACAATGGCCCAGCATCTGAAACGAGGCTGTCGGTGTAAATTTGTCATTTGGATAATATTCTGCCAATACCAATAGTTGTGGTTTAAATGTTCAATATATTTGATGATAGCGTCAGCTATAGCATTATGCGATATTCCATAGTATTGGTATCAGTATTCAATACTTTTATCGGCAGCTATATCGGGTGATATTCAGTTAATACCAATATAGTCAGTATCAGTATTGAGGTACCGTGGCGATATTCCATAGTATTGGTATCAGTATTCAATACTTTTATCGGCAGCTATATCGGGTGATATTCAGTTAATACCAATATAGTCAGTATCAGTATTGAGATACCGTGGCCGAGTAGTTAAGGTCACTGACTCGCAATCACAGGTGAAAACGTGGGGTTCAGGTTCGAAACTTGCTCCGGCTGGGGTACATGTACCTGTGCCCTTGAGCAAGGCACTTAATCACACTTGCTCCATCCTTCGGAAGGGATGTAAAGCCGTTGGTGTTAGGTATCGGTGATGCATTCTTTCGTGAAGAGCAAGGGAATTCCCGGGTGTCTCTGGCTGTTTCTACTTCATTGGTGGGTTTCCTCACGCTTGCGAGCGACAGTGCAATGGGCACTTTGGAGGAATCCTTGGTTTCAGTACCAGAAAGAAATAATAAATAATAAAATACTTTTTGATATTTGCATTTATAGTATCTGGCAATACTTTGATATTAGTAGCAAAAGCATTGGGAGATAATCTGCTAATATCAGTAGTATTGGTATAAGTGTTCAATATTTGATATCGGCAGCTATCCACATGATATTCCACTGATATCAACACTATTGGTATCAGTATTCATTATTTTATGCCATTGGCATGTGTGCTGCAATTAGTTATTATAAGCTGACACTGTTCTTGTAAGAACTTAGCCTGCAGTTGTACATGTTGTACTGCACGTATATGTACAACCACAGAATGTATGCAGGGTATTATGATGTGCTATGTGGATCTTTAAGTGTCGTGGCTCTCCATCCATTATGAAATTGATGCAGTTAATCTTTAACTGTGAATACTGCTCCAGTGACTCACAGGGAATGTGTAATTTCTGAATTGAATTGGACTGTCTGGAATAAAATTCTTATTTAAATTTTTACTCACAACCATGTTTTTACAGGTCTTACAGTAACCACACAGGATTGAAACGTTTTTTTCCTCCACTTTTCCCTGCAACCTACTCTATTTCTCTTTATTTAATTAATTAATTAATTTTTTTAGTTTATCTTTTTCCTTGTACATGTAGTTTGTATTGAAGCATAATGTACCCTTTATTACATGTACCTTAGCATGCGTGGCATTTACATGTATTTGGGCAGGAAGATCATACGTGTAGTTTAGACTAGAAAATTAATCTTGGTATTTTAGAAAAATGCGTTTTTGGATGATGCTATGGTGAGAGTAAACATGTTTTTGTTCTCATATATTTGACAGGAGAGGGACTTAAAGCAGTATATGGATGACTGTGGCAGTATCATGAGTATGAACAATGTTAAGGTAATGTTTGAAATTAAAGCCTACATGCAGCTTACATCCACATTGCAACTGGAAGCAACTCAACTGGTCAGTTGCTGTCGATGTGTGCGTAGCGCGCACATCGACAGCAACTGATCAGTTGCGCAACTGGGAGCATGCAGCCATGCCTACATTTCCAGAACACGCACATTGACATTGCAACTCGGTAAAGCCTAGAGTACACTGACCTCGCAACTAGAAGCAACTGTTGCTTGCAGTTGCAGTCGATGTGCGCGCACGTGATCAGATGCACGCGAGCAACTGACAGCAACTACATGTAGTTGCAAGTACGCTAACATTGACGCAACTGGGTACAACTAGTTGCCAGAACGTAGAACATGAGCAACTCGCAGCAACTTGGATTTTTCCAGTTGCCAGTAGTTGAAAATGTGCGCACATCGACCTTTTTTTTAGCAACTGATCAGTTGCTCCTAGTTGCTGCGAGTTGCTTCCAGTTGCCGGAAACACCAGTTGACACTACATATAATTGCTTCCAGCTGCAATGTCGATGTATGCTAGGCTTAATGTTCATGTTTAAATTGACATTAAATTGTTCTGTCAACATGTAAGTTTGATTGTCGGTTAAAAGTTGCAACTAGCATGCAAGTGTAACAACCGTAATGGTACAATTGCTAATAGTGAGGTTTCGGTGTGCAAGGTTAGTGATTACGACTACGATTAGCCAAACCTCAAAATCGTTACCTTTCGCTGTCCGTTTTTTACTAAGGTGTAGAGGCGTTGCTATTAGTGTAAACAACAAAACAACACTTGGGATATTTTTGTAAACGCCACAAGTACGCACAAATCGATGACGTAAAATTCACTAATAGTCGTCGTTTTGCCTAACCGTATGCGACCGAAACCTCCCTAATAACTTCATGTTAATAATTTTTCTATTTTGCTTTGTGGACTACTTGCAGTTATTTTTATTTCAACTTCTTCGAGGCCTGGAATACTGCCACAAACGGCAGGTTTTACATCGAGACCTCAAACCACAGAACTTACTCATCAACGACAACGGCGAACTCAAATTGGCAGATTTTGGTGAGTTTCTGTTCCGAACTACCCCTTGTGATAAAATTTGCAAATAAAAAGACGTGTGACGTAATACAATGGCTCAGCATTTGAAACGAGGCTGGCAGTGATAATTGGAAATTTGTCAATAGAAAATACTTTGGGAGACTTCTAGTTCTACCGTCCCAGACATTAGGGAGCTTTCGATTACACGACGGCGACGTGAAACACAACGTAATGACGTCACACAAATCTACTGCGCATGCGACGACCTTAACTCTTCGTTCTCCCCCAAATGTCACGACGTGCCTTGGGGTGTTTTGGCATCATGTACAGAATGGCGACGTGGGGTATTCCAAGGACGTCGGACAATGCATTTTCGGGTCACGTGGCTGATTACGCGTCGTCGTGAAAGTCGAAATGGGTTTAAGCAGCACGGGGAATCTTATGCAATGACGGTTGCGGTCAGCTTTTTTTTCCCGTAGTGTCTCTCTCCGTCGTGAAATCGAAAGCTCCCTAATGATAACTGTGTTCAGACCCAATGGATTTTAATGTTCAGTATTAAAAGAAACACGCATTTTTGCAACTGCCAATATTATGCAAATTAGCCACCACGGAGCAGCACAATTTCACACGTGAAGCATTGTTAATTTCATTTTGACAAATTGTCTAGTATTACGACCTTGTTGGGTCTGCCAGACATGTGTTTTGTAACTAGGAATATCTCATAAAATTTCAGAGGACAATAGGTGTGCTTTTGTTTTTTGTTGAGTATACCGTAGAACTTTTAAAAAAATAAGGTTTTTCCTTGTATTCATTAGCTTGCTGTGTTTACTTGATTAATTTGTCCTTTAAACAAAATTGTTTTTTTTTCAATTTACTTCCCGGTGTTTATGCCTGCAAAACAAAAACCCTGTCAGATTACTATTTGTTTTTGACTCTATTTCCCATGCAATCAAGTCATGTTCCCTTAAGTAATCAACCTTGCATAGGGCAGAATGGTGTAATCATTACATTATCGTGGAGCGGCGTGCAGCAACAAAAACAGCTGCCGCTCTTAGCGCCAAGAAAAGGTCACTTATTTATCACAGCCGTCAAATTAAGCCAGGTCAGCCGAGACATAAATAGTCTTGAGACTCCAGATAGGGCATCTATGTCGTCATGGTGATTTGTGTATTCCGATTGGTAGATTATATTTTCACTTCTCCATCTGATATTTTAATTACATTTTGAGACCGCTCGTGAATTATCAGCATGTTTTTCAGTATCGCTAAATCCATTAGTGAAATCGTTGCATAATGCATTTAGTGGTTTTTTTTTTGTAAAGCGTTTCATTTCCTTGTTTTGTGTACCTGAGTATTGTGCAATTGCACAATACATGTACAATGTATATTGTGCAATACGGACTGCATTTGTATATTGCAGTTTATTGTCACCAGTTGTTGGTACAAGCTTTTCACAGATTTGCATTAAAAAAAACAGTGCTATGAAATCCGTTTAAAAATACTTTCGTCATACAACATTCAGAAAAATTCAGATGAACCCTGTGCCAGATTAATTCATAACACAATCTTGTGCATTGAATGAGTTAATCTCATAAATGAATTGATTTTGAACCTTTTTGTGCCATTTAAATAATAACAGAACAAAAAGGTGTACGATTTAAGCTAGTTAGAAATATCTTAGTAAAAGTGTTACAATGTCATATCTTGAAGGTATATGATATGATTCACAATTGGAGATGAATTTAGAAACACGGAAAAATCTGGGGCACTGCAATTTTCTCGTGTTTTTAAATTCATCTCCAATGTCATATCTGGAGAAAAATACAACGTACATGTACCGTAATGCAGAAATTTAGTTTGATGTGTTGGTTGGAAAAATATTAAATTGTCTCTAAAAGCAGCAGATAAAACAAAAGGAATAGACCCTTTGCACTGGTGGCCCTCACAGAGGGCAGTCACATCACATTGTCATTATGTGTCATGCACGAGTAAGGCACTTTGTGGATCTATAGACAGCCGAAGTGTGACTTTTTGCATTTCAGCATTTTCATGACCATATTACGGTAGAACATGATGAAAAACCCTCACACATCAAATTTGACATGAATTGGTTCATGGTGGCCCGAGATATGGCAGCATGAATACCTAATTATCCCCATTGAAATCAGTGTAAATTGGCCTGGATCGTAACTTTTGGAACCAGGCCAATTTACACTGATTTCAATGGGGCTAATTATGTATTCATGCGGCCATATCTCGGGCCCCACTGAACCGATTCCCACCAAATTTGGGCTGTGGATGTTTTTCATCATGCTCCACCGATACATGGTATCCAAAACGCTGAAATGTAAAAAAAGTTTTTTTGTGACGTCATCGCTTCTGTACTCTATTGTCACATCATTTAAATATGCCTTTGTCATGGCTGCCGGTGCAAAGGTTATATATCAAATCTTCGAAGGCTAAACAAAAATAAGCGCACACAGAACTACCTAACAAATGCACTGCATTTCTGCCTCAGCTCTAGGCTAGATGCAATCCCAGGATATGCATATACTAGTACTTCTTTTTCTAAGAAAAGATAAATCTAAATCAGGCCCATTTTTATGAAAAGGCCACCTGCCGCTCTCTTCCTCTAGTATCCATGAAAGAGGTCTTTCTATCTCGCTGCCTTCCTCTGGCCTAGTGAAGGAGGTCTCTCTATTGATATTACATAAATCCTGACCAGGAAATTGTTGACTTTTTTTTCTAGGTATGCAGTAGTTTCCCTAGGGTCGTCTATTCTTGTAATGGGGATAATGTCAGGAAAGAATAAATACATGTAGGTCAAAATCTGTAACTAGATTGACCAAATGATGTAGTGACATTTGTATTTAAACAGTTCTACATTTGCCTTTTTAAAACTTTGCTGTGACGTACGTTTTAGGAAGTTGCTTCTTAATTAACCTTTTGCGTGTATCATTTGCATAATGGCTGGTGCCCCAAATTCTAAGTGCATTTGAAAGTGTGTCAACACACTAGATGCTAGTCATGTGAAACTTGCAAAAGACGAGAAAAAATAAGAAATTTGTGTAATGAATTACGAATCTTATTACAATATAAACTTCATTCATGTAGGTTGATTTGGTGGTTCTTAAACCAGCAGTGCAGGTAGGTGTGTTCTTAAGCAAGGCATTTATCTACATTTGTATCTCCCTATTAATAGGAAGTCAGAGGCAAAGACTTTGGTTGACTAAAGAAAAAACATACTTAACTGTATCCTGCGTAGCACCGATTTGTATCAAAAATGTTATTAAAAGTTATCACTGGTGCTCACTGGGGAAAATGGATGCTGAAGTTTCAGACATGTTGTCCTTCATCGGAGCTATGATACAACACACTTTGATTGACTAGTTAGTTATGGTTGCAAACAACTCAACGCAGGCTGTGCAACATCCAACTTATCTTTGTACAGCAGGTCAAAATTTGTGAATTAATCAGAACAATTAATAGCCCGTTTACACTCGATTCGCCTTTGCCGAATCGAACTCCACAATTTCCAAAAAGGGGAGTTGAAGCTGAGTAGGCGCTAAGTGTAAACGCAAAAGGTGAATTGAAAAAGGCGGATCAGACCCGGGTCTGATACACCTTTTTCAAGTCACCTTTTGGGTAGGGTTGAACCCTGCAATTGTCAAGGTCACATTTAGTGTAAACGCTACCCGAGTACAGATTCGGCAATTTAAGCGTCCTCTGAGCGGTGCCTGCCGTGTGGTAGGTTTAATCGACGAATTAATGTATGCACTACGGTCACAATTAGCGGTGACTTTTGCAGTTTGTAAACGGTGGTGAAGGCAAATTGAGGCCAAATCGAGGTGCAGTGTAAACGCGGCAAATGTTTAGTTTTGAGGTCGCAATAAAAATGCCGGGTCTGTATCCATCTTTGCCGTTTCTAGTGTTATAAATTGCATTGTATTTTCTGCAGGGTTGGCCCGAGCTAAATCCGTCCCAAGCAAAACGTTTTCCAACGAAGTGGTAACTCTGTGGTATCGACCCCCTGATGTCTTACTAGGGAGCACAGAGTATTCAACCTCCATCGATATGTGGTGAGTGTTACCCCCTGATGTCTTACTAGGGAGCACAGAGTATTCAACCTCCATTGATATGTGGTGAGTGTTACCCCCTGATGTCTTACTAGGGAGCACAGAGTATTCAACCTCCATTGATATGTGGTGAGTATTACCCCCTGATGTCTTACTAGGGAGCACAGAGTATTCAACCTCCATTGATATGTGGTGAGTGTTACCCCCTGATGTCTTACTAGGGAGCACAGAGTATTCAACCTCCATCGATATGTGGTGAGTGTTACCCCCTGATGTCTTACTAGGGAGCACAGAGTATTCAACCTCTATTGATATGTGGTGAGTGTTACCCCCTGATGTCTTACTAGGGAGCACAGAGTATTCAACCTCTATTGATATGTGGTGAGTGTTACCCCCTGATGTCTTACTAGGGAGCACAGAGTATTCAACCTCCATTGATATGTGGTGAGTGTTACCCCCAGAGTATTCAACCTCCATTGATATGTGGTGAGTGTTACCCCCAGAGTATTCAACCTCTATTGATATGTGGTGAGTGTTACCCCCTGATGTCTTACTAGGGAGCACAGAGTATTCAACCTCCATCGATATGTGGTGAGTGTTACCCCCTGATGTCTTACTAGGGAGCACAGAGTATTCAACCTCCATTGATATGTGGTGAGTGTTACCCCCTGATGTCTTACTAGGGAGCACAGAGTATTCAACCTCCATTGATATGTGATGAGTGTTACCCCCTGATGTCTTACTAGGGAGCACAGAGTATTCAACCTCCATTGATATGTGGTGAGTGTTACCCCCTGATGTCTTACTAGGGAGCACAGAGTATTCAACCTCCATTGATATGTGGTGAGTGTTACCCCCTGATGTCTTACTAGGGAGCACAGAGTATTCAACCTCCATCGATATGTGGTGAGTGTTGCCCCCTGATGTCTTACTAGGGAGCACAGAGTATTCAACCTCCATCGATATGTGGTGAGTGTTACCCCCTGATGTCTTACTAGGGAGCACAGAGTATTCAACCTCCATCGATATGTGGTGAGTGTTACCCCCTGATGTCTTACTAGGGAGCACAGAGTATTCAACCTCCATCGATATGTGGTGAGTGTTGCCCCCTGATGTCTTACTAGGGAGCACAGAGTATTCAACCTCCATCGATATGTGGTGAGTGTTGCCCCCTGATGTCTTACTAGGGAGCACAGAGTATTCAACCTCCATTGATATGTGGTGAGTGTTACCCCCTGATGTCTTACTAGGGAGCACAGAGTATTCAACCTCCATCGATATGTGGTGAGTGTTACCCCCTGATGTCTTACTAGGGAGGACAGAGTATTCAACCTCCATCGATATGTGGTGAGTATTACCCCCTGATGTCTTACTAGGGAGCACAGAGTATTCAACCTCCATCGATATGTGGTGAGTGTTACCCCCTGATGTCTTACTAGGGAGCACAGAGTATTCAACCTCCATTGATATGTGGTGAGTGTTACCCCCTGATGTCTTACTAGGGAGCACAGAGTATTCAACCTCCATTGATATGTGGTGAGTATTACCCCCTGATGTCTTACTAGGGAGCACAGAGTATTCAACCTCCATTGATATGTGGTGAGTGTTACCCCCTGATGTCTTACTAGGGAGCACAGAGTATTCAACCTCCATCGATATGTGGTGAGTGTTACCCCCTGATGTCTTACTAGGGAGCACAGAGTATTCAACCTCCATCGATATGTGGTGAGTGTTGCCCCCTGATGTCTTACTAGGGAGCACAGAGTATTCAACCTCCATCGATATGTGGTGAGTGTTACCCCCTGATGTCTTACTAGGGAGCACAGAGTGTGTGCGCGTTGTGTGTGTCCATAGCATGCGTAACGCGCAATGCTAAGGCTCCCATTGGTGAATTAAACCGCGTTACGCCCACCAGAGACACACACAGCGCGCACGCACATCGCTTCCACAATGACTCAGCATTATTTGACTCCCAAAATGGCGTATTTGCACGTGTTCAAAGGGGGTCAATAACTTGATGTGTGTCATTTTTCCATTCCAGGGGCGTTGGGTGTATATACTATGAGATGGTTTCTGGTCGACCGTTGTTCCCTGGGTCTACCGTAGAAGATGAACTACACCTCATCTGGAAGGTTCTAGGAACGCCAACGGACGAAACATGGCCGGATATCAGCTCAAACGAGGAGTTTCTATCCTATAACTTCCATAGATACCGGCGGGAGCCGCTGGTAAACCACGCACCGCGGCTAGATGCCGACGGGCAGAGTTTACTAAGTAAACTTTTACAGGTGAGTTTTGTATTGAACAAAACAAAATTTTTCATTTTTAACTGTTCAGGGGCCAATTTTCTGGACATTTGCTTTGATTTGAAATATGTTTTGATTATTCAGTAGGAAGGCAAGAGTATCAACCCATGATACTATGCAGCACTCCTTCCTCAACTGCTTTAATTTCATTTTTATTAGATTAGATTTGATTTGACTTGACTTGATTAGATTTGATTTTATCTTGATTTTAATTTTGTGCTGGTTAGTACATGTACCAAGGCAAGAACTGAGTGTCAGCTCATGATGCTATGCAGCACCCTTTCTTCAACTGATTTGATTTTGATTTGAATTGAATTGAATTGATTTCGATTTGATTTAATTTGATTCTTTCAGTTATGCAGCACCCATTCTTTAACTGATATAATCTGATGTGATTTGATTTGATATGATTTTAATTGATCTTGATTTGATATGATTTTGATTTGACTCTTTCAGTACCAAGGCAAGAACCGAGTATCAGCTCATGATGCTATGCAGCACGCTTTCTTCAACTGTTTTGGACCTCATATCACAAAACTTGGCAATGGTAAGTGAATTCTCTTGATGAAAGTTTGATTCACTTAATTAAAGTCAAATTTGACCTTTTTCTAATACAGAGAAATTCACCCAAAAAGTAACTTTTGCCTGGTGCAAGTTGCACTATGGACTCTCTTGGGCTTGCAGAAAGTTACTTGTACTCGCCTTGTTCCACAAATGTCAGTAATACTCTGAATCTACATTGTAAGTTTAAGTTTAAAAATGTGAAGAAGGGTGAAATAAGGCCCGCTTCAAACGTCGGCTTATGCTGTGTCGAATTGAATTCAACTTGGCACGACGTTGGCACGATGTTAGCACGGCAGTGGCTTCAAACGTTGAACTTAATTGCAAACTCCCAGTCGAGCTTAAATACATCCAACATGGTGGATGGGTATTGTGCACGTCATGGACGTTGTACACGTGCATTTTCCATTCTGTCCATTGTACGTCGCCATATTTATTATTTTGACTCACTTGTTTGTTAGTTATTTCTTTACTCACATACGCGCTGCGAGCATGTGCATTCCTAGATGTGAACAAAATTGCGGACCAACTTCGAACTGGAATTAAATTTGACACGGCAGAATCAAATTCGTCTTGTTGAGCCAAATGGCTTCAAACGTCGTGCTTGTGCCGTGTCGTATTCAAAAAAATCAAGTTGAATTTAATTCGACACGGCATAAGCGCGACGTTTGAAGCGGGCCTAAGAATAGTCAAAACAAATAGAATACTGATAAATGTTATTTTCACAATGTACCTTTCCATTCAGCAGTTCACATTCTATAGAACTGATTCATTTTTTAAAATTTATATTTGACTACATTATCACAGAGTAGTCCTCAACTAATGTTGTCAAGAACACAGTGGTAAAAAAACCAAGGCATAAACGTTACATTTTTGACCGTCTTTCCTTCTAAAATCTTTCCCATTTTCAGAGCAATCAATATTTGAACTCCCCACGTGCAAATTGGACAAAGACCCTGGCATCAGGTCCTCAGCGGTATCAGGGCAAGGTAGGTTGGGTTGCATGCCACCTAGTGGTGCCTAATTTGTACCCATTTATACCCAGCAGGTGCATGCTTATAATAGGCCAGTACCCATTTGTACCCAGCAGGTGCATGCTCACAATAGGTCAAAACAAATTTATACCCATTTGTACCCAGCAGGTGCATGCTTATAATAGGCCAGTACCCATTTGTACCCAGCAGGTGCATGCTCACAATAGGTCAAAACAAATTTGTACCCATTTGTACCCAGCAGGTACATGCTTATTATAGGCCAGTACCCATTTGTACCCAGCTGGAATCCAGAACATTACATTCCTACGCAGTTGTAGCAACTCTTATGACCAGGGGCCAATTTCACAGAGAAAAAAATTAGCTTAATCCAAAATTTGTTTGCTTTATAAGAAAAAGTTAATAGTCACAATTGTATGTCAACTTGTGTTTTTAGCAAGAATAGCAGAACACCAGTCAATTGAAATACACATATACGATTTTGACTGAAAACACATTTTTATAAAGCAAAGAAATTTTGGATTAAGCAAATTTTTCTACTAAACAGCTTGATGAAATTGACCCCTATTTAAGGGAGCTGTTATTGCAAAAACAATTACTCGGCATGAAATTTGCTTTGCAAAAATGGTTTGCCAGCCACAAATGTGGGTCAACTTGTGTTCTTATAAACAGTAGCAGAACACCAGTCTGTTGTAATAGGTAATTAACGCTATGCGCTGCCAATGGACATGAAAGGTTGAATAACTCTGGTTAGAAGAAGACAGAGATTCTTAACGAGAGGTGTCGGGTTCAAAGCCAGCAAAACAAATTTCAAAAGTAATTTTTCATAACTTGTCAAACAAAAAACTGCACTACCGTGATTCGAGACCATCAGTTGGCTTCATAGCTCAATTGGTAGGGCATCTGCACATTAAGCAGAAGGTCCGCGGTTCAAATCCCGGTGGAGCCAAGTTGCTTTTCACTGCATCCAGATTTCCCAAACTCAGACATTTGTCCACATCTGTATAAAAAAATACCGTAATAAACTAAAGGGCCATCCAAAGTTGTCAATATTTTCACAGTTCTATAAAGAGTAGGAATGGGGGAGGATTGGGGGAGGGGAGTCGAGAGCCATGTAGGACTTTACATGCACTGTGTTGACATTTTAAAGGCACAGGCTCGTCAGCAATGCACGTGTGCCAAATTCGTGCCACGAAATACGCAGCTCCATGCCTTGGCTATGAAAAATAATACTT
Organism: Henricia sp. BOLD:AAB3569; assembly: GCA_037783545.1. Lineage (NCBI taxonomy): Eukaryota > Metazoa > Echinodermata > Asteroidea > Spinulosida > Echinasteridae > Henricia > Henricia sp. BOLD:AAB3569. The sequence goes on along the minus strand of JBBELK010000480.1, from coordinate 637,216 downwards.
TCCGCAGAACTGTAAAAATGTTGCAACATTAGATGGCTCCTGATGCTGCATGCATGAAAAGAAAAGCACAAACAAACTGGTAGCCATCAACTATTTATTTGATGAATGTGAGGACAATGGAACCTCATTTAACCTAACCACCTGTGTGCATATTGAATGTGTTTTAGTTTGAAGTCTGCAGTTTTGTTTGTAGTGCAAAGGCCAATTTGGTTGCATAATTAGCATTTGTAGACTATAAATAGTAGACCATCATTTGTTTTATTGTGTAGTGTTCATTAGTATATGTGAATATGTGTCGCAGGTTTTACCCAAACTCGCGGTTGAGAAAATCTGCCAAAATGAGCGCAATAATATTCCCTCATGGGATTTATGATGACATCTTATGTTCAACATAAGTTGATTATTAATTTATGACTCATACTACTGGTCGACCAGCCCTACCGGTACCTTCCCTTTATTTTAATGCCATCCACCATATTTATTTCACATCAATAGTCTTTCTAAAGAATCAAAATATTCTTTTAGTTGATTTTTGTGTGTGTACAGGTTTTTTCCTAAAGAGCTGCTTAGTTTTAAGTCAATATATGGCATGAGTGGTCAATGTAAAGCCTTTTAGAAATATAGTTCAGACGAATTGTGGGGAAAAATGAGTGATAAATTATTTTTATTTGACCTTCAACAACAGAATACCAACACGCAACATACAATTCAGAAGTAAACAAACAACAAACACCGTGTTTACACTGGTCCGGAACTCAGGATCAAGATTGATCCCATTCCGAGTGCCGTGTTTACATTATGTAGTTGATCTCGAGCGCAGTGCCAGAAGTTGCGGTCAAAAGTCATGCTCTGTATGTGTGTACTGATCAATTTATTTTTTTTTTACAATTTGACAAAGTCAAGGGTTGTGGAAGAGACTTGACAGTCCATTTTAAAACCACTCCCCGGATAAAATCCGTATAAATTAAGACCGAACAAAATACATATAAAAATAAGATTAGAAAAATTCTTAGTTAAAAATTAATATAAGCAGACATATATATATATAGTAGGAAGCCAAGAGCAATTATACAGTTATAAAAATGAGCTCAAATACGAATGCACGAACAAAACCTTGCACCAAACAATACAAATACATACATAAACATTTAAAGATTTTAGGGAAAGAAATGTTTTCGGGTAAAGCAGAAAAACAAAACAAAAACAAAAACAAATCTATGTGTACATGTACTTGTATTAATAAAATAGCACACAGGCACTAGGAAACAGTCATCCAAGCAAAGTAAACTCACGCAAGGCAATTAAAAATACCCACTCTATTGAATTAAAAAGATAAGAAGGGAATGTTTGAAGGCGTTCAAAGATGTGTTTTGGATGACGTGATGCGGCAGTGTATTCCAATCACTTGCTGTTCGAAGAAAAAAAGGAAAACTTAAAGCAATCGGTTTTGGCAATGTGCGCTTGTTCTCCCAAACAATCGTGGACGTTTTAGGGAGGTCTAACACAGAGAACAATATCGTCCGCGATTGGCAAGCGAACGTCCGCGATTCGCTCCTGTACAAAACCAATGAGACTATGTCCAAACAAAAGAGGAACAAAGGGACGTCCGCGATTGTCAGTGAGTTCACACCTGGGTGTGCATGGGTTGTGCATGTACAGTGTACAAGGCCACTTGAATTTCGCGGGCTTTTCCCCCGCTACGGCTGTGGAGCGGATGCAGCAGGATACAGTAAAGATAAATTGCTTATCTAACCGCAAACTGATCCCGAGCTCGAGATCGAACCCTCCGACAACTCGAGACCAAAATCCGAGGGTCTTATCCGGGGCCAATTTGGTCCCGAGAGCATTTACACTCAGTTTGTGATCCGGGGCTGATCCCGAGCTCGGCTGATCCTGAGCTCGGGATCAAGTGTAAACAGGGTGAAAACAAATCTATTCAAGTTGGCCAGGACTGGCAATAGTATAAATAGACACTGTGACTAAAGCCCTGTATACACTGGCACTGTTTCGGCCAACGCGACTCAACTCGACTCAACTGGAGCGAACTAGTTGGTGAAAGTCGGTACGTTTATATCACTTCACGACTTGAATCGGAGTCAGTCGCTTCTAGTCTGAAGTTGTCTGAACTAGTCTGAAGTGTTAAAGTGTTAAAAACTAGGCCCGACTTTCAGTTGAGTTTAGTTGCGTCGTCATGTGCCAGTTTATACTGCAAGTCGCAAGTCGGTGAGAGTCGGTGGGCCCGGCAGCCAATCATCACGAGCACCCGGATCTCGTGACCAGTGGTGCAAATCATTTCTACGATGTATCAGAACTACATGTATCTCTTTTGGAGAAGTGTGGCTTTGGAAAGAGCCGTTTGGTAATTCGACAGTATGCTCTGTTCGTCATCGGGAGACACAGAAAAGAAGGAATTTATACCTGTGCAGTATTAGGCAGATTAAACTGGGGAAGATTTCATTGTGGAGTGGGCAATGTGATTATACAGCCAAGTCCATCTAGGAATGAGTCATTTGGTTGGTCTGATTGCATTGGGGAAATGTTTAGTCTACCGGAGGTTTCCCCCTATCGGTGGATAATTCAGCTTTTTATGTCCTGTCTGTTGAAAATTCAACAATGTTAAGTGTTTGCTGTGAAAAGGATCAGCCGTAGTGCTTTTTTGGCCTAAGGAAGAGAGAAATTTGAAGGAGAGTTTTGAAAAATACTTAGATTATTTTTTTGTGGGATAGTTGTAGCACTGAGCTATATTCAGACTGCAAAATAATTATTTGCATTCCACAAAAGATTCGGGTTTTGTTGTATTACAATTTTTTTTTTCATTTTGATGGGCACACCTTACTCTAGTATTAAGTGTCTATAAGCTGTCCCATAGTTTATCAGTCAGCTGTCCTGTCTTGTTTGTGTATTTTATAAAGTATATTATCAGAGTGCAGTGACCATAGAAATCTTTGATTTTTCATTTTCCCCTTAAGGTTGGCAGTTACATTTGAAAGTATTTGCATGCTAAGCCATAGTATGTGCTGTTCTGAGGGGGTGTGATTGGGAGAGAGCAGAAACCCTACTTTCCCCTCACCCAGCCATCTTTGGCACCCATTTGCCTTAAAAATTACTATTCAGAAAATGTGAAAATGTTTTTAAAAAGACTCAAAACCTAGCCCCCTAAAATTAAATTTTAGATTCACTAGTAAATTATATGGATGAGAAAATTATTTAATGGAATCGAATGTAAATGTCGGCATCATCCTCAGGTCCGTGACATCGCCACCCTATTGATGAACAATGGCTGATAAATAAGGATGGCGACCTCACGGACCTGGTGACTATGCTGACATTTACGTTATGCCTAATCAACTGATTTTAGTCGCCTTGAGCATGTTTTTTTTCTTATATTATCGAGTGAACTTTGTTCTCTTTCTGTGAGCACATACTAGATTGAAGTGCATGATAGCTTGTTGATGTATTGCCTAATATTGCAAGACTGAAGATGCATGAATGACCTCCATCTTATCTTTAACGCCCTTGCATGCATGCAGACGTTCCCTGAGCATCATGCTAGTTTATTGTGACCTGTATTTCTCTTCTGGTTTAACTTATTTTGCTGTTGTTTCTCTCTTTTCTCCTTCCACATTTCCCATGTTGTCCCCTTCACCCTCTTCTCCCACCCCCTCCCCCAACCCCCTCTTCCCCTCCCTGCCTTCCCTTCCCCTCTCACTCACTCATTTTCTGAACTAATTTTAATTTCCACTGTTTTCCTCTTTTTGGTTGTTATTTTTCTCCCCTTGTTAATTTTGTTGCGCCTCTGTTTCCCACTCAATCATGCATTCAATTTTGATATCTTCCGTCTTTGTTCGTTATGTGTATGTTTTTATGCTCTCTGTTCATGTTTTGATTTGCCGTCCGTACATCTATTCATTTCTTTCAAAAACATTGTCCATGTTCATTTGTCTACACATTACCAATTTGCTTTTCAATTTTTTCCCTTTCGATTTTGTGTCTGTTTTCCACTTGATTGTGCATTTAATTTCCATTTGTCCAAACACATTTAATTTCCATTTGTCCAAACACATTTAATTTCCGTATGTCCAAACATTTCTATTTTGGGGCCTTTCATTTTGTCTTCCTTTCAATTCTGAATTCTTTCTCCCTTTCAATTTCTCGTTTGTTTTCCATTTGTACATTCAATATTCGTACATTCCATCTTTTTGTGTGTCCTTTTTTCTTTTGACGTGTCGTGTGTGACTTTCTACTTGTTTCTTCCCAAAACATTGTCCATGTTGAGTTCGTTTGTCCACGTTTCCTTTTTTTGGCTTTCATTCCTTTCTTCCTTTCCAATTTTTTTTTTTTTTTCCACTTGGTTGTGCATTTCATTTGTTCTTTCCTTTGTTTCTTATGCTTATTTTCTTCCCAAAACATTGTTCTTTTGTTCACATGTTTGTCTATGTTTATGTCCAATTCTTTCCCCTTTGTCTATATCTCTTGTCATTGCCATATCTCCTTCAATATCTACCCAATCCAATCCCATATACCCCAACCTGTCTGCCTTCCCAACGATTTTACTCCGCACATACAGATAATCACAAGGACTCCACCACAAAGCATGCCTATCCAAACTGCGCAAGGTATTACTCTATTCCTCTCAATCACTCTTTTTTCTTGGCACTACACTTTAAATTCACGCAAAACACAACTTTTGCTCGTTGTTTCTATTTCTTTTGACACACAAAAATTGTTATAGGATGTCAGTTTTGTTGAGAATGAATTTAATGTCAAACTATTAGCTTAACAACTGACTCAAAGAGAAGTGATGTCATAAAGTACAATGCTGCTTTAGTATACACCAATCTGGTAATAAGGTCTTCTTCCCTGTACATCCGCCATAGCTGGGGGGCTTCCACTGAATGAACTGTATGTTTTTGTTGTTGCTGAAGCTGCATTTGTTTACTTCGAACAAGTTGCGCGTCTTTGTAGGGTTGTGTGCGCGCGAAGGCGCGGGCACGTCGCGTGTACGCAAAGGCGGGCGCGTCGCGTATACACGAAGGAGGCTCGTTCGTGCATGTAATGGATGAGCGCTTTTCGTTCTAACAGCAACACAAAACGCACAGCCCATGCACTGGACGCCCCCCAGCTATGGCGGATATGTAGGGAGGAGATCTTTGTTACCGGATTGGTGTATACACGTAGACAACCAATGATGTAGACTATTAACATGCTTCAAACAATTCCAATCTTCAGTAGGCTCATTAATACTATTCAGTTGAAAAGATAATCCAATGTAAATTACTTGTTAGGCGTAATTGTAGAGATAGTTCATATACATATAGTGCACATCAGCCAAAGCATGTCGTCACATACATGTACAATCGTAAATAGTTAGGCCCAGGGTGGAAAAAAGCTAACACTTGTTTAGACACTAAAAAGAAAAAAATAACATTATTATCCATTTGACTTGTAGTCCGTGTTTTCCAGTCGTTGTTTTACTACATGTATGCTGTGTTACAATGGTTGTTTCATGCTGTTCGCTACTACATGTACATGTAGATCCTAACCTGAACATCTTGAAATAATGTAGCATGCTTCTTAAAATGATCTTAAAGATGTATGTGATGAGTAGTTGATGTCCATGGGTGTGGTAACTAGTGACACTAACGGCTTCTGTAGTTAACACTGTTACTTTAGTTTTGCAAAAGGTGGTCATAAGGTGGTTTTAAGATTATACAAAGAGTACTCAAAATAACATTTTGTTTTTCATAAACCAGCTTTCTTCTACTGCAGACAAATTTGGGGATGCGAATGTTTTGCTTTTGCCTTAACCCTTAAGTAAACAGGGCGGTCGCTAGCGACCGCCAAAACAATCTTTGCAGCAAAGGGTTAAAGGCACAGGCTCGTCAGCAATGCGTGCGCGCCAAATTCGTGCCACGAAATACGCAGCTCCATGCCTTTGCTTTGGAGCTGTGTATTTCGTGGCACGAATTTGGCACGCGCCCTTGCTGACGAGCTTGTGGCTTTTAATGGTGTCTGACAGACTATTCCAGGGGGAGAGTTGGGTGGACATACAAATCACATACAAAGCACATACCAAATCACATACATTTTGTTCTCTCTTTGGTGGTGGTGCTTAAACTACAGTCGCATATCCACCAGGCCCCTGTATAAATTTTGGGAAATCGGGGGTATCGCAGTGGTCTGCGGCATCCGTATGTAACAGTCACAGTGCCCTGAAGCTTTCTCGACTCCAATCGCGAGACGCCTGTGTGTAAGCTGAAAGGGTACCGCAGGATGAGTCTGTGCGGCATCCCTGCTGCGCCCCTGTAGCGTCCGTACGATTAAAGATCAATCGCACAACGCCCGTATAGACAATCTTAGCATCCCTGCAAACCAAAATTTCGTCCCGCAGGATTGCCACGGTACCCTTGCGGCCGCCGTGAGATTTTGCAAATTTTTCCCGAAATTTGGGCCCGTACGAGCGCCTTATCCCGAATTGGTGGATATGTGACTGGGCTATTAATCGGGGCTTATTTCGAGGCTTGTTGCCAGCTTTTATACATGTATACTTGCTTGAAACTTAATGTCCACGTGCCTTGACCTCGGTGCACACTAAATGCAATTTTTCCATTTGTCTGTGATTACCATTAAAGATGCACAGTTTAGATGTCCATGTAGGTCGATTCCCAGATTAGGAACCCCCTACTCCCTTAAGAAGCTATCGCCTTTCCAATTATGCACTGGCAGCCATGACAGGGGGCAGGTTTTCATATTAAAATGATGTGACAATAGAACCACAAAGTGCTTACTTGTGCATGGTGCACAGTCATAATGTGACTGTCCCTTGTCATGGCCGCCTGTGCAAAGTGTCTATACTGGTAACTGATTCAGGGGATATGACTGAAACTAGACCGTGTTCAAAATCATTGGCTGTCTTGAAATTACACACGAGTCTATGGAAAGTGATCAAGACGTCTACCTAGCGTCTACAATTAATGTGTGTACATTTATAGTTTCAAGCTAAAGCCAAAGAACTCGTCGAACACTGGTCTTTTCATAATTTAGGGGTTCAAAAGTGTGACATTTTGGAGTCCCCTGTTACACCTGATATGTGATATTGATATTGGTATTGATTTATTTCATTCTTATCGTGGCCAATAGACCAAATTACAAGAATGTAACAATATTAAAAACGACATTTGCCCTAACAAGTATCATTAAAATGGCCTTCAAACTCACTCTTTGAGATAGAAGGCATTTAAAGAATGAATTTTAAAACAATATGTCGGATGTAACAGGGGAACACAAGAAATGAACCCCTAATTTATGGAAAGACTCGCGCTGCCTTAATTTCTTAAGCGGGCCTCCCACTGTGCGATATTTCCAATGATTAGCTACGATTTGGTACGATTGTGTGTAGAGTCTATACACAATCGTACCTAATTCGTGGCAAAAATCGCACAGTAGGAGGCCCGCTTTAGTGAAGATTTTCTATACAATTTGATTTTCTCATTTCTTGTTTTCTATTTTTCCCCCTGGATGTTTAGGTCCCATTCGTGGCAGACGTCAAAGCATGGTCTTCTAAACACGTGACACTCATCGCATCTGACCCCCCAGTAAACGGTCTGTCAGGAAACAGGAATGGCGTCAACCTTTATTTCTTAAGTATTTATCCCGGTGTTGCTAAAGAATTTCTTTTTACAAGGATGCCTTGAAGTCTGTAGCCGATTTCATGAAACCTTACGCACTGCATAAGCACTGCATAAGCTCGCTTGCAAAACTTTTTATTGCGTAAGCTTCGCAACATTCCTGTTATAATACACCAAGCCTATAGGGATTATGCCATTTTTAAAAGTTGCGCAAGCTACGCATTTTTTCGTGAAATCGGCTCCTGGTGTGCTAGAAACAATAGAGGGTCCCTTCTGATATAATAGAGCAAGTTTGATTGACAGCTATAGTTCGACAATTTTCACCCGAATGCAGTTTAGTCAGCGATGGTTTGTTGTGTCTGGTTGACCATTTGGAACCAGCCCACGGGGCACGGTTGTGCTGATCAGTTCGTGTAGCTTTTTGCGCAGAACCAATTGACTAACCAAAGATGTTTGCACTTGAACAAACTTGTATCGGTACATTGTCTTACAATAGTGAACTACGCTGTATTTATTTCCAGAAAATACACCAATGCATTGTGCTTTTTATTTATTGGGCAGGCTCGTAATATAGTAAGCAAAACTTCGGATTTGATGTTTTTAGTTGTTTTATGTTGACATTTGGTTTTTAGTGATTCACTCTTGCTTAGATTTTTAAGCAACACCCCATTAATTTGATCAGTTTGTGCACATTTAGAGGTACAATAAAGTACCAAAATACACCATGAACATTTTGGCCTTGAACTTTTATGACCCAACCATGAAACTAACAATAGCAGACTATACATTGTACGATAAGTTGTGAAAGAACAAACCGCAACTAATGCACCTATAAATTGTTCACCGCCCCCCCCCCCCCCACCCGCTGCCCCACCCCCTAGATGGGGGTTTCGTCACGTTCTTTATGCCCCAGGGTGGGGCATTTGACCCTTTTTTCTGTGCATTTGTATACAAGATGCGCATGTTTTTCACCCGGGGGTGGGGATTTTTGTCAACTAAATGTTGCCCCAGGGGTGGGGATTTTGTCACGCAAAAAGTGACAATCCCCACCTCTTAGGTGGGGTAGCCCGGGGGGTGGGGGACAATTGATAGGTGCATCATTTATGGTACCTCCCTCTTGGCAGATGCCCCTCCCCTCAAATTGTTGCCACTTCTGTTCCACTTTCAGATGTATGCAATATTGGTATAAGCAGCTGTACTTTGCTGTTAAAACGTCAAACACTGCCAAAAACTACCTAATTTTTAAACTTTCAGGCAGTTAGACCAAATTCGCTCCTAGATATTTGGCATATAGATAAAGAATTGAAAATGAGTTAGACCCCGTTCTCACTAGAGAAATCGTTTGATTCGACGAAGAGTTTTCTTGATGTGAACGCGCGCTTCTTCATTCGACGATGAATAGAATCGCTTCATTCGATTAAGCAATTAGCTTCATTCGATATTAAAAGACATCGCTTCATTTGATGAAGACATCGCTTCATTCGATGAAGCAAATTTGTAATGAGAATGCTCCCTTCGTTCAACTAAGCAATTTGGCAGGCCTGGTTGCACAAGCGCGTTGTGTGTCAAGAGCCCAGCAAGCGTTGTTTTTGACGCGCCACTGGAAAACCACAGCTCGTCTAGATGCACATGTACGACCTCCCACAGCTTCATTCGATCTTCGTTAGCGGTCGGTTATAATGTGTACGGTACCGCTCTTCATTCAATCTTCGTTAAGTGATATGTGAACGCATGCTTAATTAACTAACGATGATTAAATAATCTTCGTCGAACGAAGCAATTTCTCTAGTGAGAACGGGGTCTTAGAGAAAATGCTCCTTGAAAAGTAATTAATGTAAGGTATTGGTCAGTTGAATTTGCATAATTATAAAAATTAAAATTAAAAGCAACTACCAATATTTTTTTGGAAAGCCTCTATGATTTTTCATCCACATTTTGTCCACTGATTTATAAACCACCTAATGATTAATGAGTGTAGGTATAAATGTAATCTGAATAATGCATTTCTAATGCAAAGACACCATTGTTGATATGAAGATAGAAAATGGTCCTTATCAGGATTTGAACCTAAGACCTTTGGCATACTGGGCAAATGCTCTACTGGCTGAGCTTTGCTTAAAGCTCATTCGTATTACTCTGTCAAGTTTTCCAAGAAACCCATTTCTGTGTTTGTTTTTCACCTGGCATATTGCACATTGGGGCAAAGATCACTACATGTATTGTAATAACCCTGGATGCGGCAATAGGGCGACAATTCGGGAAGCCTTTCCCCGGGGACCACCGAAATTTCGGGGAGAATCACTCAAATTGACACCAAATTTCTCTACCCAAAGCTTCCAAAAATGGTTAAAGACCTAAGAGAGACGGTTCTAGACCTAATAAAAATGGTTCTTGATTAAAAAAAAAATGGTTTTTGACCTAAACAAATGGTTTTTAATCTCAAAAATATTAGGGCGACACCAAATTGTCGCCCTATTGAGCGTGTCGCCCTAATATAGCTTTTTTACACACAAATTGTCGCCCTATCCTAGCATCCAGAGTTTTTGAGTTTTGCACAACTATTAGCCCAAGTCTTCTGCACTTGTTCATATACAAATACCACAACCGTCAGAGAATGAACAGAATTAAATCGCAACCAATTCTTAGTTGGATATGCCTCTGTCCTTTAGTACTTCAAGGAACAAGTATTTTGACATTGTACCCTCTTCGGTTCATTTAACATCTGGAAACTATCTGCATCACTTTGAATTGGTGGGTAGCCATCTTGGATAAAAATAGCAATTTACAAATTGTAAACACCTTGGTCTGTGTGGCTTCATAAGATAAAAGCCACATCTTTTTGGTGTGGTGTAAACCATATCATTCTGACCAAGGGGAAACAATTTTAGGAAAAAATAGATTGTCTTGAGATAAGATGTGCAACTTAGTAATTCTAGCTTGCTAATTGCATGCATTTTCTTCATATACTGACAAGCCATTGATGCCTTCCTACAATGTAACATTTAACTTAAAACATGTCAAAAGTGTAAATAACTTAATTATTGTATTATTACGTATTTAAATGTAAAAAGAAAAAAGTGCTGGAGTTTTTTGTCCGTATAGTGGAAAGTCGGTATATATTGAACACCATGAGATAAATGTGCTTGATTATATTGGTCTGTTACAGTGAACACCGTCAATGAGATCTCGGGAATAAGCTGAATTTTGTGTTAAGCAATGTTGTTAGTTAAAGGCACAGGCTCGTCAGCAAATGCCACGAAATACGCAGCTCTATGCCTTTGCTACATGGAGCTGCGTATTTCGTGGCACGAATTTAGCGTGCGCATTGCTAATGACCCTCTGTCTTTAAACATGGTAAAATTTGTTTTCATCAATTTCATAGTAATGGATTCTTGAGATAGGAGAATTTTTAAATTAATCTGGTTTGACTGAAGATTTTATTGCATACACACTAGGCTTGGGTGAATCTTCTCTGGAGTTGATTAAAATCGATTTCAAGTTGAGAATCTCAATTGCAATTCCATCTTTTGGATCAATCGATTCCCGTTATCTGAGCAATTTTAAGAATTACCGGATGTTAATGGATCCAAGAATAACAAAATTCCAGAAATTTTGCATCGTTTTGCATGGCCAGGGTTGGTCAATGTTAATCAAATTCAAATGGATTTGACGGAATCAATTCCTATTGACTTGGCGATTCCAGAAAGCATCTGGCAATTCTAAATGTTAATAGATTTTTAAATTTTAGTTCTTACTTTTGTTTTAAAAATAGAATCGAATTCAATTGGAATTGGTTTGCTTAAGTGGGAATTCAAATAGGAATTGATTCCAAGTACAAGCATTCTGTACACTATGGTATGGTAGTTGTTGACATGAGTGATGTTCACTGTAGCAGAATATTCATTACATTGATGTCTGTTATAGCGACTTTCCACTGTATGTGATGGGGAGAGATTTGTCACATTATGGTAATTTATATGAAGTAATTCAAAGCAATTTGGCACTGTAGGGACAGGCAGTGATGTCCTGAATTGAACTTAAAACAGAGACACATGGAGAATAGAAAGGTAGCAATGATGCTTAACTTGTAAGATGCACATGTTGAGATCAGGGATGTGATTGTGCCGGTTTTTCCCGGAACTTTCTTTTGTCTCATTGGCTTGTGACAAAGATTATTTCGGGAAAAACTGGAACAAATCACAATGTACCTTCAGGTTGTGTGTAAATAAACAGTTTCAGTGAAATCTTGTTAAGCAAAACTTTAAGGGCAGCAACATCACCAGAGCATTTTTATTTATTTAATGGGTTTAATGAACTTCAATTTGCAGAATGTAGGCTGAATTGCATAAAGCTTACAAGTACCTTCCACCTAAACATCGAGATACATAGCTGGGTGGTTCCATTGGCAGCCAATGCCATAGACACCGGGAATCCCCTAACTCTTCACGAAAGAGTGCTCTGGGATCTTTTAAGTGTGTTACTCAACACACTGGACCAACGGCTTTACATCCCTTCCAAAGGATGGAGCAAGTGTGTTTAAGTGCCTTGCTCAAGGGCACAGCTAGGTACCCCAGCCGGGTATCGAACCTGAGTATTGCGAGGCAGTGACCTAAACCACTTGGCCACGGTACCCTACAAAATTGTTAATTAACTCTGTTAAAACTGTGTGTAACAGCTGTTACACTTTTGACAGGATTGGCCTTTTCTTGTTTTGTGTTTATATAGCACAATGAGTTGTCCGACTTCAACTTGGCAAACCCATTGGCAAACCCATTCAAATTTATTAATGCGAAATCGACTCTGGGCACAGACAATATTCATTTCAGAACATCACTGTTTGTCACTTTTTATGCAAGAAGTTGATGACATTGTACAATAATGTCCAGTGGAATGTTTGTGTGGTAATGTGTGTTGTATCCTCACAGATATATGCAATTGAAATGTAACAGTTTGCTCCGTCAGAGAAGTTTCCAGGTGTATCGGTCAACATGTCAAGTTCTGCTAATGCTCTGATGAAGCAATTAACGCGTTAATGTGTGCAGGATAAATTGGTAAAAATTGTCATTTTTACATTTTGTAAAGTGTTCAAGCAGAATAGGACGCCCTCAACAGTGATGATTGCTTTATAGGCAGGATACTTTCTCAAATGCTAGTGTCAAAGCCAAGCTAGAATCCTGCATTCCTACAAGACATTGACTACTTTGTTTTTGTTTTGTTGAAGCAGTATAGACCGTATCGAATAGCCGCCATCTTGTGGGAAGTTTCTTTGTTCCTTGAGGACGTGCATGGTTGCACATAATGTGCTTATATTGTTGAACCAGTTCAAGTAACAAAAGGTGCCCCACAAAATGGCAGCTATGAATTTTGAGAAAGTGACCCTCACTATAATAACTTCTCATTCTTTGTAAGACATTGTCACAAGGATATTGTACCAATTTGTCACCCAGGGTCGTATCGGAGTTTCTGTTTTGGGGTGAAATTGGAAATAATGGAGTTGGACAAAAGGGGTGCAAAGAGGCAAGGGGCAAGAGGCATTGTCCTGTTGAAATGCTGTTTTGGTATAGAATTCAGACTGGCCATGAACAAATTGTCATTATTAGAACTTCGAATTATATTAAAACAAATTGGATGAGAAAGAAAAACCACTGCATATGGGATATGAAAGGCGTCAGGATTTGTAACTGCTGTAGACCAACAGAGGGCGCTGTAATGCTTGATTGTTTAGAGTTTTATGAACTTGGCACAAACATGTCATTGGAAATCGGAATTGGTATTAAATCATATTGTAAATACGGTAATCACTAATCACTGTTTTCAAAATTGTTAAAAATAAAAATAGAAATCATGAAAAGATAATAAAAGCACACAAATTGAGACAACGTGAATTATCTTGTTTTTGTGATAGCTTTACTCCTTTAGGGGCGGGGTTTCAGTGGAAGGAGTTGACTTGTACAGAGAATGATGTCCTTGAATAAACCGTATCGAATAGTTGCCATCTTGTAGGGCAATGTTTGATATTTAAATTGTCAAAAAATACAAGCACAAAACATGCAACCATGCATGTCTTCACGGAACAATGAAACTGCCCTACAAGATGGCAGCCATTTGATACGGTCTATTGGGCACCATGGCTGAGTGGCGTATTAGTGTGCTGAATCCAAGACTGGTAAATCCACAGGTCGTGGGTTCGAATCCCGTTAATGTTGCGTGTACTCTTGGGCAAGGCACTTTGCCATGAATTGCCTCTCTCAACCCAGGTGTATAAATGGGTACCAGCATCATGCTGGGAAGGTAAACAGACTTGCTGTGTGGGAGGAGTGGCGAACCCCCCACAGCAAACTCGAAAAGCGGAGTTTGGCCCGCTCGCTATTGAAAGAGAGATGGGCACTCTTGACAAGATTTGGAACACATTGAAGTGTCCTTCCATGTGCAAGAATGACTTTTAAAAGAAGCTTTAGTTTGTGCCTGGCATTCCTGATTGACCACTTGAAAGGTTGCCAATTAGACTGGTTCCCGTCCACATATTCCACACAGGAGAATATAAGGACAGGTAAAGGGCGCTTCATCTTGATCTGTAATTGGTCGTCTTTGCGCGTGCGCATTGTATTTTTTATATTTTAAAAATGGCCAATCCCTTTGCTATGGGCAATGTACTTTATTTACATAATTGGATATGTTCGACACGCACGGCCAAGTTACAAAAGTCAATGCAAAATCTGCGCACTTACTAAATAAATAAAAATAACAATAACCACGTGACGGGCAGAATTCTGCCCGTCATGGCTGCCATTTACCGATCCCTATATTTTCGCAATAAGCGAACCAATCTATAGGGATCGGGAACCAGTTGCCAATTTACATATGTGGCTGCCGATGGAGAAGAGAAATGTGGTAAAGTGTCTTGGTTAAGGACACAAGTACATGAACTTGAGTTCACTGGACTAACATTATAGTGATCAATAAGTACACTTTTGGCTGAAATGGCTCGTAAAACATACATCTGAGGAAAGGGGGAAGGGGCGGGGCATAGTGGAGCACAATCTGTGATGTCTCACGTTGGCTTCCGTACCGAGGAGCGGACCCAACCTTTACCCAGTATTCTTTGTACCGGAAGTTCTCGATCTGAAGACATTTTCTGGTTTTCAACGTGACTGAAGTTCGCGGGAGTAAAAAAAACTGCCGCTTTTTAAGCGGAACTTGAGCGGGTAGAAGTGGATAAAACCCCGCAATTTGTGGGAGTTGTGGATACAGACAGAAGGTTTAACCAACAGAAAAATGAGTGGTTTACCGAGGAGAATTGTAAAGGTATTGAGAATGAAAACACACCCAGTTCAACTGTTCAATTTTATTCTGTGAATTTTCATTTTTCGTTACCGGCATGACTGGTTTTGACATGTGTTTGCGTTTGCCTTCGTGGTATGAATTCCGTTCACTGGTCGTTACTGAGACGCGGCACGCCGGCGCGGCGTGTGTTAAGTCTATGGAACAGGGCAGAAAAAGTTTGAGTATTTTCAAGGAAATTATTTTTATGTTTTTTACTCTTAAAATCACTTCCCTTTAAAATAGTAGGCTACATGTTTTGGTGGAATATTAAGTCATTATAATGTAACTAGCCCCGCGAGCAGTGCTTCGGAAAAGCACTGCTCGCGGGGCTATGATGTAACTAGACCCAGTAACTGGGTTAAAGGAACACACCTTCTTTGTTGGGCTATTTTGGGCTCGAAATAGACCCATACATTATTCTGAAGCGCATTCGAGAGTAAATTAGATATATCCTGAAAAGACGCCGTCAAATTTAGCCGTTTTTGAGCACTTTTGAAAAATCCAATGTCACGTGACTTTTCGGAACCGAATTCTGGTTCCGAAAAGTCACGTGGTCTTGTGAGTTAGTTGTATTTCCAGCCGTATAAAGGTTTGTTACTGCAGAACTGCACCAAATTCAACTCTGATTTCCCCCAAATATTTATAAGTAATTGACAAAAGAGAGACTATTTATACAGGTATGAAACAAAGTTAAACATAAGTATGAAAATTCGAACATAATTGTTTGTTTCGAGAGTCCGGAGAACGGGAGCGAGCGCGTGCTACGGCAGGCTACCGTGGAGTGTAGCGATTTGCCCCGCGCAGCATGCACGGCAAATATGAGTGCACACACACGTGTTGCTTCGTTGCACGTACGTTCGTGAAGAAAAAAACATGATGCCAACTCCTCAACAAGAAAACGGAAATTCCTATTCGGTCGTCCGGGCTGTCCAGTGAAATCGTGAGCAGAAAATTGGAGATATCCTGAGCAGGAGAAGAGCGAATCGTTTGTGCCAAAGTCGTGAGGCTCTCGCCTAGTTGCAAAGGCTGGTAAAGCGTATAACCCGTCTTTTGGCCGTCTTTGTTATTTTTGCACTTCTTTAGTAAATTACGGAATATTTTGATAAAATTTGTTTTGCAACGACCATCAAAAAGGTGTTGTCAATGCTGCTACATCACTAAATCATGTAAACAGTAGGCAGGTGTGTACCTTTAAGGTCATTGACTCACAATCATAGGTGAAAACTTGGGGTTGCAGGTTCGAACCTTCCCACGGCTACGGTACCTGTGCCCTTGGGCAAGGCACTCAACCACACTTGCTCCATCCTTCGGAGGGGATGTAAAGCCGTTGGTCCAGTGTGTTAGGTAATGGAAACGCACTCTAAAGATCCCAGAGCATTCTTTCGTGAAGAGCAAGGGGGATCATCCCCGGTGTCTCTGGCCATTTCTAATTCTAATTCTTCATGGGTTTCCTCACGCTTAATTGCGAGTGACAGTGCAATGAGCACTATTGAGGAATCCTTGGTATGAATACCAGAAAGAAATAATAATAATAATAATAACAAAGATTTTAAGGAAATGACCTCCTGGAATCAACAGATCATCAAATTCTAAGATACTTCCCACTTGCACTTTTGTCGCAAATGTTGGTTTTCTGTAGAAAAATCACGGGTATTTTTTTCATATACATTGAACACGAATTTGGGTAAATTTATATATTGGAATCGATAGCTTATTTAATTCTAAGATATACTTCCCACTGACACTTCCATCGCAAATGTTGCATTTCTGAGATAAATAAATGATAAAATTACTGCATAAAGTAATGCACAAAATGACGCGGCGAGCGGTCTGTGCGTAAGCGAGACAACAGAGGGCGCTGCACGCGCGTGAATGGTTATCTTGTGCACTAACTGAAGGCAATTTTTGAAGAAGAAAACATGATTTTTCTACAGAAAAGCAACATTTGCGACAAAAGTGCAAGTGGGAAGTATATCTTAAAATTACATTATGTGTTGATTCCAGGAGGTAATTTCCTTAAAATCTTTGTTCAATGTATACGAAAAAAATACCAAATCACGTTTTCTTCTTCAAAAATTGCCTTTAGTTAGTGCACAAGATAACCATTCACGCGCGCGCACAGTGTCCCTCGGTTGTCGCGCTTTAACGCACAGACCACTCGCCACGTCATTTTGTGCATTACTTCATGTAGTAATTTTATCATTTATTTATCTCAGAAATGCAACATTTGCGACGGAAGTGTCAGTGGGAAGTATATCTTAGAATTGAATAAGCTATCGATTCCAATATATAAATTCACAGAAATCCGTGTTCAATGTAGGCCTATATGAAAAAAAATCCCTTCTTTTTTGACGATTTGGGTTTTTTCTTTTCGTTAGGCAAAAAGAAAAAAAAACAATCGTCAAAAAAGGAGCCACAAACCCAGTTACTGGGTCTAGTGTGATGTAACATAAATGTCGGCAAAGTTGCCACTCGCCAGGTCCATGACCTCACCACCCTATTGATGAACAATAGCTGATGAATAGGGTGGCGACCTCACTGACCTGACGACTTTATGCCGACATTTAACCGTTATTACTTGGGAGAATGAGTGGCGACCAGTAGGCATGGTAGGCCTAAATGGAATTCTTAGAAAAAATATTAACATTTTGGAAAAATACCATACACCCTCGCCAGTCTATGGAGCGAGACAAAAAGTGTTTTCAAAGGAAAATTTGAACTTGAACTGCTAAATTCATGTTTCCTCAACATATTTACACTTTTTGGGGGGTAGTTGTTTATGTCATATTACGAAGAATTAGTAGCGAGGGTGTATGGTATTTATACAAAAGTTTTGAGAGTTGTCCCTGCCAGTTGTTAGGTTTAGTGCATGGTGGTAGCCCCATACTGTGGCTAAGAGTCCGCAGGGCTTCGACTTAGCCGCAGAGGCATATAGAGGAAAAAATTAAAACATTGACTGTTTTATTTTGACCTTTGACTGTTTGTTTACAGGAAACGCAGCGTTTGATGGCAGAGCCTGTTCCTGGCATAGAGGCACAACCAGATGAACACAATGCTAGATACTTTCATGTTAAAGTTAATGGACCTCAAGATGTAAATAATAAACATGGACCTGAAACATAATGACCTCACAGTTTGTTTACATGTGTGCTTTCCAATGGCCTTTGTTGTCTGGTACCCTGAGACTCCTCCCATAGAATTGGACGCATGTAAAGAAACCATGTTATTACGTTCAGGTCTATTGTTACTCATTTTAATGTGTTGATATTTAAGGTGTGCAAATGTATATGAAGATGAATTTAGAAACACGAGAAAATTGCAGTGCCCCGACTGGGATTCCAGGTCCTATCATATATACCTTTAATATAATAATAATAATAACCTCTATAGTGAATGGATTTGCCCCACTGCATTGTTGGAAAAAGAAAGGCAATCACAAGATTGTTGTGGTGCTCCGGCGGAATGACCAGATAGCTCAGTTGGTAGAGCAGTTGGCCATGTATGCCAAGGACCTGGGTTCGAATCCCAGTCGGGGCACTGCAATTTTCTTGTGTTTCTAAATTCATCTCCAACTGTCAATCCTGTCATAGATATACCTTCAAATGTATTTGAACACCTCACTCCTAAAGAAATTGATATTTGATGCATCGCAACTCCCGGACTGTTTTCCAAACACGCGATTTTTTCGCCAATCACAGGTACCCAGTTTTCCATGGACAAGTGCACAAAACCACTGTAACCAGTTGTGAATGCTGGCAATATTTGCGTCAGTGGAACGCACCCCATGTTTACATTGTTCATGTATCAGGGGCGTAGGCTGGGGTGGTGCGGGGGGTGCCCCCTCCCTGGTCATGATACCTGCAAGTGACGGATCTCTGCTGTTGTCAAACACGAAGGCCTAAAACATATGTCAAATTGAAGAGAAAAATTGAGGTGGGGTGAAAATAGGCAACCAGCCCCTCCCTCTCCCCCATCCCCCCACACCCCTCCCCCCACACCCCCCACACTGAGTGACTCAGACTGACCACCCATCTTGACTTCGGCTTGTCAGGAGTTGGAGTTCCACTTTAATGAAAATCGCAACTCTCTGGGAGTTGACAATCCTGATATGACTGCCATTTATGCACTCATTAGCTAATCAAACATTTCAAAATTCACTGCCCTCTCATCAAGTACCCATTTACTCCTTGGTGGAGCATGGCAAATTACATGTATCATGGACGTAAGATATGACTAGTTTCAACCTCATGACCTGCAGAATTAACTAAAATGTTATGTCTAAAAGTCTGGACTTTTTGAGCATTTTGAGTACAAAGATTTCATGTCATGTTATGTTGTGTTTTTTTTTGCAGTCACCATATGAAGGCGGAAGATTCAAGTTAGAATTATTCCTACCAGAAGAATATCCCATGTCGCCGCCTAAAGTACGCTTCATGACCAAAATATACCACCCTAATATCGATAAATTGGGTCGCATATGCCTCGATATTCTCAAAGGTAGGTGTTAACTGTTGTTTTTTTGTCATTTCTCTTTTGAGACAAATTAACTTTTGTAGCCGTTACTCTTGGGTATAAGTAAATAAGTCAGAACTAGTCAAATATATTTTGTATTATATACCTCATGCGTAGATTCCAGTCATCTGATTGGTTAAAAGTGGGGGCATTGAATCGGCTAGACCCGGCACGTTTATGCCCACCGGTCAATAGTCTTTGCCATGCCCCGGGCATAGTCATTTAGCGGGTTCCGGACGCGCGCATTACATGTGTTAGCATAGCTATAGCTGTGCACCAACTATGCAGCTGTGCGCTTCACTTAAACATTCATCAGGACGGTAATGGTGGAATCTCGACGTCATTTTGTCGTCTGTCGTAGATGATGAAGTCCTTAAGAAAGTAAGAGAAGTGGCCTACAGTGAAAACTGTGTCAGGTGAAATGTGCTACTAAAGTGCCAGGTGATTATGCTACAATGTTTGCTGTAAATATACAACTTTTCCGCCGTAGACCAGCTTCCGAAATCGAAACGCGAAGGACCACTGTCATGACTGTATGATGTCTCGTTACTTTTAACCAACCAGATGACAAAAATCTACACATTCGGTATATAAAACAAATATTGACTGCTGTTTATTCGGGTCATGGTTAAGATTATAGGCCCTCGGTGATCTCGAAGCCATGACTATGCCCCTCGGCTTCCGCCTCGGGGCATAGTCATGGCTTCGAGATCACCTTGGGCCTATAATCTTAACCATGCCCCTCATTGCAGCCAATATTTGTATAATATACCCCCCATTTGACTGCTACACGTCCATTGCTTTCGAGGGCTTGGAGTCAATTTAATTTTAGAAATTTATTAAATTATATATTTTTCCTACATATCGTCCCCTCTGTTACAGAAGTTATGATATTGGGTCATTCCGTGTCAAATCAGCCACCCATGGCATTGTATGTGACACCTTTTAGATTTTGCTGAAACTTTGTTTAAAATACCTTAGGTTACTAAATGAAGGAATCCCAAGTTTTAGCTTAATGTCTTTAACGGTTTTTGCATGACAACCTTTTGAAATTTGAGTGTCACTGCCGGGCACCTTTTTGACAAATGTGAATTGCTTAATGCACTTAGTAGCATCTTTGAAGCCCCATAACTTCTTTTCTAATAGTGATATGAAGCTAAATTTAGGATTGCTTGTAGACTACTGCCCAGATTGATTATTTGAGGGAGAGGTGGACCCAAAAATCCTAATATCTGTAGGGGCGCTGCCTAATTTTTATTTTTTGGAGGTCCCTGGGTCTGAGTTCAACTACTTTTTCTGGTATTTAGGAGCTTTTCCACCACCATAATGGTTTTCAGGGCTATAGTGCCACTGGTGGGGAATTTGTGGGGGTCTGAAAACTATGTCGGACGAAAATGACCCTTTCCGACCCCTAAATTTAGACCCCAGATGACCATGTGGGCACTTGATGACGATGATAATACTTTCACCAGACAAACATACACAATATTCATTCATTCAGAAAATGAAATAAAAAGTTTGATTATCAGCCTCCTCCATTTTAAACATAAAAAACGGACTGTTATCATTTAATTAAACTCATTGAATATTTATTGAACTCATTGATCAATAACAGATAAATGGAGTCCAGCATTGGACATCCAGACTGTTTTATTATTTATTAAACTCATTGATATTTATTGAACTCGTTGATCAATAACAGATAAATGGAGTCCAGCATTGCAGATCCGGACTGTTTTATTATCCATCCAAGCCCTACTCAGTGCCCCAAACCCCGATGATCCCTTAGCCAATGATGTAGCAGAAATGTGGAAAACAAATGAAGTGCATGCTATTGATACAGGTGGGTGGTTTAACTTTTAGCAGATTATAGCAAATCCCTGCTTCAATCCAGGACATCATAATATTTGACTCCCAAAATGACGTCATTGGAAAGGAGTAAATATCAATCCGTGTGTACGTACGTGTATGTACATTCGCTCATTCCCAGCGCTAGGAACGAGCGAAGTACGTACAATGCCCATCGCACCGTATTTCCGGTAGGAAATAAGTGCTCCTCAATTTCCAGAATTGCTATTCAAATGAAACCAATGATTAGCAAAATTGCTCTAGCCTGAAAACAAATTATTTCGAGCCTTGCAATGTATGTTCACATGCGCTTCACATTATAATAGGTTTTTACAAAGCTAATACTCCACCTAAACATCAAGATACATAGGTGGGTGGTGCCATTGGCAGCCGACGGCCAGAGACACTGGGGAATCCCCGTACTCTTTACTAGTTGTCTCGCCATATGGTTGAGTATGTTGTATCACTTTCCAATTTTCAAGCTTTAAAGGCCCTATAGATCAGGGGCGGGTCAAGGGGAGCGTGGGGGGCGCACGTGCCCCCTTTCAAAAAATAAAAAATATATATAAAAAATCCAATTTTTGTGCACACTATTCCTGCTTAAAGTGGTTAAATATTGCCCCAGATTGCACCACAGAGCATCTAGAATCCATCTAGAAGCCATTTCATGCTTACAAATTTCACGCACCGCCACCTCCCCCCCCCCCCCTTTTCAAAATCCTAGATCCGCCCCTGTAGATCTGTTTTTGAGCGATTCTGGGAATACAACCATTATAAATCAAAAGAAAGATGTCAACAGACTCATCTGAAGAAATTTCAGCTTTGTCAAATGTACCGCGTTTTCCAAAAACATGAAAATCCATATGCGTTTTGCCGGTCTTGGCGGGGCGTTTCAAATATTCGTTCTCAGTCGGTTGCGTAACTCTGTGGCTGGTTTCATGTACTCTGTGGTGTGCGTCATATTGCGTGTGCGCATCCTACTGCGTGTGCGCGCGACCAATAAAAAATGCATTATGTTGGAACAGCACACACGCAGTACACAGCGCCCATGCATGGAACCGGAACTGCCGTGGCCGTTATCGACCACGGATTGGGTCGCTGATGCGATAGATATGCGTGGTAACGATAATGACACCAGTGGCTAGCGAATCATGTTTGGTGACTTTACAGCTAATGTTGGAATGACTTGGCTGTACTTTCGAAGTGTTCTAGAGGGGAATTTTTTGTCCAGGCGCTAATATTAGTTATCCCACGAGCGCGAGTGGAATACGGCATGATGCAGTGCGTCTGCGTCCCATATCCCACGAGGCCTTCGGCCTCGTTGGATACCGTATTTCACGAGCGCGAGTGGGATAACGAATTTATCTTCAAGCAAACTTGACGCACTAATAATGCGCACACTCTGCAGTCGCGCAGTCTGCAATACACGCGCGGGACGCAGTGCAGAGAATCGCGCGCATAACAAGCCGCATCAGATAGCTAGATTGAAGTGTTCAGCTCTGTGTATGTAGGGGACGCATGCATTTGGAATACCAGGGCGCATCACGCAGAGTGCGACATAAAATCGGAAGACGGGACATAGGATAATGTCACACTGTTGTTGCCATGGATCCACAAATCAGAACCACGGATTCAAGTTTGCTTGAAGATAATGGTACTTATGATGATTTGTCCGGACGCGCCGCCTGGACAAAACCAGTAGTGGAGAACGCTGGAGCGTGCCAGCTATGTACATGTATGTATTCTGAATCTCGTCAAATTCAGGATTGGAATAGTTTGGTACATTTCCAGTCATCAGTTTGCATTTCATATGATTGATTCAGGGGACACATTTGAACTGCCCTTCAACGTGAATACAGGCTATAAAATTGTTTTTACTTTTTGTTGTTATATTCACAGCGCGACAGTGGACAAAAATGTACGCTATTGGAAGGCAATGACACCGTCATATTGTCACAGTTAATCTGCCTGGCTTTTCCTGTACATCAACTTGGCTTTATCACGTTCAAGTTCTACATGGCCTTGAAAACGCCGTAGGAAGTGGGTTTGTATGCAGAAAAGCGGGGAAAATATGAAAATATTAAAACATGTTAATACGGTCCTGGGCTATTGTAGGAGTGAAAGTTATGCGAATGAAAGAGGATTAATGTTTGATGGTACTCTAAAGGATTGGAAGGATTTTTTCCTTTTTTTTTCTCATTTGTTTTTACATTTTAAAATTTATTTATTTTCCTTTTTTTATGATTTAGCCCAAGCAGCTTAGGTCATAGTGCCACTCAACAACTGAGTTTTCTACTCACGAAGGTTTTAGCTTTTTCACAAAAACTGTAAGCATTAATTTAAATAGCAAAAATTGCTTAATGATACAAAAACATGTCTCTAAGCATGGCAATCCATGTAATAATGCTAAGATTTAGCACAACTTTCCTGCTATAGTAAGCACAACTATCAGCTCATTGTTAAGTGGCGCTGTGAAATTGGCTCCCAGGTCTAGTATGCGTGTTGTTTGTACAAAGGTTACTGACTATTAAAGATAAGTATGATTGCTTTGTATGAGATGCGAGGCACTAAATTCCAACCCGAAAAACAAAATGGCCAGTTGATTTGTGTACAGTCGTACCTCTATAACAAGAAGTCCTTGGGACTTTGCGGATTACCTTGTATTATCAGGAATCAAAACAATCAAGAATGAGGAATTTTCCTTGTTAAGCCTGTTGCTCACTAGGCGATTTCGTATAGCGATCTAGGGCGATCCAAAGAGACCGTCGGGTCGGAGTGGGTTGCAGGAAATCCCTGGAGATTTCCAGCGACCGCCAGCAATGTGTGATTGATAGTCGCTCTTTATGTGATCTCGATGCGATATACCCACGCCGACCGATCTCGGCAAATCGCCGGTTGTCCACTTGGCTACTTTGATGGCGATTTGTGGCCACCGCAAGCACCAATCGCTCGAATTTTAAACATGTCGAAAACCCGGCGACCGGCAACGAAAATACCCTGAAGATGCCGATTTAGACCGATATATGGCAAGTTTTTCCTACAATCTACAAACTCGCTATGGGATGCCTCTGGATCGCCCCAGATCGCTGTACGAAATCGCCTCGTGAGCAACAGGCTTTATTAGCAGACTGTTGTATTAACAGTGCTCTTATTATTAAGGTTTAACTGTAGTAGTATGTTCACCCTAACTGCCATCATATTGATCGGGATGAACATAGGGTTGATTTCACAAAGACTTGCGACGTATCGTAAGTAATCCAATCCATCGCAACTCACCGAACCATTCGTAAGTTTACTGACAGGTTTTATAGTTGCATTTCACAAAATTTGTATGACATGTACACGTCATGCAATACAATCTTTGGGCAGAACCCTTCGCAAAGTTGCGATTAATTATATGGTAGTCGTAAATTTGCGACGGCTTCTTGGTGTTTGGGCCATTTTGCAGTAATCTTGACCACATTTTCCCCCTGTAATTTCTTGAATCGGAAACTGAGGAAAATTGGCATTTATGTTCCTCATGAACAATCTACTAGGGAACGTAACGAGCTAAATCACCTTTTTCCAAACAAAATTGTCTTGGATTCCTTAAAACTGTCTCTACTATGGGAAGCATAGAGCTTGATGGGAATCGACTACTAAAACATGACGTTAGTTGCAACATTGATGGGTCTGAACTTTGACTGGTAGGCTAAAACAGCCATTCCAAAAAGCAGAAGGAAAATAGTTGGCACAAAGTAAAAATGTTTTTTAAATTTCCTTAATAGTGATGTACCTCTCAAAAACTGTGCAGACAATCAACCATTATGTTTATTTAAAACGTTTTTCACGAAATTATGTTTAGGTTACTTCTTACACGGAAACCAGCACATTTTTCAACATTCATGCAATGCATTGTGAATATTAGGCAACCACTGTACATGTACTGCAGAAGTAGCTCTGAGTGGACCCCTTGGGTTCCCATTATGCCCCACCTACACCATGCTCCACCCCACCTGTTGTCTTTTCCTTTTGATTATTTGAATCAGTTTTGGTAAACTACCTTCATCTGGGGAGCCAATGTTATGGCTTTCGTGGTCTGATTGGCCCCGGGTCATTTGGCCAACACAAACTCTTATAATTCCACCTCCCTCTCACAAAGCTAATAGGGAGGTTTCGCACCGTCACGGATACCGATACGGCATGACTCTATGCGCTTCTCGTGACGCGTAACCGTAGTACACCTGTTTTCATACGCGTGAATAACGGGTATCGGCCTCCATACGCGTAGCATAAAAACAGATACCGGTTATGCAGATTTTTCGCTTTTAACGTAATGGATTAATAAGTTGTATGCATTTTGTTTCTTTGTAATGTATCTTTCACGAATACCGATCGAATTTAATGAGTCATGCCCACGTGAAAGTGAGGAAAATCAGCTGAAAACAAAGCCAAGCGCAGAGCAGATTTAGCAGATCGTATTCACACAGTGCGAAACTCAGTTTATCATTATATCCGTATTCGTAACCGTATACGTCACCTTGCGAAACCTCCTTAATAAAAGATAATGTACATGTAGTATAACAAGCTTATAGGTGTAAGCTGCCATTGTTAAATTTAAACTTTCATTTTAATATTTCAGAGTGTTATACAAACTCATTTTAAAGTGGCATTTGATCCGACAAATTTGTTAGGACCGTTTTCTTTTAGCAGCATGAGTCAATGGGCTGTTGTGTGTAGCATTCTGCATACTTTCTTAAAAATCTGTGACTGCATTTTGACTTGGTTTTAAAGGCCCATTGTATCATTTGCAATGACCCAATTTTGTTTTTCATGAGTTGACAAAAAAAACCTTACTCAAAGTGTTGATAGCAATGGTAACAAACACCACATGAATCTATTTCAGTCAAAAATGGTATTTCATGTTAAAAATTGAAAACCAAAGGTACTTTTTTACCATTCATTTGTACACAAGGTTTTCTGAAGCATTGATGCATCTACATGTAAGTAGCTAAAATTTGTTCAGGCTAGTTTACCAACATTCTTCCTTAGATATGTTACACTCTTATTCCATAAATCTGTATAAGGTTTTATCTTGCAAATGATACATAGGGCCCTTTTAACATGCAAAACCATTTTTTAAAGGAAAAATAACCTTCACGTCCTAAATGAATTGACAGTGTAAATAGAAGAACATTCTCAATATGTTTGGATGTCTAATACCAGAAAAAAAGTAGAGAAAGGCAAGTCACAGATTTCCAGAAAATGACCCTACTTAAGAAGACCCTACTTGGGATGACCCTACTTGGGACGACTTGGAAATATTTCAAAAAGCTTTGGAATGCAGAACTCTTGATTTTGTGGGTTTTTTTTCCCGTTTTGTTAGCAACTTCACATAACTAATGCACGATGTTGTGCCAGACAGAGCTTTATTTCTTTGTGTCAGTGTTGATGGATTATTACAAAATAACCCTCCAAAATGGCCCTATGCGTAAGGTCTATGCAATAGAGAGCTGAAATATGACGTCATCTGTCATAGCAATGGATTTTAACATTGAGCCATTGGCTAAAACGTCCATGGCATAATCACTTATGGTTGTGTAAGTTTAGATTAGATACATTAATTAGGCAACTAGCATGTTCGCTTTGTCTATCTGGTTAGTAAGTGCTACCTTATGTCACACGCGCATGCGCTCACAATGGTTTGTACATTAGTTATGGTTCCAATAGGTGCGTGCTTGTGACGTAGCACTTACTAACCAGATAGACACTATTCACAGATTTGGACGGTTCAATCGTTTCCCCTCAATCAGTTCTATAGGGTGCAAACTATACCCAGCACGATATGTGGCAAAGGGATTCCCAACCCCCCTCCACCCACCCCCCCTCGCCCTTCCCCCTCCCCCTTCGCCCCCTCCCCCCTCCCCCTAACGCCTCTATACCTCAACACACTCTTCCCTTTTGTTAACGCACCAAACCCCCCTAAAAACTGAAAGGAATTCCTTGGAAAATCCTTGGATGTTTGAGACACAATAGGGAACAATGGTAGGGGATACCCTCTGCCACATCGTGCTGCATATGGTGCAAACAGCCGATTGGAAAGGTATCTGCAGCTGATTTCACGAATCCTTATGCACTGCGTAAGCCCGCTTGCGCAACTTTTATTGTGTAAGCTGCGTAACATTCCTGCATGTGATAATTACACGCAAGCCTATGGGGCTTATGCCATTTTCAAAAGTTGCGCAAGCTACGCATTTTTTGTGTGAAATTGGCTGCAGTTATGTATGCGTTTCCATTCAGCAGACACGATTGAATAGACCCCTTGCACAGGCAGCCATGACAGGGCACAGTCACATTGTTACCGTGCGTCATGCACAAGTAGGCACTTTCTATCATCACATCATTTAAATATGAAAACCTGCTCCCTGTCATGGCTGCCGGTGCAATGGGTCTATAGGGTCTACTTGGCTGTAGTATTGAAATATTTTTTGTTTGTGTTTACCCTGGTGTAAGAGGCTTTGACACAAATGGCAAGCCTCTTACTATGTGTACATAACAGTAGGAAATTGGAGGATTTTTAGTGAGAAAAAAAATGAAATTGATACTGATAAAAAAGAAAATACGCCCTTTTTTTACCTGCTGAATTATGCACCTTAAGGTGGATTCGCACTGAACCTTTTTCACATGATACATGCGGTAATTGTAATAACCCTGGATGCAGCAATAGGGCGACAATTCGGGAAGCCTTTCCCCGGGGACCACAAATTTCGGGAAGAATCACTCAAATTGACACCAAATTTCTCTACCCAAAGCTTCCAAAAATGGTTACACACCTAAGAGAGACGGTTCTAGACCTAATAAAAATGGTTCTCGATTTTAAAAAAATGGTTTTTGACCCAAAAAAATGGTTTTTAATCTCAAAAATATTAGGGCGACACCAAATTGTCGCCCTATTGAGCGTGTCGCCCTAATATAGCTTTTTTACACACAAATTGTCGCCCTATCCTAGCAAACAGAGTTTTTGTGCATCGCTTTAGAAAAATAAGGAAATAAAAGAATTTGAATTGAAGCGACGCCCTGAAAACCACAGAATAAACTTGGGTGGAAAATGTTTTGTAATTGATCACTCTCAAATGACGTCACTTCCTACATATTGTCACGTGCATCGGGATCTTGAGCGTGAATTTTTGTGACGCGCAACGGCTGCGCCGTATTTCAAACAAATTTTGAGCAACACGCACGTGTTTGGAACATTTTCCATGATGTGCGAGCACGTACTTGATGGCGCTGAATATGCAGTAGCATTTTTCCTACAAAGATGGCGTCTGTACTGAGAGTGGTCAATTCTGTGATTTTCAGTGTCGGTTAACACCAATCCCTTCACGTCGCATTTTCTCGAAGCAACATGCATCAAATCGGTGTGAATCCACCCTGTATAAAGAAGCAGGATTTATGCAGTTTCGTAGGGCAAGAATTTACCTAACTTGCATACACTACCCACAATAAGTTAGGGATATTGGTGTGAAATTTTGGAAAACAATTCTTCAAATGACTGTTTTCACCTATTCCTGTGAAAAGTTGCGTCTGTCATGCAGATACAATGCATAGTTCCGAGTTTGCCTAGTTAGCCCCGCCCCCTTGGATATTGTTGCTATGGCTCACACGCTATCGTCAAAATGGCGACGCACAAAGCAATGGGACTTTCAACGGAAAGCACAGATTCATTGGAGAAAACTCAAAGGTATTCATGTTTCAGGGTCGACAGTTATCTTAGAACACACCGAGTAAAGGGCCAGTAATACAGGGATGTCATATCATGACATACGTGCTTTCGTACCTTTGAACAACGAAACAACCGGCCTTGAAACCAAAAATTCACCCGGATCATCGCATACAACACTGTACAAATTGTATGGGGCAGAACATCGCGTGATGTTGTTGCAAACAATGCACTTTGACCTATGTGGGTGATGTCTGCTAGCTCTGTTGTGATTGGTCGGCGGGTTCGGTTGATTGACAGGTCGGAACTATGCATTGTCTAATCATACACAAAATTATTAAGGCGGAATGCATACCCTCAACAAAATATCTGCGTACACCCCACAGTATCCCTAACTTTTTGGGAGTAGTGTATTCTCGTATTGTGGGCATTTTCTCATTTACGCTGCTGGCTCCACAGTATCCTTTCAAAGATTTATGGTTAAATACAATGTACAAAGGATTTTAGTTTGTTAGTTTTCAAGCAGTTGTCTGTACTAAATAGCATCTAACTCTTGTTTGTAATTTGCAAAAGTCAGTCAATAAAGACGAATCAGTTATTTCCGAATAATGTAATCACGTCAGTGTTGATGTTAAGACATAAAATGTATTAATTTGTTTGATGTTACATGTACTTCAAATGTGCATAATTCCCAACCTCTTAACAAGGTCCTTGGGACTTTGCAGATTACCTTGTTATAACAGGAACCTTGTATTATCAGGAATGGAGAACAAGGAATTGGAACCCGGCGATTGTTCTTGTTTGAAGTAGAATATTGTTATGAAGTTAGACTGC
The DNA here is from genome assembly GCA_037783545.1 of Henricia sp. BOLD:AAB3569. Taxonomy (NCBI): domain Eukaryota; kingdom Metazoa; phylum Echinodermata; class Asteroidea; order Spinulosida; family Echinasteridae; genus Henricia; species Henricia sp. BOLD:AAB3569. Next base: position 607,372 of record JBBELK010000480.1, on the reverse strand, counting down.
AGGGTTGTATAGTCGAGGCCATCACAAGTCCCTGGGTCTTAATTCAAGTCACAAGCTATTCAAATGAACTCCAACAAAGGCATTCTTTTGTGAGTGTTCATCCTTTGCTTCTTGTTACTGGACTTGTGATATTATAGTCCCTGGATTTGTGATGGACTCGACTACAACCCCGTTAGTCTGTATCCTTTTGAGGTTACATGTAGATTACAGAGCAAGCCATACACCTAATTACAATTACTGCTTGAGTGAGTTTGCACAAAAGCAAAACTGTATTGTAGGAAGGAAAATGGGGCAAAGTCTGCCTCGACAACCTTTCCACAATACTCACCCAAGCGGTAATTGCGATAAGGTCTATTGGGCCACCATGCATGATATACGCTTTGTATCAAACTGGAGTTCCGTGGACTTTGTATCAAGCTATTTGTATCTTTCCCTTTTGGCAACACAGACCATATTTCGAGGAAATACCTTTGTCTGGTCTTAAAATAAAAGAAATAAGTAACCGGGACGGACACTTACGGTTAGTTACGAGCGTATATTGGAAATTTGTACACAGGGTTTTTAGAAAGGCATGTTGTCACACTATTCGTAACCCTTTTTGGGCATAAGTTATCTCTTTTGAACAACTGAAATTTATTTCTTTTATTTTGTTGCCAAAATGCCCCCTTTACCGTGGAAAGACTCATTTTCAATGTGAGTAATCGAGTAGCAATATTCACTATTTTGAGTGTTTTCCCTCTACTAATGCTTACGCCAGTTGTAGTAACTGTTCGTTAAAGGAGCGTGACCACATCACATTTTTGAACCCTCGCCATTTTTTTCCCAGTGGGTCTGAGATTTTGATACCATTCTGAAATTCCCTGTTCTAAATCCGTATATTTTCGAGGATATCGTCAAAAAAACTACCAATGTTTTGTAAACTAATCTATCTGGTTCCATAAAAGCAGTGCAGTAATTACGCCAACATTTTTGCTTCCACATCCAAATTGGAGATTTGTTTTTTTCCATGGATAGTATTTTGAGGAGGTATTTTATATAATTGGTAGGTTAAAACGAAATCCATTTTCTGGAAAAATCTGCTACTGTAACTTTCATTTTTGCCTTAAAACGGAAGAAACTGACAGTACACATTTACAGTCAGGATATTCACAATCTTTATTGTTCAAGACCTGCACAAAATGTATTAATTTATAATCAAATTCTACAATTGTAAGCACATTAATAATTACATCTAAAATTTCTTCTTTTGATACTCTTCAATTTATAGTCTTTTCTCAAAATGTTCCTCCTCGTAATCATTTTATTACTCATACCATGACGTTAATGACCCTGGGCTATTATTCAGCTTTACCAACACCTATTTAAAACTATCTTTTTTTGTACAAAAAAAGTAATACAAGTTCATTAACACCATTTCATGTCTTGCCTTTTCGCAACTTTTACACTAAAAAAACATGCGCCTTCATTTTGCATATTTGTTAGAAAAGAAAAACTGTGCATCTTGCTGTTTGTAAATACTTTCTCAAGCAATGATTGCACAGGAAAAAAATTTAATTCAAGGAAATTTCATAGTCAATGTTAATCGTGAAGCTAAACTCATCTTTACCAAAGGCTAATTTCATAAACGTTTTCTGCATTTTAGCAGCATGCTAAATGGGCATTGTCACTTCATAAAACTCATATTCTGCTCTCACTTGGAAGCTTAAAGCTGAGGAAATTATATCTTTATTCATGTTCGTTTGAAGGTGAAATCACTTCAGTTATGTTTTACATTGTAGTTTTACTTCTCTTTACGGTGAGATATCCCTTGCCCAGTCTGTTCACCTTTATCATAGTTCAGCCATCTTGCTTTTTCCTACCTCCATGATCAATGTAACAAAATTGAGGCTGTAATGAACAATAGTCTGGCCCCTCGGGTGTGCATTACTAACATGCTTAATACATACAGGGAATAAGACCAAGATGGCAGTGCCATGATAAAGGTATACTTCTGGTAGGCTGCATTATCACTGGTTTCCTGCTGAACCTTGCAATTCCTTATGTTAGCATGGCTATTGGTAACCAGTGTAGAATAGTTAGAAGAAACATGTGCTTGTTAGATATGTGCTAGAAATGGACCACAACTTAAATGAAGAATTCACTAAAGGAAGGCTGTTTCTATCAATGTTCTTCAAAAATCTAAGGTAAGCTACACTTTTCTGTCATATTTCTTGACATTTTTGTAATGTTTCTCGATAAATGGAGGACACTTTCTAAAGGCATTGGAACCATCGATACTCAAGTAAAATGTTGTCCTGTGTGTGTTGCTATGGTTATTGGGTCTACACTAAAAACCAGTGAACTGTTTCATAAGACCCAATTACCATGGCAAC